>JABXJD010000042.1:3465000-3666909 GCA_013375575.1 Percina caprodes
ATGTATATGTATTGTATTTATTTTTGAAGCGTGAAAGCTCATTTTTGACCTTGACAGCAATTTTGTTGTTGGTTTGTTGGCTGCAACTAACAAGTATTTTCATTGTGGATTATTCTATCGTTGTTTAGTTTATAAAATGCCAGAAAGTATGGGCAATGCCCATCGCCAGTTCCCTGTGTCGAAGCTGACATCTTGCCTGTCCAACCCAAAAAATATCCTCAGATATTCAATTTACACGATTATAATGATAATAACAAATCCCATTAGAGAAGATGAAAGCAGAGAATGTTTGAGATTTTTGCTTGTAAAGCAGAAAGATGCATCAATTGTTAAAATAGTTGATTAGTTTTCCCTCAAATTCTTACATCTGTACCAGTTTGGCAAAAATGAAACTCCAAATATTGAACTCCATCGCACAGCCAGTGCACTGTAATATCTACTGGTTTGGACTCTTGAAAATAAAGCTGAGGCTTTAGATTTTCTGACTTTTCATGACATAATCAAGAGATTAATCAATGATCCAAACAATCATTAGATGCAGTGCTAATAAAATATAAAGCATAAGCCCTAAAGTGCAATTTTACAAATTCATGTGCAATTATTGCATAATACAGTTTGCTAGATCTGACTTATGTGCATTGCCCTTCTACAATACTTTCATACTACCAGTATTTACTCATGCTGCAGGGGACTGTATACTGCTGAGTCTTTTTTAGTCTTTTTTAATGTACAGTGACTTAGTTTTTGTTTTACTGTACGAACCGTACTTCTTTGTTTGACACTCTCTGCTCCTGTCTTGAGACCAGACTTCAAAATAAAACAGGAAACCGAACATATACAAGACAAGACCAAAAATACCATACCATAAACGCAATGCATGACAGAACCAGGCTAAGAAATCAACACGGGGGAACAGACTACCACAATAAAATAAGACAAAAACACCAAACCATAACAGACATACCCAGCATCTCTTTATGAGGATGCTCACAGTAATAATAGATGTGGAATAGATGCAGAATTATAGTTTGGTGACAGGGAACGAGTGGCGTGTGTTGACACGAGCGACGTGGGGGGGGGGTTTGTGTGTCTGTAATTAAATCCCACTGCATTCTTAATTTTCAAGCTTTTATTCTTTCTTTGACTTGAGTTTTTCACAATTTATTTTCTACTTTGACGTCGATGTTTATGCCTGTTTTTCTGGCTGGTGTGAGGATGTGGACTAGGGCTGCTGGTTTATGGGAAAAAATAGAATCCCGATTATTTAAAAAGGATTACACGTTGACTTTTGGAAAGATGTTGCAATTATTGAACTTATAAAACAGTGAAACAGTTGAAAAAGAAAAAGAATGTTACTGCAACTTCCCCAGTGTGGGACAAATAAGGTTTATCTTATCTTATCTTATCTTATCTTATCTTATCTTATCTTATCTTATCTTATCTTATCTTATCTTATCTTATCTTATCTTAACTTAACTTAACTTAACTTAACTTAACTTAACTTAACTTAACAAATCAACAGGGAAAACCCTTTGAACTGTGACATTTCCCTCTTAATACTTTTCCCATTGGAACTTTTTTTCCATTCAGAACACAAGACAAATTAAGAGTTTACTTGCAAAACGTAATTTGCAAATTTTGTTTTTTTCTCTTTTCTGGGATTATTAGGAGCCAAAATCACAACTGCGATTCAAATTTGTGTCCTGTGCAGGTGAGCCAGCCCCCGCGGGCAGAGCAGCCGAGCCAGCTGCTGGGCGCCTTCGACGAGAAGGCCTACCTGGCGGGGAAGCAGCTGAAGCCGGGGGACGACCCGTACAGAGATCACGCCTTCAACCTGCAGGAGAGCGACCGGCTGGGCAGCGAGAGAGCCATCAGAGACACCCGGCACTACAGGTGAGCCAGGGTTTACGCCTCAGACCGGGTCCGCCTAGTCTGCTTTGATCCACCCAAGAAGACTGAGGACTAATCTTGCCCGAGGTGCACGTGGATTTGGAGTTGTTGGGGGAAATTGGACTCTGACTCTATGCTCTATCCGTGAAGAACTGGCTTCAGTGGATGATGACATGACTTCCTCACCACATGATGAGAAAATATGTTATAATAGAGGTGTCTTCCTTGAAAAATATAAAAAAAAAAAAAATTGGATTTGGATAATGACAATATTTTAATGACTCAACAAGTATGTGACATTCCAGTTTGTAACATTTTATGGCTTTTTAATGATTTTTAGCTTATTTTTTAATCAAAATTAACACAACACACAGTCCAAATTACGTGTTACTCCCTTGATAGAATAGAATAGAATAGAATAGAAAGCCTTTATTGTCCTTATACACAGGTGCAGTACCTGTGTAATGAGATTGAAGCAACCCCTTTACAGTGTCGACACGAAATATAAAAATATAAAATATAAGAATATGAAATATAAAAATATAAAGTATAAGTAATGCAGAGAAAAAGGAGAGGGGGGGGGACCTGGTGCATAGTCCTGAGCCTTGAGAGCAGCAATGTACAAATATAAAATAGCTTTGTACACACATTATGTGAAAAGTATTATCAAATAAATAAATATTGCACTGTAATGAAATGAAATGGTTAAATATGAAATATTGCACTGTATGAAATCCGTGGATGGAGTTCCTCAGAATAAGCTGGACCTTGCGTTAATTTCTATGTTTTGGTCAAGTTTCTGTTTCAAGATCAAGAATGAACCTTCAAACTCTACTTTATTTGTATTTTTTTTTCTTAGGTTAGCCTAGTATTTGTTTAACTACATTTTTTTTTTTTTTTTGAAGTACATGTATAAATGACATTTATTATATGCACTGCTACAAGGGGAGTGTCGTGTTAGTTTGTGTTGTAATTTCAAGCATTTCACAACCTCTTTTGCAGTGTATACATATAAAGGCCTTGTTGGTTAGGGTCAATTTGTTCCTCTTTAACATAGAAAACAATTCTGCTGCTTTCCTGCTGTATCTCTGTACCTGTAGCAGTATGTTTAGCCCATCAGTGATCTCAGATCGCTTCAGAAGACGCAGCATCACATAGGATCGCCCCACTTCCTTTGTACAGCAGCTGACAAGGCACTCAAATCAAACCTATAATTAACTTTTATTGAATCTGTATTCACACAAGCAGAGAAGGTTGGCTGAGTGTGCATGCTCTGTTACAGTAACAGCCTATTATATAATATCTAATATAATACTGAGAAATAATACAATGAGAACAAATATGAGTCATGAGCAGAGCAGAATAATAAACACTATAAAACAGGTACATTGAATATGAATAGAATCTTAAATGGCATCATGTCATGATCAGTACATACCAGTATGCAGTCACAAATAAAGTAGTCTCACATTGTCCGTCCTGGCTAGTACACACAGCAATCCGGTATGGGAGAAAAACCCGCACTGGTTTATTGACATTTCTTTAAACCAATCATAATCGTCGTAGGCGGTGCCTAGCTGAAATAGCTGCCAAATAGTCTGGGGAAGGAACTTGTTTTGGTGGAACGTGTACGTTTAAAAGTTGTTTTATACATGCAACAGGAAACTCCGATTGGACAGATAGTCTAGCTAGCTGTCTGGATTTACCCTGCAGAGATCTGAGGACCAGGTAACCATAGTCCTCAGATTGGACAGATAGTCTAGCTAGCTGTCTGGATTTACCCTGCAGAGATCTGAGGACCAGGTAACCATAGTCCTCAGATTGGACAGATAGTCTAGCTAGCTGTCTGGATTTACCCTGCAGAGATCTGAGGACCAGGTAACCATAGTCCTCAGATTGGACAGATAGTCTAGCTAGCTGTCTGGATTTACCCTGCAGAGATCTGAGGACCAGGTAACCATAGTCCTCAGATTGGACAGATAGTCTAGCTAGCTGTCTGGATTTACCCTGCAGAGATCTGAGGACCAGGTAACCATAGTCCTCAGATTGGACAGATAGTCTAGCTAGCTGTCTGGATTTACCCTGCAGAGATCTGAGGACCAGGTAACCATAGTCCTCAGATTGGACAGATAGTCTAGCTAGCTGTCTGGATTTACCCTGCAGAGATCTGAGGACCAGGTAACCATAGTCCTCAGAAATCCACCAGAGGTTAGAGCGCCAATACAGAGAAAGAGGAAGTTAACGGGACATCCGAAAAGAGTTACATCCGGCAGAATGAGAGCAATCTCAGTAGTAGAACGTCATAAAAATATAGACTACAAATAAAGCAAATGGACGCATCATACAAACTTGTTATAATGACTCCCCTGTGGATATGTTTTAGCTTTAAAACAAATTTCTTTACCATAAGGCAAGAAAAAAATTACAAAAACAATTGTAAGCAAAGTGTGACTGGCTTTCCAGTAACAGAGAAAGTGGCCTGGGATCATCTGAATGTCTTCTGACTTTGCTTGAAAGCCTTTGGCAACAGGTGGCAGAGGTTTAGAAATTTCTACAATTGTTACCTGGCAACCAGATATTTCCATGTCACTACAGCAACAATGCCACAAGACACAGCTGCTAATAACACCTGCCCAGTGTGTTTGTGTGTGTTCAAGGACCGGCTGTGCCAATGTAACGCATGCATGTGAATTCTAAAGAGAAAGAAGGCAGACCTGCTGGCCCTCTGTGATGGACGTGTGATAAATTCTTCTCCCTGTAGGTGTGCGTCTCTGAATTATGACACGGACCTTCCCTCCACCAGCATCATCATCACTTTCCACAATGAGGCTCGCTCTACTCTCCTTCGCACCATCAAAAGGTAACGAGGTTGAACTCAAACGGCCCGATGAGTCCGCGAAACGACACTCACTCGTGTTTTCTGATCTTCATCTCTCTTTTTTCCCCCTCTCAGTGTCCTGATGCGAAGTCCTCCATCTCTGATTCAAGAAATAATCTTGATAGATGACTTCAGCTCTGACCGTGAGTTTTAAGTTGTTGGGTTTTTATTTCTGGTGAAAGCTGTGGAAAAAATGTGAAGCTGGCAAATAAGTTTGCCATATCAACTTTTGGTTGTCTTTGCAGCTCGTTTCTTTTACTGCAGGTTAATGGCTGATTCAGATGTTGATGTTTTTATGCTCGATATCTTCTTATTTTACCGTTATAGTTAGAAAATATATACACACAGTATATCTCCACCAGACTTCTAGGCCTGGCCGTTTGGAGAAGGCTTTGGACCAGTATTTAGACCATCATGTATAGGCCTGTCACGATAAACGATAATATTGTCGTTCTGAGACCATTTTCATCTAATATAATGATAATGAGGGTACACCTTTTCAAAGATCAATACACTTTTCATTTCTGGAGAGTATTTAACACTGGAACTGGAAGACATTTTAAAATGTGGCCACACACACACACACACACACACACACACACACACACACACACACACACACACACACACACACACGCCTCCACCTGCAGGTTGTCAACTGTGTGGTTTGGAATGAAAGGGAGAAAACAGGACGCCAAGTAACATGGGGGATATGGTTCATATACTTTTTTTTTTGACGGTGCCTTGCATTTCCTCTCTCTCTCTCTCTCTCTCTCTCTCTCTCTCTCTCTCTCCCTCTCTCCCTCTCTCCCCCTCCCTCCCTCCTCGTGCCTCTCCACACAAAGACCATGCGACTGACAAGAGGGTTCACTCCTCGTTACGCTAAGGAACCGAGAGTGGTCATCCAGTCTCATTGGTAGAGAGAGAGAGAGAGAGAGAGAGAGAGAGAGAGAGAGAGAGAGAAAACAAACAAAAGAGCATGCAAATGGAAATTATCGCAGCCATAAAAATTATGGAGTTTATTTTTCATCTTATCTAATCATGTAGGGAGATGCATTTCCCAATATTTTGCAATAGTTTTTGAAAATTTGTAAATTAGATGGGAAAAATGAAGACAGGTGGATTGTCAAAAAATGATTTGGGGGGGGCACTGAGGGAATTTGGACCCTTCGAGGCCAAACAATAGGCGAATGTAGGGCGAGGATAATGCCATGAGACATGGAGTGGCTTTGGAGATGATTCACTTTGAGGTCTGATATCACAGAAAATATGAACGTGAATCGGGAGCTTCGTGAGGATTTGCTCACTGATGATCAGTGATGCTGCTGCGGGATGAAAATACATCAACTACACAGATGCAGACATGAAATCCATTGTAGAGACGATATATTTCTTGCACATTCTGCACTGAATCCATTGAGCTATGTTCATGTTTGTTTCTGTATTTATTGTTTATTTCATATTAATGTTAAACCCTCGTGTCGTCTTCCCGTCAAAACTTGAAAAGCAACCCTTTTATTGATGCTTTTGATCAATGTTTTTAACTTTTCTTACATTTTTATCCCTTTTTTTTCCAATGTTTCACTTTTTTTACGTTTTCAACACTACGTAACACTAACTTATTAACTTTAGTTTTGGTTGTTTTTGGAATTCATGGTCAATAAAGCTCATTTATAGGAAATTATACCTAATGTTTGAGTTAGAAAAGCAGAAATTAGGAATTATTGAGACTAAAATTAAAGGAATGGATGTTGATGATAATCACAGACTGGAATATGTCAACTTTTACTCAATACTATTTCAAAACCACTTCAATTTTGTTTTTCAAATGCTATAAAATGGAATAAGACGCCCCAAAATGAATGAAAGTAGAGATTTGTATTTGGCAAAGAGCGTTTCAATCATGTTCTTTTGGGTAATTACAATTGGGTAGTTAAAAACAACATTGATATAGGAAAATAGAGGACAACATGAGGGTTAATGTGTGTGTTCGTTCATATATCCAGGCACCAACCACCAAGGCAAATTCTTCAAGTACTTACTAGGCAATACACCTAATTGTGATTTGGATGAGCTGGAGCTGCTACCACCATGAGAACCTGATTAGTTTTAATGTAAGAAGTGAATTAGTCGTCCAACCGACCTTGATACAAAGTGCAGGTTGTGTTGTGTTGTGTAGCTGACCGGGACTGTGAAATTAGAGGATAACCACATTTGAGTAAGTATTCCCCTTTGTCAGCATGAGGCAGAAGAATTACACAAGCTCATGCTTTCACACTGTCCACAGCGCTTTCTGGAATTACCACTGCATGCATCTGCTGTCTGTGGGAACAACACACTGACCTACATTCACTGTGGAGTCAAGTACTGACACATACACACTAGCTCTATGTGCGCACACACACACACACGGAGACACACTGGGGTGTCAGAGCTGGTCATCAGACAGTAGTGTCTCAGCGGCAGCTCTGTTAGCTCACTAATGCCGTGTTTATTCTCTCTGTGCTGCAGTTTACCTCAACCCCTGTTGAACCGTAGTGGTGGAATGTAATTAAGTACATTTACACAAGTACTGTACTTAAGTACACATTTGAGGTAATTTAGTCGAGTCTTTTCTTGTCATGCCACTCTCTACTTCTGCTCCGCTACATATCAGAGAGAAATGTTGTACTTTTTACTCCGCCACATTCATCTGACCGCTTTAGTTACTAGTTACTTTGACGTCTAAGATTTGGCACAAATACATGTAATTTATAAAATACTATGTTTTATTATAAATTAAACTACCCAACAACAGAGATGGCAAAAGTACTTACTTTCCGTACTTAAGTAGAAGTACAAATACTTGAGTTAAAAAATACTCTGGTAAAAGTGGAGGTATTGATTAAACTTCTTTACTCAAGTAAAAGTAAGAAAGTACAGGCTTGGAAATTTACTTAAAGTATAAAAGTAAAAGTAGCCGTGAGAATGATGACAATTTTTTATGCAAAGCTACCTGGAGCACACAGATGTTACTAGAGAGACGCTGAGGAACTTCAGGGAGAACACGGTCTTTATATGGCAATGGCTACAGTTTAAATGGATGTCTGCCAATAAGCCTAAAACATCACATATATGATTATTATGACAGAGACTGGGACTCCAGGTTAATAGGATTCTGACTCATTAGCAAGATATGAATTCAGTTGTGAGTCTGTGAGAATTCACAGATCCAGTTTCTATTTTTAATCTTCCCCTTAACATTTAAATGAATCTACATGTATGTGTGTGTGCTCAAATATGGCTTCTGGAAATAAAATAAAGGATTAAAATATGAATGACTAAACAGACATTAATGAAGAAGTTCCCCAGCACATTGGCCAGGAGTCCTTCTTGACGCCTACTGTCTCAAACATCTCCCTCTGATAAGGCTGAGGATGATGCTTGTCTGCCAAATCTCCGTTTTCTTCATTTTCAATCATGTCTATGTGTAAGTAAGTAAGGTTAATTTGTATAGCACCTTTTACAGATAAAAATCACAAAGTGCTTCACCGTAAAATGTAATATAATACCAACAAAGTACAATACAATGCATATGACACTTAAAAACAAATGGAAAACATAAAAACAAAACCATAAAAAACGTTAGCGCCATCAAGCCGCAATGATTCGCTGTGAATTAATGCAGAATGCTGAATCTGTTGAGTTGCGTCAAATGCAACGTACAGTAGGCTAGATATTCCCATCTATTTAGATTGGATATGGTATTGATGATGTAAACAATGATAACGATAACTCCAGTGAAATGATGTGAAAGTTGAGGACTAGATTAGGACTGGATTAAAAGCTGATTCTGGTTTCCAACGTCCCCCCAGGTGTGTCTGTTAAAACAGACGGAGACAACTTCTGTCTAGCTAAGTTTTCATCCACTTGTCAATTGAATTACAGTATCTGAAGTTGGTGAACAGGTGAAGACCACACCAAAACCACTAGCTAACTTTAAATGTGAAGAACTATATACTAATAACAGGCTAAAATAAATAGTAAAGTAAAGTAAAAATATCAGAAAAATCTACTTGAGTACAGTAACGGAGTATTTGTACTTCGTTACTTCCCATCTCTGCCCAACAATATATCGGCCTACAGCTGAAATGATTAGACCATTAAACACTTGACAGAACTATTTGGATCGTTTCTAAAATGTGAGGATTTTTCTGCATTGAGTACTTTTACTTTTAATACTTTGAGTACATTTTCCTGATGGTACATACTTTTACTTTTTCAACGCAGGACTTCCACTTGGAGCAGAGTATTTTGTACAGGGTGATATTAATATTTTACTTAAGTAAAAGATCTAAATACTTCTTCCACCACTGTTGGGGTTAGTGCCATGACATTAGAGCCATCAATATCAATCAATTATGAATTATCTTAGCATTAATTCTTAGGGGCCGAGCAGCAAAGCCTGTATTATTATTATTCTTCATAAGAAATCCATGTTCCCATGCACGAAAACCAAAGTCCAGTCCAATGCCAACACAATCAGTGTGATTTGTGTGCTAATTTTCCTCATGGTGGCGCTACAATCGCCATTTATAATTCTAAACTTTAAAAATTCATAACAATACATGCTATATAGGGGCAACACACGCCAAATTGTAGCCCAAATAGAGCAGAAACTGTACTATAACCTAGTGGTCCATCGCTTTATATTTTGCAAAAACTGCAAAACTTCTGAAACCTATCTCCTCCCATATTTTTGTTTCAATTGACACCAGTCACCAGTAAACTCTGTGTCCACGAGCAATGTTCTGGATGCTGAGTTCATGTCCTGAGGCCCTGGTGATACTTGGAGCAAAGTCTCCTGTTGTGTCGAGCCTTCTTAGCGTTTTAAAAATAGGGATTGTAACGCTATTATAGAAGTGCCCTTACATCTCCCATTCAAAAGGCCATTTGATCAAAAAGGAGAATACGGCAAATCTTAAAACTAGCGCTTCTGTCCTAAATATGCTTTTAAAACCAAAGTTTGACTCGGGTACATTCACAAAAAGACCCTAGGTTGCGAGAGTTGGGCTTTAAAGCTCAACGGTGCTTTGGACAGCTTCCCTGTGAGTTTCCAATGCTCGGCCCCGACCGTCGCTGCGCAGATGAAAACCAGTTTTGTGGCTTTTAGTCGTGACTCAGTCTGACTGAAGAAAATAAGCCGACTGTTCTGTTTCCTCCTGCTTTCTCTTCCATTCGGCCTTCCTGCGTTGTCACTTTCTAATGCTGTGTTTTATTCAAAGTCTCAGTAATCCCAGCTCAGAAAAGTAAAAGAAAACGGCTTTTTAAGTTGCGGGTTTGAAGGCAGGAGGTTAAACATGTTCTCTAAAACCTCAAATCACTGCATGATGTTAACTGAGCATGTGTTGTGCTCTGTTCTAACATATCAGGCTTTATATCCATCCTTTCATCAAGGTTTTTTTTTTTTTACAGTCCATCAATTAGTCATATAGTCGACAAATCCCAACTAAAACCAAACATACAGTATGTTATAGAGATTAAGTCACATGACTAATCCATGGGTTGATAACAAAGACACAGAAACAACTTCTGATAGTACCCTGATGAAGGGGAAATAGCTGAAATCATTTGAGAAATAAAACATGGCATGCTGGAGAAGATTTGGAATATTTAAATGAAGATGCATTCCCACACTGTCGAGCCTTAACAAATGTTACTTTTCAAAGTCTTATTTTTATTTCGGCTATACAGTGAATCATTGCTCTTACAGTCAATGATCCAATACTGTCGGAGCAGACAGACACTTTAACACAAGTGTTCTGGTTTTTGACCCCTGGGCAACTCGAATCTACAGAGGTCAAAAACGTGTTTCCCACTTTCAGCTTCCACCTTTTGGCTTTTGACTTTTGTACAAACAACAACTGCAGACACTCGAGCTGAAAAAGTAGTGCAAAGGGTCAGTTCACCCAAATCACCAAAACATATTTTCTCAATACATTTTGTAATTTATTGTTATCTACTGTACTTTTTAAAGCAAAAAGTAGATTTAAAAGTATATTCAGACAAATAACTAGCAACATAATAGCGACGTAATAGAATGGAATTTAGACAGGCAGTCAGCTGAGGCAGTGAGAGTGCGACCTGGTTGGTTAGTAGATGTGACCCGGCAGGCAGATGCCTGGAGGAGGTGGTGGGGGTTGTCAACAGGAGTGTGATCCCATCATAAGGACACCGTCCCCAGTTTAGGACGGTGATCTTTACGTGTGACAGCATAGGGGCTCCAATAGCTGCGAGACGAGACAATCACTGTATTTTAGGAAAGGAGCGTACAAGAAATGAACGGCCTGTACTATGTTGCAATGAATGCAGCTTTAGATAGATCTATGACTTTCTGCTCTTTCCCTGAGTGCTACACACACACACACACACACACACACACACACGCAAGCTGCCAGCTCTTTATGAACTCTACTAGGTATTAATACACTCCTGCACACACCCACATGTCCCCTGTGATTTGACAGCGTAAATGCAAACAGCCAGGTTTGTACACGGCACATTTAATTAAGGAGGATTACAACTTGTCATGCTTATTTCTGTCAGCATATGGCTGTATCGCTGCTGGGGAGAGGGTCTGCTGGACCTACCCACAATCCCTCAGCAAGGTCACACTCACTCCCTGCTGCTAATGCTAATCTTCTCCCGTGTGTGTGTGTGTGTGTGTGTGTGTGTGTGTGTGTGTGTGTGGTTCAGCCGTACACATCAACAAAAGGTCTGCGCCAGGGATTGCTTATGTAGAAAAAGGGAGTGGATGATGGGAATGAGCTAGCTGCTTGCTGGATTTGTTTATGGAAAAAAGATTTTGAATGCAATTATCCAGGGAAATGAAGCTCTTTTGTTTCAACACTCAGTCACTCTGAACTGCTTTTCGAGTTGATGTGTTTCCAATTGTTTGCACAACTGTGATGGAGCACTAATGGATGTTGTGCTTGTGTTAGGGCATCTTATACTGTGGTGTGAGTGGCTTTCACTGAGAGTGTGTGTCTCTGTAACTATCTCCGTGAGGAGCTATGTGTTTCTCGGTGTGTGTGTTCTGCCTCCATCATAACATCCCATCTCCTGTGCTCTCCTCCTGCAGCTGAGGACTGCCAGCTGCTCTCTCAGATCCCCAAAGTGCGCTGCCTGAGGAATGCCAGGAGAGAGGGTGAGTGTGGAGGGACGGGGTGGACGTCAAGGGCTGAGGCAAATTGTCTTAATGGAAAAGACGTGGTACAGCATAACACACGGTTTCAAGCCAGGCCTCTGTGTTTTGATACTCTACACACAATGCCCGAAACTGCACACACAAAATGCAAAAGTGCCTAATATCTCCTTCAAAATGAAGCATTTGCATCAAATGGCAAAACACTTATTTCATAATAGTAAATCTTTGGATATACCATCTACACGTTATTGTTTCATAAGCTTATATCTACATTGCCATACAATGTCTTAATGTGAAAAGTTGTTTTTTTTAGTGTTTTATGCAATTGATAACTGAGTGAAAGGCTGAGAAATAGCGTATGGTTTTGGGGATTTTGCTCTTTGAGTGACAGGTTTCAAAAATCATGTAACATGTAAAGATTCTGTGTGTAAGCAGTCGTAAAAAACTGTAAGCAATCCAATATGAAGGTCTAATTGTTGGAGCATGTTACAGCATGTAATACCAATATGTATTACAATAATCCGATAAAGTAAAATAACGTGAAAAATAAAAAAATAAAATAGACAAAGTTAATACAGTTTCAGTGAAGTTACCAAAGAAAACTGTGGCAACTAACAATCATTCAAATTGTATATTTACTCCGTCACCTTTTAATTTTTCATTTTATCAAGTGATTGATTTGAGAATAAAATGTGAGAGAATAGTGGAAGATACCCACCGCAAGTTCTAAGGGCCCATTCTGTCTGAACAAAACCTCAAAATATTAAATGTACAATCAAATTAAAAAGAAATGCTGCCAATCATCATGCTTGAGAAGCTGTATGGCATTCTTGTCTGATAAATAAACTCAACACCTGTTATCAAAATAGCCTTTGATTTATTCGTTCAATAAATCAATCAGTCATCTAATAATTTAAGCACAGCAGTAACAAAAACGTATTCAGACTGTAAAGCCTCAATATCAGAGCCATAATCAACACGAATGACCCAAAGTCCTGTTATGCACCTGTCACTTCCACAAAGTTTTCTTCATTTCATCCCCATGTTAAAAACCACAAAATGTAAAAAAAAAAAGAAAAATAGACACAGCAAACTGCGAAAAACCATTGTTTGTTTCATGCCCCACGTTTCTGAATTGAATGAAGTTAATCCCTGAATTAGTTCAAATCCTCGACCTAGAAAACAAGAAAGTTCAGCCAAAGTAAAAGCCAAAAGAAGCAGCGTTGCTGATTTGTTTAGCTGTCTTAACAATAATCTCTTATTCAGGCTGCTTCCGGTGTTGCTGCTCTCTCTGCAGACTGAAGACTTTGTTTGGGCTTAAGAAGCACATGCTGACAAGACATAACCATTTTGAATTTAGGCAGGCGGATCCCAACTGGCATCCCAGGTACACAAGCCCGATTAAGCTCCAGTATTCTGTAAAATAGTCTCCTAATCCATGCCATCGTGTCTGTTTGGTAGCTTTTGTTAGGTAACAATGTCGACTAATCACTAGTGTTTTATCTGGAGCATCCAAGATTATGCACATAAAAGACAAAGTCCCTGGGACTTTTAGAGTAGATTTTACTTCATGCAGCTCTTAATGGTTTCACACCGTCAGGCACCATTGGCTTTCTCTCTTGTAATGGCGTCAAATTGCTGCCTGAGATCATAGAGCACTGAAGCATTATGTAACAGTAAATGCACCAACAGTTACAACGAACAAGCATGAGGAGGCAGGCTTCTGTTGTTATATGGTGGGAACTATGGAATACCTTATTGATATTCCATAGTTCCCATAGTTCCTATCATATAACTGTTATATGGTGGGAACTATGGAATACCTTATTGATATTCCATAGTTCCCATAGTTCCTATCATATAACTGTGATATGATGGGAACTATGGAATACCTTATTGGTATTGATGTTTTCAGTAAGGCCTTTTTGGGAGCACATAAATGAACCAAATGTCCAAATTAATCTCCTTTCCCAGTTAAAGGGTTATCTGCTGATGGTCTATATTTTTCTTATTGTCAACAAGTCCAATGAAAAGACCACAACCAACAATTACTTGATCTTAATAATAGGTATTTTCTGTGTAGTGAAAGCCTAAATAATGTATCCCTATTAAATGCATCAATGAGCCCTACTGCTGCACTGGGTGACATTTCCCTTTATTACAATGAACACGGGCACTGTCATTTATTTTCTCTCAATCCCACATCAACCATCCTGAAAAAATGCGTTGTGGTATTTTACATATCTAGCATTTTTTTCTTCCTATTTGGAAGTAACCCCTAAAACAATTGCGATGGAAATAATAGTAGATAGAAACAATCAATAAATAATACAATCAATAAATAATACAAGCTGATGAGGCTGTTTAGCGTTACTGAAAGTTGGAAATATGAATGCAAACTTACCAATCCATTCTGCAGTAAAGCTGCAGTTTTCCATGTCAACTTTTCGCTCCAGGCTCTTTGAGTTGTTTTTCACCTCCACTGCAGACGTTTCTATAATCTTCACTCCTAGGAGTCTGTTCACACTCATACTTAAATAATATAATACACTCAGAAATTAAAAAAAAACATTAATTGAGTAAGAAAGTGAAAATATCAAACAATGATGGGCTTAGTGGGTATGTATCAGTTTATTTTCTGGCCCCCACAGTGTGCATAGAAAAATTCTGGCCCTTGGAAAATGTGGTTTTCTTTAGGCAAAGGTTTAGAAAAAGGCACTTTGAAACTATTCTTTATTGTTCTGTAATGCTGGTTGTTGCACTGCTTTACTGTCTGTTAAATGGATGAGATCATCTGTCTGGATGAGATTTCTTTTATTTTTTAAGATTTTTTTGGGGCTTTTCCACTTATAATGGACTGGACAGCTAGGTGAGAATAGAGAGAGAGAGAGAGATGCAGGTGATCGTCACATGTCAGACTCGAGCCCTGGACCTCTGCGTCGAGGCATAAACCTCTATGCATATGTGCGCCTGCTGTACCACTGATCCAACCCGGCCACTATGTTCTTTGAGAAAGAACCGTCATGTAACAAAGTGCAACTCTGAGGAATTTGATTTAAAAAAATAAAAATAAAAAACAGATGTAGAAAATCATCCCTCCTTCCCTACAACTCACATTTCTACGTATCACAAATAAATAAAGAGTTGTTCTCATCCCTGCTGTTGAAGGTGGCAAAAAGGAAAAGCTAAATTCATCTGAGAAACACGACCTACTCACCCAGATACTACAGATAAACTTAACAGATGCAAATAATTAGCTTTGCCTTTAAAAAAAAAAACAATTATCTTTACAAACAATTTCAATAAGTTATTTAAATGACCTTTGAATTTGGAACAAAACTCTTCAGATGATGAGATGCACCTGTTGAGTTCACTGGAGATGCTGCAGAAAAAAAAAGACAATTAACGTCCTCCACACTGCTCGTGTTAAATGCAAATGACTGCGTGATTGTAAACCTTTATTGCTATTCCAACACTGCCTGCAGCGATTCTGCTCTCAGCTCGGTGTCTTTTAAAATAGATTGAACTCTCGGCTTCACATTAGCGCTGTTTTTATTCTCCCAAGCAATTTAAAGGAGTTAGCGAACAGCGGGGCACATTCAGGTGTCTACTCCAGACTAATCCAATTAAAAACTCTTTTTGTTCTGTAGGAGCTTTTCAACCTAACAGTTAAATATTAATATCTCAGAAAGGCAGATGATCCCCTCCTAAAGAATACATGGTAGTATGGATTTTTCTTTCTGTTCTTGCAGGCAAAATGGAGACCGTGTGACCTTTTTAAAGGCAGTTTAATTGGAGTTTGTAATCAAAGATCAACAGCTTTCTGTTTGGCAACGATGTCCAATACTAAAAGAAGGAGAAATCCATTGTAGAGGAGACACAGTTGCCTCAGAAGATTATGCAATGGAGCCATCCGGAAAAAAACGAAACTCTACTTTTGCAATCGTTCTCCCCACGTATACATGCAATCCTTAGCTGAAGCACACCTGTTGCTTTTGCAAGACATTGGTAGAAAACAAAGGACATGACAAGAAATCTACTGTAGTAGAAGTAGACAAGGGCAGCTGCATTAAGAGTAAGTCCAGTTCAAAAAGTGATGCCACTGAGGTCACAATATTTTGTTTCCTTATATAGGCTAGGTCAAATACGATAAAAACACATCCTTCATGTAAGGCATAGTGGCACACTGATATTCTGATGTGGGGTTGTATGAGGTACTCATTAGTGCTCCAGGATTTCACTGCCTTTTTTTGAGATTGTTGCTTCCCAATGCCTGATGTTGTGGGAGCTTTTGTAAAAAATTGTGATTCAAGTTGCAATAAAGTTGCGGGAGACAGACAAAAAAGTTGAGATATATATATATTTTTTTTAAATAAAAAAGAAACTGAGTTTTCCTAGTAACCTTACCAAAAAGGCTCATGATGCTGCAAATGTGGGTATAATATGAAAATAGCTGGTGGATTTAAGACAAAAATTGTGTCAAAAAAAACACGGAAATGAATTTGGCCACATACGTGTGACGTCAACCCGTTCTCACTCCCGCTTGGTCATTGGCTCTCAGAGTCACATACTGATACAAAGTCTGGGACTTGGGACTTGCTGGGTTGGTTGAAGTCGCGGGAAACTCCGGTGATTGGTCAAAATTGCGAGTCGCACCTGATTGGTTGAATTTGCGTGAATTGCCGCAATCTCGAAATCCAGAAGGGATTGACTTATCCATAGTCAGTGTATTACCTGTACCAGCACATGGCAGCCCCAATGTACTGCTGCTGATGGGGACTAAACTTATTTTATCTACCTAAAAGAAATCAATATTAGTATAAGTATACGCTATATTTAGAATATTTTTATTGCCGCTCATGCCGTTATCTGTGCTCTCTTCAAAGCCACCAGACTCCTTTGACAACATTTTACACATAACACCAACACACTAAGAGATCGAGGCAGAGGTAGACCGGCAACTCCTGTGTTCTGAAAAGTAAAAGGACTGTTTTTTTTTTATTAAAGGAGTAGCGTTGAAGAGAGCATAGATAAAGGCAAAACCTTTCAATTCCCCTTCGGAAGGGGCTGTCGGACAGGAAGGTAAAAATGGGGAAAATATTTGGAATATATCGTACACTTACACCGATATACTGTAGATGTTTTTAGTCTAAAATGCAGGTGCACCGAACACCATCTGACAAACAATACACAAGTACCTCGTAAAAACCCACTTTAAAAAAAATCCAAACTATCCCTTAAGAGCCACGAAAGATGGAGGAGTAGAGGAGTAGTCATTAAATGTCATGTAAATTACAATCATGTTAAATCAGTGTAGTGCACCTTTTTAATAGTGCTCACCAATGTGCTTTAGTTTCATGCCAGCAGTTCCTTTGCAACATCAAAATGTTGACATCCCTACTTGCAGTGAAGCAGCATCCAACTTAGTCAAATTGTAGATGTCTGACCGGTGTTGGACTTCAGTGTCATTTCCTCCCTGTTGCTCTCCCTCAGGTCTGATCCGATCACGTGTGCGAGGCGCCAACACGGCATCAGCCTCCATCTTGACCTTCTTGGACAGCCACTGCGAGGTCAACGCTGATTGGCTGCAGCCGATGATCCAGAGAGTCAAGGAGGTACAGACCCACAGGCTCACAGTCTGCCGTCACTCGCACTCTCCAGTTAGACACTTAATACGTGCAACGCACGCACGCACACACACATACACACAGACACGCAGTCACATACACACGCAACACAGTTCAGAGGTGGAACAGTTGCTTTTTCTGGCCCTGTGATGTAACGCTTAAGGGGATTTTGCTCCTATTCAGGGTCGATTTTATTAGCTGTGATGCAATATGTTGGCATTGCATATTGTTAGATAAATTTGTTCAGATTTAAGTCATAATATACCTGGTCTGGCTAGTCCACACAGCATTCCAGGATGGGATATTTTCATCGTCCATTAATCGGCTTGAGTCATATTTTATGAAAAAGAACTTTGATTCCAGCTTCCTAAATGTAAATATGTTCTAGTTTCTTCACTCCCCTGTGACAGTTAACTGAATATCTGTGAGTTGTGGACAATATAACAAAAAACAGTGATCTAAGAACTGATTGATTAATTGGCTTCACGCCAGCATGAAGCCACATTCCCAACCAGTCCGTTTTCCACTTGACTCCTGAGGGTTTTACTGCACTTGGTGGTCTGTTTTGTGTTTTTTTTTTTTTCTGTGGTGGTTTGTGTTGTTGTGCATGGTGACAGTGTTTCTTCTTGCTTCAGGCTGCATGCTGCATACATTTCTAATCCAAAACATGCAGTGGGAAGATTCTCCGCATCCTACAAATTAAATGATGCAGTCCACTAGGGACACTGGCGTTACATTCACGCATCCATGTTTCCCATTTAAAAAAAATTAGAACCGGGATGAAATGCGACACTTTTCATTATCAGAGGGATTTTTTTTGTTGCATTTTCAATTTTCATGGCATTTTCATGTAACCCTTCAAATGCATTTGGGCTCTGAGCCCCCACTGTTGCCGTCTGCTTTACCGTATCACTTTCACAAAGTCACACAAGCACAGCGCACACCGCATGTAAATATATGATTTAGAAACACCTAAGCGTCTGCAGAGATGGGCGTGTGCACATACCAAGACGTGAGACATGTCTGGGAAGAGGGATGTAGCCGTGGAAACCTTCATCACTCCCAAATGATTGATAGGCTGTTTGCTGGCTGTCTCTTTCCTCCCCCTGACATTACTAACCTGTGACTGGGCTCTACACACACACACACACACACACACACACACACACACACACACACACACACACACACACACACACACATCACAGGCACACATTCCCCACTAACTCTGCAGCAGGAGCGGTTTCATTTCATATTCTCCTCAGTAATCACTTCTCTCCCTTCGTGTGTGACTAAAGTCTGACACTCAGACACAGCTGCTCATATTTTCATCCACTCCCTTGGTTTAAAGGAAGCGCTGCGTCTGGCTAAACTGCCTAGATTCACCTATGCTATTTATTCACGAGTCCCCGTTACAAAAACTGAACTATTTATTTGTATGATACAGCTGCAAATAAGTATTTGAAAACCTGAGAAAATCAATGTTAATATTTGGTACAGTAGCCTTTGTTTGCAGTTCCAGAGGTCAAACTTTCCTGTAGTTTTTCACCAGGTTTGCACACACTGCAGAAGGGATAATAATAACACACACACACACACACACACACACACACACACACACACACACACACACACACACACACACACACACACACACACACACACACACACACACACACACACACACTGCAGAAGGGATTTTGGCCCACCCCTCCACACAGATCCTCTCTAGATCAGTCAGGTTTCTTGGCTGTCGCTGAGAAACACGGAGTTTGAGCTCCCTCCAAAGATTCTCTATTGGGTTTAGGTCTGGAGACTGGCTAGGCCAGAACCAGAACCTTGATCTGCTTCTTCCAGAGCCCCTCCTTGGTTCTCCTGGCTGTGTGCTTCGGATCATTGTCATGTTGGAAGACCCAGCCTCGACCCATCTTCAATGCTCTAACTGAGGGAAGGAGGTTGTTCCCCAAAATCTCCCAATACATGGCCCCGGTCCTCCTCTCCTTAATACAGTGCAGTCGCCCTGTCCCATGTGCAGGAAACCCCCCCCCAAAGCATGATGCTACCCCCCCATGCTTCACAGTAGGGATGGTGTTCTTGGGATGGGACTCATCATTCTTCTTCCTCCAAACACGGTTAGTGGAATTATGACCAAAAAGTTCTATTTTGGTCTCATCTGACCACATGACTTCCTCCCATGACTCCTCTGGATCATTCAGATGGTCATTGGCCAACTTAAGACGGGCCTTGACATGTGCTGGTTTAAGCAGGAGAACCATCCGCGCCATGCATGATTTCTAACCATGACGTCTTAGTGTATTACAAACAGTAACCTTGGAAACGGTGGTCTCAGCTCTTTTTAGGTCCTGGACCAGCTCCTCCCGTGTAGTTCTGGGCTGATTTCTCACCTTTCTTAGGATCATTGAGACCCCCCGAGGTGAGATCCTGCATGGAGCCCCAGTCCGAGGGAGACTGACAGTCATGTTTAGCTTCTTCCATTTTCTAATGATTGCTCCAACAGTGGACCTTTTGACCTCTTGGCCATGTTAGTAGTTGGATTCTTCCTGATTGTATGGGGTGGACAGGTGTCTTTATGCAGCCAACGACCTCAAACAGGTGCATCTACTTTAGGATAATAAATGGAGTGGAGGTGGACATTTTGAAGGCAGACTAACAGGTCTTTGAGGGTCAGAATTCTAGCTGATAGACAGGTGTTCAAATACTTATTTGCAGCTGTATCATACAAATAAATAGTTAAAAAAAAATCATACATTGTGATTTCTGGATTTATTTTTTTTAGATTATGTCTCTCACAGTGGACATGCACCTACGATGAAAATTTCAGACCCCTCCATGATTTCTAAGTGGGAGAACTTGCAAAATAGCAGGGTGTTCAAATACTTATTTTCCTCACTGTACCTCTCAGCAAGAAAGCCAGTACATCTCCCAAACTAAACTATACTAAACCTTTAATAGAATACATTGATTTGTACTTTGCTGAAGGACAAAATTCTGCTGTTTTGTTCAGAAAATACATGAGACAATAACCCCAACTCCAAAAAAAAAAAAAAAAATCTCTGCATGTAACAAAACTCATATATTCAGAAGTCTGTGTGCACACGGTGTTTGGGTTTCCGTGAATCATCCTTGGATCGGGGCACCTATGACTCATCCAGCTTGCGTTACAAGCTTTCAGTCTGGCATTCATGAGTACGCCGGGCTCAGTGATAACCCCGCAGCTCCTCGGCCCGGCCCTTCCTGGATTCATTAGTCTTCCCCGGGCCCCGGCCCTGGGTTGATGAAGGCCCTCTGAGAGCAGGAATACTGATGAATGATCGCCGTCAGTGTTCATTAATGCAACATAATGACACCTTTTGATTCGTTAATTTAGCGCGGCAAATAAAAGCACTTGAATTTACATAGTAATTAAGTAGACCTCTCCACTCCCAGATGTTGGGGGATTAGGGATTTAAGCCTATCCAGGTTGGGGGGGACATTTAATACCTTCTTAAAAGTCATTACCTGTTTTAGACCGTGGAGAATAATTGTAATGTGCTGAATAAATATAGCTGCCACAGTTATACTCTTAACAAGTAGCTGATAATGTATCCTAACTGGTTATATGGTGCCCCTCTGCCCTCTTTTCTGGCCTCTATTCACTAACTGCCTTTTTAAATTTATTGTATTCTTTAATTCCTAATCGCTCTATATAATATGCCTCCATGATTTAACTTTATCAACAGAGTATACTTCTGCCATGTTTTTGTGAAGTTAAAATACCACTAACAACACAATATCTCTATAAAGGTGTATGAGCATTAAGCATGTACAGTCGGGAACATGAGTCAAAGCACTTGACCTTTTAGCCCGAGCCAGACAGTGTGTTCTCTGTTGGTCTCTTGCTTAGAGACTGTTGTGACATTACTGGGCGACGAAGCAAAGAAATAGAGCTCTCCACACGCCAAATGACATTTGGAAACGGTTTGAATTCACTCTGCACAAAACACATTTCCAGTTTTAAAGCTTTTTATTGTATTCGGCAGTTCATCTTTTTTTTTCTGTTCTGCGTCTGGTAAATCGATTCGATCTCCCAAATTGACATACAGTAGAATGATGAGCTTACATTTCATTGCTACACCAAAGGCAGCCAGATGTGCGGGACAGCACAACAGCACGCCGACACTGTAATAAAGTCAGACGCAGAACGAGAAGAGAAAAAGGGGGTCGAGATATTGAGAGATAATTGGTGACATCCCTTTTTGGAAGTGCAGCCTCTTCATGCATTTAGCAAATCACAGACACTCATTAAACGCCTCATAAATATCCATTGCTTAAAGCTGTTGAGAGCATCACTTTTCCAAATTGCTCTCTGGCAGAGTGGCACTTCACACCCACATTTTTAATGGAGAACTTTTACCTGGAACAGAGTATTCTCACAGTCTGGTTATAGTACTTTTAACTTAAGTTCAGGATCTGAATACTTCTTCCACCACTGCAGACAACACTGAAGAATTCAGAGGTGCTTATGTTCTGCACAATACAAGCTATTCCGTTGTTATTCTAATGTTCCATAATATAACACAAAGGACTATACAAACTTACAACACCACACAACTCAGGAAAAGGGAAGGGTTGAATTCCACTTGGAGCTTACATGTATGGCGATTCCAGTTCACTAGAAAATAAATCATCTCTCCTTATCAGAACAGGCAATATATCAGTCATTAAACCTGTATTTTGTCACATATTCCAGTTGATTTATTTTCTTGCTTTGCTGAACTTTCACATGATCCTGAGGACACTTTGTGATACCTTATCTTTTAAATCCCCAGGTTCAGAATTTGTATGGATTGTATAATTTGTATTATCATTCCCAGCCAATACAACAGTGGGAGGACTGAGTTCAGATTTGGGGCTGTTCATTTTTCTGTTATTGGGAAAAGGTCAAAACTTCAAATCAGGAACAAGTTTCTTGTGAGACCACAAGACCGGTTTGTGGTCTTCATCATACAAAACATTACAAAGAGATTAAAAGAAGTGCAGCACTGAGAAACATTATAAATGCACAGAACTGCTAGAACAACATAAATATGTACAGTCAACACTGGCCGCCACATATTGCCTTTCTTTTTCATATTTTTGGGGTCTTTTTCCGCCTTTCTTTTTTGATAGGACAGTTAGGTGAGAAAGGGGGGAGTGGGGGGTGGGGGAAGACATGCAGGAAACTGTCACAGGTCGGATTCAAACCCTGGACCTCTGCGTCAACCTCTCACGACATTTTTACGTTTTTTTTATATACATTTTTAACATATATTTATATATATGTTTAATGTATTCATTCAGCTGTATTTCCTTTCCCTGCTCTCCATTCGTCTCTCTGTGTCTCACACACACACACACACACACACACCTCTCCCCTCCGTCCACATCCCGTCTGTCTCAGTTGGGTTGTCGAGGTCAAAACACTACAGGCTATGTAGCAGCTGTGAATCAAATGCTTTATTAGAAATAATGTTATTTCATTTTGTTACTCTTACACTGAATGTTTGCTGCTTCAATCCAGATGAGCACTGAGAAGTATTTTCTGCGTATTTTCTGAAAAAGGCCCGTGTTAAGGATGAGGAGCAGCCTGAACCGCATGTATCAGTCTGAAACAGAGCTGAACAGGCCGACCAGTGGAGTTAGTTATGTTATTAATCAATAATTAATCTTCAACCAGTGTTGCTCAAGCAGAAAGACAGGGTCGGGGAGAGAAAGAGACAGATTCATTGAAGACAATGTAACCTTGTTAAGAAAAGTGCTTTAGAAATAATGTTACTTATTATTATTATTATTATTATAGATGCATCACAAGAGCGGTTACCGTTCCAGGCATTACATTTGCTTGCATTTATTAAGTGGTCATATACTGCTTAGTAATAATAATAAATTGAATTTATATAGTGCTTTTCCCAAGCTCAAAGTCGCTTTACAGACTAGAAACAGATAAATATATATGTAATAATAAAAAAAAAAAATTAAATTAAAAAATATATATATATAAACTAATGATGACCTGCTTAGTAATGCTAAACAGGGGGGCTAAATCCCAATGTTAGAAGTTCATTTTTACGCCTTTTGGAAATAAATCTTTGAGATGCTTCTCTCTTTTTTCTGACATAACCACCTCTTTGGCTGGGTTTGATAGCTTCCTGGCCTAATTTTAAAAAAAAAAAGATGAAATGCGGTGCTTCATTTCACTGAAATGTGTTCCTACAGGATTAGTTACATCATTCCTTTTGATAGCAGAGCTTTGACCTCTCTTCGACTGTTTCCCCATTCCATGCACCCTGGTAGTAATTAACGCTGTGCCATAAATCCCTTCTCTGCAATTCATCTGTTATTAATAGGGGGCTGTAAGTGCTCGTCCTAATTATTCAGAAAGATAAGGCGGTCGAGGTATTTAACAATCTGGTTTACATAGAAATACTGTATCTTGGATAAATGTGACCGTTTGATGTTCAAATTCTCTCACCTCTGTGAGTGAATTGTAATGGATAATGAGATCAAAAAATGCATCAAAATACTGACTTAAAACTGACTTTTTTTGGTAGTATTTATAAGTATTTTCTGAATTTAAAACCTCTTAACATGAATCCAACATAGTATTAGCAAATATAAATCAGCCTATTTGTGGAAACACCGTGACGATAGGCTTCCTGGCCTATAGGTAAGGTAGCCTTCCACACATACAGGTACTTCCAAAGGATTCATTGTGCCACATGTTTGTTAAATATTACATTATTTATCAAATCATGCCAACAATTATTATTTTAATAGCTTAGTATTCTATGCACTGAAAATGTATGTATAAAGGCTTTAAGCTGCCCTAAATGTTATTGTAGGCCCAGTTTAAGGTTCAATTTCATTTTGTACAATATATGTAGTGTGTGTGGGGGGGGGGGGTCTCCTGATCTAGTCTGTGACTAAAGTTGGCATCATGACGACCATCTCACTCACACTTTTCGAAGTCTTTACCGAGTCTTCTAAATGTTCAATCGTGTCTCGCTGGTAATGTGTCCGTGTGTCCTTCTCCTCCCACGCAGGACCATACGCGAGTGGTCAGCCCCATCATCGACGTCATCAGCCTGGATAACTTCGCCTATCTGGCTGCCTCCGCTGACTTGAGAGGAGGTCAGGACACGACACACACATCACGTTCAATACCGGCTAACAACACACCGCTGACTGCAGCCAGGGAAAAGGCCTGGTTCCCAAACTCCTCACCATCTCGGACGGAAAAATTCCAAACTCATGATAGAAATTGCTAGATGAATTAAATAATAAATAATAATAATGCATTTTATTTAAAGGCGCCTTTCTCGGCACTCAAGGACACATAGGACATTTTAAAAAGAGCAAAAAAATATAATACAACAATAAAAACAGAAAAATGCTGATTTTTAGTCAGTTAACCCTTGTGTTGTCTTCCCGTCAAAATTGAAAATCAACAATTTTGTTGACGCTTTTTATCGATGTTTTTCACTTTTTCTTACATTTTTGTCCCTTTTTTGCTTTGCTTTGCTTTTTTCCCCTTTTTTGACGTTTTCAACACTGCGTAACACTAACTTATTAACTTTAGTTTTACAGTTATTTTTTTGGAATTTATGGTCAATAAACCTCATTTATAGGAAATTATACCTAATGTTTGAGTTAGAAAAGCAGAAATTAGGAATTATTTATAAAATAAAAAAGTATGTTGATGGAGACTGGAGTATGTCAACTTTTACTCAATACTATTTCTAAACCACTTCAATGTTTTTTCAAATGCTGTAAAATTGAATAAAACGCCCCAAAATGACCCATCAAAATCACCCCAAAGAGCGTTGTGTGGAATCAATCATGCTATGTGTAAGTAATTACAATTGGGGAATTAAAAAGAACATTGATGCAGGAAAACGGGTCAATTTGACCCGAGGACAACATGAGGGTTAAGTAGTCAGTCTGGTAAGTAAAGTCTGTGCGGTGAACTTTAAATAGGAATTTCTGTAAGGACTTGTTGCCATAATGGGTATGAAATTAGTTCCACCAAAATCAGTCAGATGCTCTTGATCCGTCTTCTTCTTTAGAATGCATTTCATCTCTATTTTGCTCTCTTTCTCTTCAGGATTTGACTGGAGTCTCCACTTCAAATGGGAGCAGATTCCCATTGAGCAGAAGATGGCGAGGAGCGACCCCACGCAGGCAATCAGGTTTGTCTACACCTGCCTGCTCGTCACCATCCCTATTCCTCCGTGGACATACTGTACGTTATGTATGAAATAGTATGGATTTGCATTATTAAATCAAAGTGTAAAACAATCTTGCGGCCCATGAATCCTAGGCAACCTGGCGCCATGCCAACTACTAACCTTTTGGAAGAGTTGTCTCAGTCCTCTTTACCCTCGTGTTGTCTTCCCGTCACAATTGAAAAGCAACACTTTTTTGACGCTTTTTAATCAATGTTTTTAACTTTTTCTTACGTTTTGGTCCCTTTTTTCAACACTTTTTCAATTTCTGTCACTTTTTTTTTGACGTTTAACACTTCTTAACACAAACTTATTAACTTTAGTTTTACAGTTATTTTTGGAATTTATGGTCAATAAACCTCATTTTTAGGGAATTATACCTAATATTTGAGAATGATTTAGACTAAAATGAAAGGAATGTATGTTGATGGATAATCACAGACTGGAATATGTCGACTTTTACTCTCAATACTATTTCAAAAACACTTCAATGTTTTTTCTCCAGATGCTATAAAATTGAATAAGACGCCCCAAAATGAATGAAAGTAGAGATTTTTACTTGGCAAAGAGCGTTGTGTGGAATCAATCATGTTATTTTGGGGAATTAAAAAGAACATTGATATAGGAAAACGGGTCAATTTGACCCGAGGACAACATGAGGGTTATCTATTTTATTAATTTGTTGATTTGTTTCCTGATTTCGGTCTTCAAGAGCTATATGTAGGTATGTGTGTGTAGATGGGCGTATGTGTGCATATGTATGTCTAGTGATTGATATACTTATTTGCTTATTTTTGTTTATTATTATTAACTCCTTGATGGATTGATAAAACCACAAAAGGACATTTGTTTTGAAGGATTGTTCATTCTGAAAAACACAAAATGGAGACTTATATTGTACTGTGTTGTAAATATTGTATGAATGCTGTATCCAATAAAATACATGAAAAAACAGAAGAAACTACAAAACAGATATTCTAGATGTTCATTACCTCAGTCATCCTCAAATTATGCTCATACTAAAGTTAGTTATAGGATTCTCTTTTAACAATAGAATTCCTTTTGGGCCTGTCTTTTATTTTCAGTTACTGTATGTAGGAAGATTTGTCACTTTTATCTGTTTGCAGATTAAATTGATTTGCCCATGGCAGAAAGAATCAGCTGTTTGGCCCCTACTACTGTAACCCAGTGTTCTTCCTGCTCTCTGTGCATCTTTGTATGTACCACATTTAAAAATAGCAAAAAGCAGTTAACACAGAGTGAGCCTGGAGCTCTCGCTGCCTGTGGACATCTTATTATACATCTAACTATGGTGGCAATGCAGATATTCAAGCTCAGTAACCTACTTTGATTTGTTGTTGTTCCCATAAAGAACATTGTAACTCAATTTTGGGGATGGTTATAATATAACTGATAATGAATGAGAATGAGAATCATCATCAGTATAAAAACGTCTCTCTGAATAAGACAGTGAGTTACAGTACAGCAGAGATGTAGATTTGAAGGACTTGAGGCATGATGACTCGGATGTCTTGCGTGTATTTGCGCGTTTTAATGTTAGCTGTTAAACATAAAATAATGAGTTAATGTTGTCATGTTTCTGTCTAACCAGGAAGCATGCTGTGCAGCGGCAGCAGCGCAAACCGTGAATCATGATTGGACGACTCAAAAAGCTCAGTCAAACGCCTTGCTGTGGCACTGAATATCAATAGTTCTAATACAGATTCAATTCTTTGTGATACGTTTTGTACTAGTTATACAAACTAGCCAATCATTGCCCCAATAAAAACAACTCGAGACTTAATCGAGACTTGTACCAAATGAGTTGAGACTTCCTTGAACCAAGATGACTTGGTCACAACACTGCAGTACAGTAAGTGTGAAAGATGTAAATGACTTCTCTCCTCTCTACTCTGCAGGACGCCTGTCATCGCTGGTGGGATTTTTGTCATGGACAAGAGCTGGTTCAACCACCTGGGCCAGTATGACACCCACATGGACATCTGGGGAGGGGAGAACTTTGGTCAGCTCACTGATGGTTTTTGAATCAGAAGAATGACTTTTTATTAAGCCTCATCTGCAGGAATTCTGCACAGAGTCTCTTTAAATGTTCTGTACTCAGCATACAGCGGCGAACAACTACTTACTATGTAAAGACAAAGTATGACAGTGATGTCACACTCCCTGCGCGTGTGTTGTATTCCCAGCTTTTCTGTTCTTTGTTTCGATAGCGCTGGTCCGGCCGCATGGGCTTTTCAGTGCTTGTGGCTGTGACAGCTGTAGGTAAAATATGAAATATTCCTAATTATATTGAGTTGGCCAGAAGAGAAGTAGATGATCATACACTTCTATTACAAAATACAAGTATACTGAATTGGAATATGAAATCAAATCCTTATATTTAACTTCTCTGAACTTCACACATGTCACTGATTTAAAAAAAAAATAAAATCCATTTAGGAAAATGGATTTAACCTGGTGGCAATCACTAGTGTACTTTCAGTAATTAGAAGAACAATGATTTTTTTATTCTCTGTAAAGAAGAGCAAAAAGTCTCGCCGCGAGCTCACTTGGTTGAATATGGTTACAACCAATGTTGAAGAAAAGAATGCTCATTCTCAGGGCTGCAGGACTTGAGTCCGGACTCGGACTCGAGTCACATTTCTGTTGTCTGGGACTCGTCTTGGACTCTTTGGTATTTGGACTCGGACTTGTCTCTAGTTTGTCTCGACCCAGTTCAGTACAACATACTTTTGTTCTCAAGTAACTTCCTCCTTCAAAACAAAACCATTGATGAAGCGTACTCGTTCAGAAAACAGTTATTAGTTTAATTAAGAATCCAACCGCAACAGGCATCGAGATTGGCCGCCTAGTACATGGCTGCTTCATATGCTGTACCTCAGTCATCATCAGGGACACAATGTCAGCGAGCACTTTGCACTATGAATTCTTCAGCACAAGTTAAAAGTTTGAGAATGGGAACATTTCCATTTTATTTTGGATCCTGTCATTCTAAGATCTTGACTGGCTCTCATTTGGACTCGGTCTTGACTCAATCTCGACTAGTCCTGATCTTGGACTCAACAAAGGTCGACACGACCACAGTCCTGCTTATTCTTCTTACTGACCCTGCTGTTTCCAATGAGACGGCTGTCATGAACATACAAATTATAATGAAAAATTCAAATTCGAGTCATAAAACTGGACATTTGAATGTCTTCATTTCAAGCATTGAGTCGTGTCGGCTCTGAACCACTGCAGATGCTTCTGGATGCTGCAGAGGCCCAGCAGCCCGCTCTCCATAATGCCAATTGTGACCTTGGAATTTGCAAGGCAGCACAACGTTAAATTATCTTTTCATCTTTCATTCTGCTGATATACAGCTTGGAAACATCTGCTCCTTAAAAATGGAGCAGGTGAGCACGGCCATGCCGAGATTGGGATGCTGCAGATCAGACAGACTGAGAGAGAAGCAGCTTCCTGCCTGCATACTTGACCTCCTCCTCTGTCTGTTCTCTTGCAGAGCTTTCTTTCCGGGTGTGGATGTGCGGAGGAAGCCTGGAGATTCTTCCCTGCAGCCGCGTGGGTCACGTGTTTAGGAAACGGCACCCATACGACTTCCCAGAAGGCAATGCCCTCACCTACATTAAGTGAGTGGGTTGATCTGTTAGAAACCAACCTGACATCCCGGTCTGCTGTGCAGCGGTATTACACCGCAAAGCAATTAACCAACTGCCAAGACAGTCTTTTACTCAGCTTTAAGTGTGAATCAGCACAGTTCAGTGTGAGGTGAAAGAGCTTCACATGTTCACATGTTTTGGCTTTTGGGTCTCAAGCGGCAGTGAGAGATGGGTAAGTAGGTATGGATTTTGAAAAAGCTCGCAGGACATCTTCACCCAGACACCTCTCCCCAATCTTGAAATAGTTCTTCTTAGTGTCCAGGATACTGACAAAGATCCAGCTTTAGTATTTATATTATTTTCTATTGTAAAGTTTTCTAGATGAACTTGCAGGCTGCAAGGAAACAATGTGATCCGGCAACACAACTGAATCGAAACTCTTTAAAATAATAGGCTGCATTTTTCCTAGCTGGCTCACTGTCACACAGAACACCATACTGATATTTAACTACAGTCACCCCCACCAAGGTCTATTATTTATTTATTTCTAAATATGAATACAGGCTATACAGTGGTGCTCAAAAGTTTACATACACATGCTTAAGTTGACTAAAAAGAGGAATAAAAAAATCATGTTTTGGAAATTTATTTTAATACCTAAATTAAAAAATGAGGTAAAATCCAACCTTTAAGGACACCAATTTTCTTTGTGAATGAATAACGTATTGTAAATAAATAAATGTTCTTATTTAAAATACAGGGGTCATAAGTATACATACCCCTATGTTAAATTCCCATAGAGGCAGGCAGATTTTTATTATTAAAGGCCAGTTATTTCCTGGATTCAGGATATTATGCATCCTGATAAAGTTCCCTTGGCCTTTAGAATTAAAATAGCCCCACATCATCACATACTCTTCACCATGCTTAGAGATAGGCATGGGATACTTTCTATAAAATCATCTCTCAATGCAAATCAAACCAGGTATTAGTCTAACTGAAATAAAACCATGCCTATCTCTAAGCATGGTGAAGAGTATGTGATGATGTGGGGCTATTTTAATTCTAAAGGCCAAGGGAACTTTATCAGGATGCATAATATCCTGAATCCAGGAAATAACTGGCCTTTAATAATAAAAATCTGCCTGCCTCTATGGGAATTTAACATAGGGGTATGTATACTTATGACCCTGTATTTTAAATAAGAACATTTATTTATTTACAATACGTTATTCATTCACAAAGAAAATTGGTGTCCTTAAAGGTTGGATTTTACCTCATTTTTTAATTTAGGTATTAAAATAAATTTCCAAAACATGATTTTTTTATTCCTCTTTTTAGTCAACTTAAGCATGTGTATGTAAACTTTTGAGCACCACTGTAAATACTGCTGCTGTTTTGTGTAAATATCTTGTCTCGTCTGCCTACAGTTTTTGCCCTTATTCGCAAATACATTTTAAGGATGATGACATTCCCTGCTGGAGATGTGGGGAAATATTGTGGCATCGGAAGGCTTGTGTGTGTGTGTGTGTGTGTGTGTGAGAGACTATCATTAGAGCTGCCTACAGGAATGCCAGCAGCACTGTCATTACTGTCTGAGCAGGTGTTGTGTGTGTGTGTGTGTGTGTGTGTCCACGCAGGAACACCCGGCGGGCTGCTGAGGTGTGGATGGATGAATTTAAACAGTACTACTACTCTGCAAGGCCGTCAGCCCAGGGCAAGGCCTTTGGCAGGTCAGTCCATTATACTACCACCCTCTTCTGTCAACTTTTGAATACCGTGTCCATACATTCTTTAACGCATCAGTCAGGCGATCATTAAAATAGTTGTTCTAACCACGCTTCGTATCAGGTTCAGCTGAGTTCTGCATCAGGAGCCCATTTTTGAACATCTTTGTCTTCTCTACTGTGTCTCGCTCTGTGTTGCGGTTTCTTTTTGTAGCATTGCAGACCGCTTGACGCTGCGGCGGAAGTTGAACTGCAAACCTTTCCGCTGGTACATGGAGAACGTCTATCCTGAGCTGAGGTACGATGCTCTAGTTGAGCTGAGCTGCAGTCACTGTCGTTGATGTTGAACAGGTTACATCATGCTGTCTGTCAAAGCTTTGTCTATGTATGAAATACTCTGATGGGTTTTTTCCCCACAAAAAATCACATTGAAAAATCCAGAATTTATGAATATGCAAATATTTTATAATTTATAAATGTAACTGGACTGAATCAGAATCAGAATCAGAAATGCTTTATTGATCCCCGTAGGAAAACTCTGCGTTGCAGTTGCACAAATAGTAGCAATATAAATAAAGAAAAATAAGTAGTGTGGATATTTACATAGTTAAAGGAATATTATGATACATTATTTACATAATTAACATTATAAGGTGTTGCAATGGTGAAACATAATAATAATAATAATAATAATAGCAGTTAAGTATTAAGTATGCACACATTACAGTGTTATTGCACAGATAATATTGTCAAGATGTCTCCTGCTTCAATATCAAGTCCATTGTCGCTGTGGCTCAAGTTCAACTTTAAGTTTCCACATCACACTTCCAAATGCCGAAGCATACACGTTTAAATGCAGATTTAAGGTGAGCACAGTGGGTGCACTGGAACATCCAAGTTAGATTTTTGAGTGGAGGTATACGTTATGTCTGCAGGTTATCCTGGAATTCGTGGACAACTTTTATGCCTGACCTGTGACTATTATTTTGTACTCAAGAGAGCCAAAGTTTCCTTTTTCTTCAAAAACCTACTCGTAAATTTGACTCATGAAAATACTCGTGAATTGAAAATACCCTGAAAAAATGGGTTTGGCTGTGTTTCTTTTTTATTGATTAATAGAGGCTGAACAGATTTTCGGTCTTTCATTTCAAAAGTAAAAAGCCACATTTAGAGAAAGAAAAGACACAATCATAAATGCGGGCCAAAATGTCTCCCTCCCAAGCGATTAAATCAGTAAAGATCTTGCAAATCCTTCGGGTTGTTATGACCCCCAAGATCACAACCAATGATCTAAATATATGTGATATGGATGGGAACATCCGAGTGTGGTATCACTGTTATCCCAGCAGCTCGTTTCCTAAGCCTCTCTGGCTGGATCTACTCTGTGTAGTTCTTCCAAATCACTGTGGTTTCTCCAATTGCAATTGCACATTTTCATAAGTGTGTGTTGCAATAGGGCGCAATACTTAGAGGTGTGGTTCAATTACACAACGAAGCAAGCAGTCAATTCAACCCATTTGTTATTTACTGCTGTAATAAGACCCCTCTTTGACCCCTGTGTCTCTCCTCTGTGTAAATGGCTCCGTCAGGGTGCCGGAGCAGGAAGCGGTGTCCAGTGTGCTCAAACAAGGCGGTTTGTGTCTGGAGACCCGTGGGACCGACACCCTCGGCCTGGCAGAGTGCAGGGGCGTCGGAGCCATCAGGCCGCAGTCCCAGGTCAGTCCTCTGCCACTAGTGATTAGTGACTGTGGGTACACACTTAAATCTGAATTACTGCCAGAATATGTGCAGGAATAATTTGACCTAATGACAATACGGTAGAAGGCAAAGGGACTATGTGCAACGGGGCCCAAGCATTAGTGATGATGTGAATGTTAGATGTGAAAAATTACACATATTTAGTATATAGTATTGGTATTTATTTAGTCTTGCATTCCCAGCCCTGTCTCCACAGCCCTGTGGAGGAAGGTCTGGCTACACCACACATACATTCCTAGATAGGAGAAAAAAACACTCTGGGTTGTTTGCATGTCCTTAAACCAATCACAACCGTCTCGGGCTGTGCTAAGCTCTGGACGCAGAGACTGTGGCTCCGATAAATAGTCCCAGGAAAGAACTTTTGGTGGGACATTTGCACTATGAAAAAGTCAACGCCACAGACAATATGAATTCATTATCAAATATTAAATGAAGTTAACTGTTCACACAACACAGTAACGTGAGCTACTTAAATTAGCTGGATACATGGTTGAACGTCCCCATTAGAGAAGAAACATAGTTAACATATTCTTTGTAAATTTTTACAATCATTCCCCGAAAGGACCATGCAGGCTTGCCTTGTTGCACCATCAAAACCTTCTTCCAAACTTGAAATTTTCAGCGTGTAGCATGTTGCTAGCTCGAAGTTTGTTGTTGTTTCCCAAAGAGAACGGAGTTTGAGAACGGCGACCCGCAGCGAGCGGAAGGTGATGACCATCCGCCGCGTCAGGCAGTTACCATGGAGATGTACTTCTGCTGATCCAGACTATTATTTATCTGACAAATTAGTATGGTAACATAAATGGCTTTTGTTGTGAAAAATATGACTTTTGCGAGGTTTCAAAGATGTCACATGATGAAAAGCGAACTTACGTTTAGTCACGTTCGTCAGCATTAGTCACCGTAGCGACTTTATCATTGTATTACTCATGATGAGCTCAGCTGGGCATCACAGGTATTAGTAGGTGTTATTTTTGCAGCCCGTGGCTCAGATTAAAGCCAAAAAGATTCACGAGCATGTTGCTAACAAGGAAATGGGGTTCAATGTGAGAAAACCTTGGAACAGTCCTTCCCTTTCCAGGAAGTAACCACAGCCAAGTTTGCCAATTTTCAGACTAGATCTCTTTAAATCAGTTGAGTTTTCTGATTGATAACTGTAGAAATCTGTAATCCAGTTAAGTTATTTGTCTCAGTTCCCTTTTGAGTTAGTTGCATGTACTGTATCTGGAAACCATGTGTTTACACAAAACCCGTTGGATTGCAATACATTTAGTAAAAAAACAAAAAAAAAACAGGACATTGCATTGATGTTAAATGTAAAGCACATGAACCTTAATAGCAGCCACCACAGTCAACTGTTTTTTCATATTTTGCAGAGATGGGAACTAATAGAGCCACTGCTCCGGCAGCAGGACCTCTGCCTGGCCATTTCAGCCTTCACAGCAGGGTCAAAGGTCAAGATGGAGACCTGCAATACAAAAGAGCCCAGACAGGTAAGAAGAAATAGTGTAAGTGTAATCTATTTTATAAACGAGGTGTTCTGTGAAGTTATTGTGTTAACTAAGGACAATGGAATTTGCTTTAATCGGTCATTTTCAACAGCAGGACTTTTTCCAAACAGTTATCTCATTTTGTAATCATTTGTCCTTGATGTGCCACTCACACGTTGAAACTCAGACGTGGAAGGTTTGGAGATAAGAGTTGGTTCCAGGACAGATGCAGCAGCAGCCCGCCGGCTGCCGCTGCATCTGTCCATCTGAGTGGCCTTGTTGCAAGAGCAGTTGATTTTATAGATGCAGTAGAACAAGCGCTCGCCTAGTTTCAGACCCCACCCTGTTCTTTCCTAGATCTCCCCTTTGTGAGTGTCGAACATGCACGTCCCATGTGGACCCGCGCTGGCTGCACAGTTGATTTATGACATCGAAGAGGGAGTTATTAACTCAAACCATGTGTATGAGCGCGCGGGACTCTTGCCAGGCCATCCTCTCATCTCTCTGCTGGCCCGTCGCAGTCCTGTGAGAGTTTGTTGGAAACCTGCCCGTCAACGAGCAACCACTTCTTGCTGTGGGAGACGTTTGGCCTCTTTGCCCTGAGTGCTCAATCCCCTGAAGGAAAAAAACAAACAAAAAAAATTGTGTTTTTGACTCTGCTCTCTAAATGAAAGAGTACTGTAGTGATTCACTCTTGGAGCAACAAGTGAGGCTGGTAAATACGATATATATATGATATCAAACCAAAACTAAGGTTAGAAGGATAGAGTTTATCCGATAATCGTCAATACGACAGAAACTTCCCCCTGATCACTGATTCATAAGAACAGTCTGGAATAACTAGTGCGAAGTTTTATTTTCTCAGCATTATTGTTTTGAAAATTTCTGGGGGGGATTTTATTTAGAAATTCTTCATGTAGTGGCCAAGTTTGGTCATTTGGTAGAGCGGGCGCACATATATAGAGGTTTACTTCTCAATGCAGCAGCCGCGGGTTTGACTCTCCCCCTCTCTCTCCCCTTTCATGTCCACAGCTGTCCTGTGGACGTAAAGGCCTAAAAATGCCCTAAAAAAATCTTTAAAAAAAAGAAAAGAAATTCTTGATGTTATCTTGAAAGAATTTCATTAGTTAGGGTTTCACCGGAGACATTATGCACACGGCTGGTCTAAAAGTTGATTTAGAAGCCTGTCCAATAAGGATTAATGTTATGGAATACTTGGAATTTCCTTGGCATGAATTATCCATATTTCAGGACACAGAAAACTCTGCAACTCTATCACAAATTGTTATCAGTTGAAGGGCGCTCCATGTCACACGACAAAAACAGAGTGTACTCATCATTGCTACTAAATTCTTTTTACCTTCCTTTTTGATTTCCTCCTTGTCTTTGTTGCACAAACACACACACCACCAGAGGTGGCATTTAATTGAGTACATTTACTCAAATACTGTATTTAAGTATAAATTTGAGGTACTTTAATTGAGTCTTTTCTTTCTTTTTCTTTCCATGCCCCTTTCTACTTCTTCTCCGCCACATTTCAGAGAGAAATATTGCACTTTTTACTCCACTACATTCATCTGACAGCTTTAGTTACTAGTTACTTTACAAACTAAGACTTTTGCACATTCAATTCAATGTTTTTTTAATGAATTAAACTACCCAATAATATACTGGACTACCTTTATCTCAGCTGTTTAATAAGCATCCATATAAATCCAGAAATCTGCGCTTCTCTGCTGCTGCTTTAAGTTCAGCTTTAACTATTTAATCAGCAGGCTAATTGATTATACCTGCTGATTTATGGACAGCCTGTTTATTTGGAGCTCTCTCTCTCTCTCTCGCTCTCTCGCTTCACTTCAGTCTCAAGTTTCTTGTTGAACTTGCTTCGGCACATTTTCAGACGGTGATGAGACCCTGGGGAATTTCTCATGAAAAGAATATTAGATATATGGAAAATTAAAGAAATTTGGCCCGATTTGTTACTCAGTGAAAATCCTGTTACAATATAAAATCATAACGTGATGTGTTGGTAAGCAAGAGCTGGAGTTTGAATTCCTGCCATGACAGTATCCTGTGAGAGGTTTGTAGATAGCATGAATCTGTGTAAAAGATTTAATAATGACCATATATATATATATATAGATATTAGGAAAGTACAACAATAAAAAAATACAACACCATTCCCAGCTATGGTAAAGTTTGTGGCCTTTGGGTGATAATCTGACTCCTCTTGGCTTCAGTACATCACATCAGATCCTCAACTGTAATTCAGTCATGAACTGACGCTCAGCTTGACTACAAGTATTAATACTGCAATATACACTCAGTTGCCAGTTGATTAGCTACACTTACCTAAAAACTAATACTCCTGCAATAAATCCTCCTTTCATAAAGGTTATAATGTTCAGTTTTAGTTTGGGCCCATGGTCATTTTGGAGGCTGCAGTTTGTGATGCTGTTGATTTATGTTGAAGTGTTTCTAATATTATATCAAACCCTTTTTTATCAGTAAGGGTGGAATATAAAACAGAAACACTTCTCTGTATAATACCACAATCTCCAATCAACACCAACACACACATACTTATTTAATACCTCCCCTATAATGTAAATGAACAAATGAATAAATAATCTGTGAGAACATGGACAGAAATGCCAAACTGGTTCTAGAAACATTGTCTCTATGGCAAGCTGATTTTTCAACTGTCAAAAGTCTCACTTAATACGTATCATGGTCACACATCAGCTGATATATATATATATATATATATATATATATATATATATATATATATATATATATATATATATATATTTTTTTTAACTCCTAAATATCCATATCTGTAGGGGCTTCAAACATCTCAAATTGTTTAAATGTTCCATGCATGGTGCTCTTTGGATGCTTTTATATAGACCTTAGTGGTCCCCTAATACTGTATCTGAAGTCTCTTTTATATAGACCTTAGTGGTCCCCTAATACTGTATCTGAAGTCTCTTTTATATAGGCCTTAGTGGTCCCCTAATACTGTATCTGAAGTCTCTTTTATATAGGCCTTAGTGGTCCCCTAATACTGTATCTGAAGTCTCTTTTATATAGACCTTAGTGGTCCCTAATACTGTATCTGAAGTCTCTTTTATATAGACCTTAGTGGTCCCCTAATACTGTATCTGAAGTCTCTTTTATATAGGCCTTAGTGGTCCCCTAATACTGTATCTGAAGTCTCTTTTATATAGACCTTAGTGGTCCCTAATACTGTATCTGAAGTCTCTTTTATATAGACCTTAGTGGTCCCCTAATACTGTATCTGAAGTCTCTTTTATATAGACCTTAGTGGTCCCCTAATACTGTATCTGAAGTCTCTTTTATATAGACCTTAGTGGTCCCCTAATACTGTATGCAAGGTGGAGGCTGGGGGTGTAGCCTTGACAAACTGCCACTTTGCTTGTTTGAAAGCCATGATGTCTCTCTCTTTCTCATGGGCCGGCCAAATTCTCTGGGCAGGCAAAGCAGAGAAAGGGATTGCCCCTTATGACGTCATAAGGAGCAAGATTCCAGATCGGCTCACCTGAGCTTTCATTTTCTCAAAGGCAGAGCAGGATCCCCACGGTTCTCGGTTTACACCTATCTCCATTTCTAGCCACTGGGGGACCATAGGCAGGCTGGGGGGAACTCATATTAATGTTAAAAAAAACTCATAATGTGAAATCTTCATACCATGGGAACTTTAAACTACAATACAGACACTCCTACATAGACTTACATATGTGAATTATTTCAAAGTAAAAGTCAATAGTAAAAGTACACATAACAAAGGAAATGGCCTCTGTGAGTATTGTACTATTATATATTAGATTATTATTACTGATTCTAAAGGTGTTGTTGGTCCAGGTGGTGCTTATTTTAACTATTTTATGTACTATTGGGTAGTTTAATCCATTAGAGTGCATCTTTTGTTTCGAATCTAAGAATCTTAATTTGTGAAGAAACAAAAACAAAATAAATGTAGTGAGATAAACGTATCAAGGAATATGAAATAAAGTATTGCACATTTGTATTTTACTGTACAGTCGTATACTTTACTACTTTACGTACTGAGTTACATTCTACCACTGCTGAACTCTGATCAAATGGCGGACAGAACGTTTTATCAGTGAAAACAAATAGTTTCTTCAGGCTGCTGAGTCTGCAGCTGGCTCTACTATGGTTTTTCCATGGTTTTTCAACAAATCAATCCTTCCTCTGACTACTGTTATCCAGGTCTGACTAGGGCCATTCCTCACGACTAACATGAACGTGCTGGGCTGATGCACATCATTCATAATCAGGGGATAATAAAACCAGAGGAGGACATGTATGCCTTCTATAAGCACACGAGTCTATAGCCTCTGTTGCAGACCCCAGCAACGGTTGCATTTTTTTCGTTGTCTGTGAGTATATGGTGCCAATAAAAAAAAATGTATGTTGATATTTCATAAGGCAGTCCTAGAGAGCCCTATCAGGTGCAGTACCACAGCTTGGTTTTACAACCTGGTTTTACACTGTTCCAATTGATTGAATACTGCATGCAAAAGGTCCTGAGCTTTCTGGAGGGCTCCTAAGAAGCTTTGTGCTGGGGAGAGACGTGTATGATGGGCTTATGGTGTTGTCATTTATACATATGTTTATTTGGTATAGACTTATTGTCTATTTTCTTACTATTTTATTGAGTAGTCTTGAATATTGTAGTTAATGTCATCTTTTCTTGATGAAATGTTTAACTACTGTATATGCACTGTATGAAACCATGCTGTGTATTACCATTGGAGTCATATTATTGCTATCTATTTGTATCATGTTGTATATGTTTTTTTTAACAGCTGAAGCACTGGTGCCCAAGACAAATTAATCGTGAATCTTGATTCTATGAAAATGACCCGACAGATGTGTTTTTACCTATTATTATTATGTTTTTTGAATCTCTTTTAGAAGTGGAAGCCTAAAGGCACGGCTCTGCAGCACATGGTCAGTGGTCTGTGCCTGGACAGTCAGACCCCGACAGGCCCTCTGGTTGCCACTCAGTGTCGCCCCCTGGTGGCCAGCCAGTCCTGGGAGCCCCAAATCATCACCTGAGCCACAGTGGCCGGGGGAGGAGGAGGGAAGGAGGTCTGTCGGTCTGTCGCCATGTCGAGGGATGAAATGAACTGTACTTCTGTGATGTCATCTTGGAGCTCCTGGTCAATGGGGACACAAGAGCATCGCTGAAAACATTTCACAGGTCTTTTCTGTACAGCGCTTCATCCTTCCAGGATGCTGCAGTTCTACGTAATCTAAGCTTTTCACTGAAAAACTGTTGCACATCTGACTTTTTCATTTCTGTATCTACAGTATATCCTGGTAAACAATTTGCTTAAAATTGGAGTAGTGCGGGTGTCCCTTAACACGAATGAGTGCATACTGTACAGTAGCAAATGTGTTGAGGTGGACCTGACTCTGAGTCATAGTAAGTGCTTGTATTCTTGCCTAGTCTTAGGTTGAGGCATTTGTGATGACTGTGTGGACCAGGGCAGCTTTATGTATAGCCAAGTAAAAATCTGAGCTTATTTATTTATTTTTTTTTTTTTTATTATTGCTGAATAGCAGTCTTGAAAGCACCATGCAAAGCACTGTCAGGAACATTATTTATTGTTTTGCATGGTCAGACCCAAAGAATGTTTTTCTTTTCTGTCTCTCTACAAAGTTTTATGTAAATATTTGAAGCAGATAATGGCTTGTTTTTTGTGTCAAGTACTCTATATGTTGTTTGAAAAATAAAATGTGGTAACAAAGGAATTATTGTTCTAGTTATTTGCAAAATAAGTTGGAATATTATAGAATAGAAAACAAATATGTTGCTTCACAATACAAACATGTATTAAAGAAACCATTCTAAAATCAACCTGAAATCAACATCAGATCGGGTACCTGAATACTGCAGCTCACCTGGTAGAGCGTGGGCCCCATGTATAGAGGTTCAGTCCTTGCTGCAGTGGTTGCAGGTTCAATTCCAACCTGTGACCCTTCATAGAAGCTGTCCTATTGAATAAATGCCCCAAAAAAATAATCTTTAGAATTTGAGTAGTGCTGTTGTGTCATAAAAGTCATGAAAGACCATGTACATACAACAGGAGAGTGATGGACGTGTGAGTGTGTCTACATTTAGACGGGTATTTGATAAGTTCCAGTGGTGGAAAATAATTACGTAAGTACATTTACATAAGTTCTGTACTACAATTGTGAGGTACTTTACTTGGATATTTCCATTTTATGCTGTTTTGCACTACATTTCAGGAGGAAATATCATACTTTCTACTCCTACGCCTGCGTTTACCTGACAGCTTTAAATACTCGGTACTTTACAAATTTTGCTTATTAATACAAAATCCAATCAACAAAAACATTCTGATATATTGGTATAGGTTTAAGCTACCCAACCGTGTGTAAAGTAGTTAAAATGAGCTCCACCTTAACCATTTGCAGCATTAAAGTGATGCATTAATGCATTGGAAATTATATAATGTGTATTATTCAGAAATGAGTCATTCTGCATAATGAGTATTTTGGGTTTGTTTTGTTGCAGACTTTTTGTTCTTCTACTTGAATAACATTTTGAATGCAGGACTTTTACTTCTAACAGAGTATTTCTACACTTGGTACTAAAGTGACAGATCTGAGTACTTCTCTGCAGTTCAAACACCATTAAAACAGTGATTAAGCAGTTGTGTAGCTGAAGTTACAGAAAGTAACCACAAGGGGGTAGAGCATCCTCACAGATATGTGAGAGGCTCTCCAACAACATTGCATGGCTGACAGGTTGATGTGTGAAGCCTTTGTGTAAAGTAGGAGTCATAAAGAAGAATGGATTCAAGATAATAAAGAATAAAAAGAGAGCGACAGTGAAAAATAGATAGAGACACAACTGTGTGTGTGTGTGTGTGAGAGAGAGAGAGATATTCACATCTCCAAAGAAATACACTGGCACGAGAAGCATTCGCATAACAGGCTTGACAACTTTGTTAGGTTTTCTTTTCTTTGTTGGTTTTGTGACTTCCAAGGCCACACAGCATGTCACACTGCAGCTTAGTAGGCTTCTTAGCTATGCCAGGAATGCAAGTTAATGCTGATAAACTTCTGGCCTTTTAAAGGGGCCGAGGTTTCATCATCAGGGGTGGAAGCTGCGGAGGCACACATGGCAGAAGCTGGAGAAAAGACAGTGTTTAGTTACAAGTTACTCTGTGCATTTGGATTTCTTACGTGCAAAGATCGAATTCATATCAACTTCAACATAACAGTTGATGCATTATAGATTAAAACTACCACACAGCATGTCATTCAAATTAGCTCCACCTCAACCAAATACCAAAGTACCATGCTACTTACACGAGTAGCCTACTTTTACTTTTGATACTTTAAGTAGGCAACATTTAGCTGATAATGCTCATATTTATGTACTTTTTTGTTGCAATTTTACAATGGGACTTGCACAATTGTACACTGTGGTATTGCTACTTCTGTCTCAATACTTCTGAATGCTTCTTCAACAACTGGTCTAAGATATATGGACACTGGTGACTCAGTCCCATTATCTATGTACTTTGAAATGTGCATGGAGGTAGGACCCAGTGGATAACTTCCAGATATCTTTCAAGTGACATTGTTCCCACTTCCAAAATTGGACAACCTGTTAGTAAGCACCTTGATAAGTTGTTTTATGGAGCATCAAATGAGGGTTTGGTCTGGACTCAGCAGGTCACAGTAGGCCTACACTAATTGTAGTCATTTAATTTGTGGTATTTGCCCAATCTGGCAGCTGAGTTAATGCCTCCCTACTAGTTTACTAGGCTCAAAAATGCAGTAAAAGTCCTGTTTAATACAGGTTGCACTGGCGACTATCGATCATCTCAAATCTGCACGCGCCGGCCAATGAGGTCGCGCGGAGGCGGTCCGTTGCTAAGGAGGACGTTTGGTTGAGTCTCCGCGTAGCAGCCATTCAGCGGCAGTGGCTGAAGCGATTGGACTGCGAGCGTCTCTTCCGACTCTTTCTGTGGAATTTGAATTATTTCGGCACGGCACGGTTCGTGGAACATAGGTGACGGCATTGACAGTGCATCTTCTGGTCGCAGCGGTGGTCACAGGTAGGTTTGAAAAATGTATATCTTTATTAGCCTGTCCGGTTACGCTTGTTAGCTCGCCGAGCTAAGCAGCACTAGCTTGTGTTTTTCGGATGCGGCACACGCAGCTATGTTAGCTGCACGGCTCTTAGCTCCCCGGAGACCCAATTACATGGCTTTGAGCTGGCTTGCTAACCTGAGTAGGATAAAAAAAAAGAATGAGCAAAATGTAAACTGTGAGGGTGTTTACCATCCTTCGCGGGGGATGTACAGGTCTTCCTTTGCGCTACCGAATTAGCTAAGAGGTTATTTAGCTAGCTAAGGTTAGGTTTTAAGTAGCTCCACTTACCTGGTTAACTTTAAGAGGTGAACATTACTCAGCGAAATTATGAACCGAGCTCAGACTAAAATGATGAAATAGCTATCAGCTAGCACAGTGGTTCCCAAACTTTTTCACGTCAAGGGACCCCTTTTTTCACAAATAAAACTACGGGATCCCATCTATTAGGATTTTTGTTTTATTCCAGAAATGGTATGATTAATTAGCTTTTTGCTTGTTTCCGTGTCATGCACACGAAGTGCCCAGCCCTCACTTGCTTATAAGATGGCAACATTTCAGTTTCAGTATTTAAACATGTTATTTAATAATTTAATTTACAAAATGATAGTTTTTTTTTTCACAGCTCGTTCTTAAAGCACCCCGTCTTCTCTTCCAAGCTTGGGAATAGAATCTGCTATGAAAAAGGTTCCTTTCTCAAAACACAAGTCACAGGTTTCGTAATCATCCATCCAGAAGAATTCATCATACATCATACATCATACAGGTCATTCATTCCTTACGTCCCCGTAAACAGGACAATACAACAACAAATAAACCTCGTTCTCATTTCAGCTAGCAAGTCCATATGAATCCCATGACCATAATAGTAATACATTCTGTCATTGTGTCACTTATGGATGGAATTATAGTAACCACCAAGCTAGCACATCATTCTTAGATTGTCACACGGACCACTTGTGTATTATCATCGCTACTATATATCTACTGTATCGCTAATGCAGGCTGGCATTAACCCAGTGTATTCATTTGCAGTTAAGTTTCTTGACATGGCAGGTTTGTAACCATGTGTCACAACATCGCAGTTACAATCGAAACGTAAGGTTAAAAAAGACAGCTACTCATATGTTAAGCACTTAGCCAACCGACAGGTTGATTGCCCCGAAGATATAAACTGGAATTTTTGTACCGTGTGATCATGTGCCTCTCTCTTCTCTTATATGGTAATGCTGTCATAGCTTTTATGGGAGTTTACTTCTTAGCACAACAACTGATCAGATAAACATCAGTGGGCAGATTACCTTCCACATGCAGATTTTACAAATAGCTCTGTGATGGATTGTGTATTTGCCCCAGCAGCTCTCCCATTTGACTGAAACATCCCGCTTATTGGACAGCGTCCACATGTGGATGCTCTCATTAGCCGTAATTGTTGAGTCATTACTTTGTTGTTTTGTTAATGGGGTGGTGGTGATGTTTGTAACTTGTATATAATACAATGTGAGTTTGGCTCCGTTTGGCATCATGTAAAACACTAGGCACATGCCACTGTTTTGTTCTTACCACTGTGAGGAGAAAATCCGAAAGTTTTAATCTTTATTAAACTGATGGTACAGTTTTATAGGGCTGCAACCAACAATTATTTTCATTATAGACTAATTGCCAATTAAGTTCTCTAATTGCTTTGGCTGGGAAATGTCAGAATATGGCGAAAAATGTCTCAGTGCCAAGTATGAGGTCATCATATCACTTGTTATATAATCCTAACAACAGTCCTAACCCCAAATATATTTAATTTTCTACCACATATGACAAAGAAAAGCATAAAATCCACACATTGAAAAGCCTCAACCCTGCAGATATTTGGCACTTTTGCTTGGAAAATCACTGAAATTATGAATCAGTTACATACCAAAATAGTTGCAAATTATTTTTTGGGTGATCCACTAATGGATTAAATGACTAGTTCTCTAATGTCGCTAAGTATTTATGGTGATGGTACAAAGTGTTTCTTACCATTTGGAAATTGTATATATATGTCTTCTGGAAGGGAATTTGATGTCTCTCCCATCCAAAGAGATAAGAGTAATTTCTTTTTACCCCAAATTTTAGAAGTAACTCATAGCTTAACTCATCTGCAGAATGAGGGAGGCAAGATTGGCTATCTGCCACCAAACCCACTGTGCAAGTCTGTCAGCTGTTTGAGAGAGCAGGAGAATGCAACAGCTAGTCTCTATCTAAAGCTTTGTGATTCACTCTGTGGGAGAAACCAGCGTTACTCTCAGCAGTTCACACTGTTCTCAAAGGAGAGGCCCTTTCTTGGCAGGGAGCTGTACATGTGAATGCTGACTAGTGATGCAACATGGGTAGATAAACTTGCTGCGCTATGATGACGCCGTCAAAGGGCTTCACTTTTGTCCCTTGCTAGCAGCGGGATAGTCAAGCTTCTTGCCACTTATGGTGAAAGCAGAGTGAGCATCAATGTCAGCTTAGCTTTCAGTCTAACTAAATAGATATGAGATGACAAGAACTGGAGATTTCTTTTACAACATCAAACGGTCTGGATCGGGACAATGTGTCCAGCTCTTGACTGCACGCGCATCCTGTTAAAACAAATTATAAGCCAACCACCCTTCATCTACATACTCTGCCATGGCACTAGGCCTAGGGACTTGCTATTGACCCAATTCGATTATTTCACGATACATGGGTGCCGGTTGGATTTGTATTGTGATTTTCAACTTTTGAGATTTGATGGTATTGAGTATTGTGAATTTTTATTCCATCTTTAACGAAAACAAAAGTTGAATAATACACTTCTAGAGACAATATATCATGAGACAGTTCTAAAAACTAAATTGTTTTCTAAGAAGAATGCACATCACATGTCAGCCAGACTGACATTTATTTCCAAGGGGCGGTGGTGTCCTAAAAGTTAGAGAAGCGAGCCTGTGACCGGGAGGTCGTTGGTTCAATTCCCAGACCAACAGGATAAAATCTGGGTTGGGAAGAGAGAGAGCAGTGCTTGTCTCTCCGTCATTACTACCACTGATTACCAACCCCCAAAAAATGGTTATGTATTTTGTATTAAGATCTAAGTTGAAGTATCGATTTTAGAAAATGTTGCCAAAAAAATCACAATGTAGATTTATATCAGCAAAATAGCTCTTAAGTACAGTACTTGAGTAAATGTACTTCGTTACATTCCACCACTGCTTTTGGCTGCGGTTTTGATGCGGGCCATTGAATGTGCTGGCTGATGTTGTTATCCACAACTTGTGGTTTTTGTCAACAGAAGTGAGGGCCCACTAGGCATATTTGGAGTGATTTAATACAATGCTCAATTGTTTGCTTATATAGTTTGGTTAATGGGTGAAGGTGAGAACAAGGACATGTAAACTGAGATGCCAAGTTGTCCAAGTTGAGTGTTATTGTTCAGTAGGAGTGAGAATGTAATCGGGGGGTGGGGGTGTTTGTTTTTAACGGCGTGAATGTCGGGGGTTATGACAAAGAATGCAGACAAGTTACAGGACCTAGACTTTGATTTGTTTTTACTCTGCTCTGCCAAAAACTCTAACCTTTTGGGATGGTAAGTCAACAAAAAATAAAAATAAAAGCTGCCTGCAGTCTACTTGCAAGCCCTAGTGCACAGTGTGACTCAATATGACATGTGTACACAAATGCACCAAAATAAACATCTGCTATGGCTAAGCACAGAGAAAATAGATTACCTGTTTATTAAATTACATGTAAAATAATTCTAGTGATGCCTTCAGAGGACACATGTTCATGTGAGCATCATTAACACCACCTGGTTCCTTGTAGGAACTGGTATAGGCTGCTGTCTGCTCTTGTTAGGGCTCCATATGCTGAGCTGATTGGGACTTGGTCCAACAGAGACACTCTGAGAAGATTCAACCAGCGGGGAGGTTTTAGAATCAGGATCTCAAATGTGCAGCTGACCCCATTTCAACATAAGTAGCCTAAAATAGGTTTGGTGGAACTTCAGAGTTGGATTGAACCCTCTTGATGTGTTTGTTGGTACTGCTAACCTTAACCCTTATCCTCATCCCCTTCTACAGAGGGACATTGTTGCTCTTGGTCATGACCTTTTCACATAATGGAACGTCTGTTTCAAAAGCTGATTGTACACAAACCCAAACATACACAAAATGAAGACTAAGGAGCATCTTGGGCCATGTTTTAGGTTAGGATGTTAGGAAACCGGACATGTTTATGTTTGTTGCGTTGTTGTGACTGCTCCTAAACCTGAGTCTCCATAGTGTGTGCTTAGTACGACAACCAACTCCCACAAACAGATCGCATGTCATTATCTGGCTTGCTTTCGCAATCATATGTGGACTATAGGAGCTGACAGTGCATTAGAAACAATCGAAAAGCAACTCGCAATATAAGCAACTACTCACAGTCACAACCATAGCAGCCATGCAACATTTTCCCTCCACAGCACTTTGCATTATTTGTCTACTGTCAGTTAAGACTAGTTACTAGTACAGTGCACTTAATCTTCCTGTTTTACACAAACATGCAGTATTTGTATCTGTAGGTTGTTTCTTACTTGTAGTATTTGGCTTTGTCAGTGCGCATTTAAAAAAATAAAAACAGTGGGTGTTCATGGTGTTTTAGTGCTTTGAACACTGTTCTTTGAGTGTCCCCATTTGGGACAATATCTTTAGCTCTTAATTGGGTCCAAGGGGCATTAAGCTCCTCAATTTGCCCTGGCTGTTGTGTGGATTAGGGAGGGTTGGGGGTGCGTCACTGGATGCAAGGAGTTGCCTTTCGGGTTTGCGTTGATACCACTCCTCCCTGGGTATGGTTTGGGGCTCAGGGACTCCTTTTGTCTCTCTGGGCCCCTATATAGAGTGATACCTGAGCCTCCTGCGCTGGAACAGCTCATGCTTTATTCAGTCCTGTGATCTCTGCTTTAATTAGGAGTGACCCAGGACAGGCTGACCGGTGGTGTATCTCACAGGGTGGGAACTTAGTAACTGTGTTAGACATGTTAGACTTTTGGCTGAGGTATGTTTGTCACCTCACAAAGACACTATCCTTTTTTGGGCATTTTCGGCCCCTACAATTGACAGGACAGCTGAAGACACGAAAGGGGAGAGAGATGGGGAACGACATGCAGCAAAGGGCCGCAGGTCGGAGCCGAACCCGGGCCCGTTGCGTCAAGGAACAAACCGCCACACATGGATGGCCGCTCCACCAACTGAGCTATCCGACCACCCAAGACACTATCCTTTACCAAAACCATATGGTTGACTCAAAAACTAATAGGTTACAAATGCCTTGAATTGGGTATACAACTAGGGAATCAGTTTAGGATTTGGCTTGTGAGTAAAACGTTTTCCGCCCTTGTTCTCTTGGTTCTCTCTTTCTTGCTTCTCAGGTCCATCAATACTACTATATATTTACCACCAATATTTGAGTATAGAATTGATAGATTTGTGAGCTTGAGGTATTTTATGTTGTACGACCAAATGGCTGGTAAAAACATATTACCACATATTACCTAAACTTGTACAAGGCTTAACCTGCCCCTGCGTTTGTAGCATGAGTAAAAGCTTTGTCTGATATGGGTGACACACAATCCGATTTTGGTATTGGCTTGAGAAAACTCACTGCTCAGTTCCCCTGTATGCCCTAATGTTAACATCTCAGTTTGTTGTTGGTGTAATAACTCCCTGTCCATAGCATGGATGACAGTGATACCATTACCTCTTTACATGGCTGAGCAGAAAGTCTGTTTGCTTCCTCCTGGCCTTTCTTAGCCCCACCTTCTATCGTCACTCTCCTTGCTTGCAAATTGTGTACCAAATTGTGCAGTTTAGGTACACGTTTCAAGAACATCCACTGACGGTATGCTGCCGGAGCTTCAGAAAATTTCACAAATAATTTTAACTTTTTGCAAGCAATGGTCTAATAGTTTTTGTTTTGTTTTTCCCTAGTTGTGTTTTTAAGTCCAACTCTGGAAATTAGAATAGAAATTAGAATCCTGATGTAGCCCATTACATTCAGGCAAAGATTCAGTTGATAGTGTTACGACAGCATTTTTTTTACAGGTGCATGAAATGTTTTGATCGATTTGTTTAATATAAAAATGTAATTAAAAAATTAGGCATCAAAGGAAATACAACTTTGGTGTCAAGATCAAAACAAAGCTTTTGAATTGGCAGTTTGAAAATTTAAAATATCAATCTTTTATCAAAATGGTCTCATAAACAAGCTCTGTCCCCTTCAGTGTAACATCTCTTGTTTCTCACTGCTTTGAGATCCTGACTTGTGGCTTACAGGAAAGCTGTATGTTGCCCAAATGGGTTTACTTGGACCGGCACTGGCTATTGTGTAACTGTGTTTTTGATCCAAAGTCCACTGACTACTGCGTTTCTGTTAGATAACTGTATGATATGAGTAGGCAAACAATTCAGAGTTATTTCATTATTGCAGAAGTGACTAAGGAGAAATTGTTGTAGAGGTCTGTAAACTGTTTCAGATCGCTATATTGTTGACAGTGGAGGGAAGTGCAGCACAGCAGCCTAATCGATGATGAACGTTCCCCAGCACAAGAAAGATGTCAATTATTAATGAGCTGACTATCATGTTCAGTCTCACGTAGAGGGGCTACATTTTTGCCTACTAATCATTGCTGCCAAGCCCGCCTTTGTGTCACACGCCAGACTATCGGTGAGGAAAAAGTGAGAGGGGAAAAAATGTTGTTGGAGAGGTCACTGTTGCTATATTTTCCATCCACACGTTTTTATCCAAATTAGGTGATATCAAATTAAAAATTCCTTATGGAAACAATCGACTCAACGGAAATACATTCGGTCTCATCGGATTTTATCTTGATTGATATACGGCTTATCCAATAAATGCTGATGGAAATGTTATTTGCCGAATAAATAATGTATTTCCGCTCTGTTTGCATACGTGGCGGGTGTCAACAAAGACAAATGTAAGTGGATGAACAAGGAGATGAGACTTTTTGAATTTAATTTAAACGGCTATTTTTGCGTGAGTTTTTTTTTTTTTTTTTTTTTTTACCCAACTTAACAGATAATTCGATTGACAAGTGGATGGAAACTTAGCTACAATTACATTTTCTTTACTTTGTCAGTCCACATTCCTCTCAGATAATGTGAAGTACATTGGACAGGTAGTTAAGCCTTTCTTCCTCTGTAGGAAGGGGTTATCAGTGGAGAGGGGTGGTGAAGAACGTGTTTCCTGTGTGTTGCATCACTGTGCAGCAAGTACTCTCTTGAGCGCTGCAGCTTTTTGTTTACCACATAATTACAGGGACAGTTGTGTCAGCAGCATGCGTGCGCACATTTGTTCTACGTATGTGGCATATGTTATATCGCAGAGAGAGGGAGAGTGTGCGTGTGAAGAATCTGAGACATACGCAGTTACCGATTTTACTCACTCCCCCACCATTGCACCATTCCTCCACCACCAAGCAGTCTGCGGAGAGGGATGTCTGGCGTGTGAGAGTGCCACTGTGCTGAGTCGACAGGAGGGGAACAATTGCCTCGCTGTGCTGCATGTCCGTTCGGCAGCCTTCATGCAGCATTTCAGCAAGGGGCACCGCCGGTTCTTGGCTCTGTGAGCCTTGTTGACCAGGCCTTTGCCTGCTGGTCACTGACCCGTTGTGCCCACAGTGCCTGCAGCTCGTCAGGCCTCTGAGGGCTGCCGATTATCCCACAGTAATTGGCGCCTGGGCTCTGGCTGATCAAAGGTGCCCAGCTGACTGTAGAGCCCTGGTAATTTTCCATTCTGATACTCTGCAATCCTTTTTGCCTCTTCGTTCTTGCCCCAAACCCCATCTTTGGCCAAAGAGAGAAAGTCATCTGTTGGCTTTATTATACCTGATTTTCTCAAGACATGACAGGGCAGGGCGGTCCTTTCCTTACTCACTAAAAAAAAATTGGAATTAAATTAGGTTTCTGGGTAGAGCTCAGTTTATTTTTATTTTTATTTTTTTTAAAACAATAATGCTAAGGTCACAAGTTCAAGCCCTGCAGCCATTATGTTTCCTACAGCCATGTGACATGGAAAAGCTTCCTTGAGTGTGACGCCGACACCTCTGTCGTGTGCCATGCAGGTTTTCCATTCATCTGAACTCCATACTCACTGATTAGTGTCTGTTCTCTGCTTGTAGGTGTGGTGGTCAGTGACATCATGTGGTTTAGTTCTTGGTGGAAATATAAACCTATGTGCTCACAACCGTCATACTAGCTCAAGCATGATTAAATGATACTGCCTTACGTGCTTCCTCATTAAAGGTTGGCCAAGCCCTAACATGTAAAATGGTTCCATTGCCTGCCTGAGTTCGATCTTTGGCTGCAGAGAAAGCTCTTAATTGGCCGGCTCCTTGGCTATGTGTGAATGGACATGGTGAAATCACTTCTTATGTTCATATTACAGCCTTCACTTTTGGACTCTTTCAGAAAAGTCATCTAACGTTTTTGGAAAAAGAAGCCATCTACCGTGACTGCTGAATTATTCCTGGCACTGATATAACAGTACATCATGGAATAAGTTGCTTGCCATTTAGAGAGCATTGCTTACATAAACACTAGTCTCTATGAGGTCAGAAGAATCATGGTGTTTTTAAAGTAAAACTTCATATCTCATTCTTACTGACATGAGTTCATAGTCTAGCCTCACACCTTCACAGGTGCTTCCCAGGCTAGTTTCACACACACCACAGAACTACAGAAATAGATTTTCCTACACCTTTTTGAAATGCCCCCTGTATTTCCAGAGGAAGTGCTGTGTTCTCTACTCCAATTTAACCATAGGTTTAAAGTAGCTGTTGAAGTCCTGTTCATAAGTCTGCAGGTGAAATAGCCAGGTAGCACAAGCAGTTTGACTTAATCTGTTGCATAACTTGGTATTCTACAGTCATCGTCGGCTTGACAGCCCAACCAGGGTACAAAGAGCAGAGCTCAGGTACGTGAAAAGAATTCCTGAAATGAGCAAACGGCTCAACAGCTGCACTGAATACTACAGGTCCATTTACATTCATGCTCACAAGACCAGCTTGGTTGGATTGTTCCTGACGTCAATACAACCCACTTTGCATCATGTGGACTCCAAATACTTTTTGAGTTTCCTTTTTACTTTCCTTTTTGAAGGTAAATGAAGATACTCTTAAAACTGTGTGGTCACAGGAATTGGAGTTCAATATTGCATTTATTTTTTTAATATTTATTTATTTATTTATTCACACTTCATCATTGTATCATTAAAATACAGTTTCTGAAGGTACAATGATTATAGGCAGGCCGCTAAGAAGAGACTCTAAGCTGTCACCATCTTTCAAATACATCTCCAATATTTACCCGGGGTTAACATCTCTAGTCATGCAACTGTTAGAAACGCTGTTGTTGTTTTTGCACAGTAGCTTTTGAAAGATGCCTGGAAGTCTGGAATTGTCTGGGGACACTAGTGGTTGCACTATGACCATTAAATGCACTGGATTATGTTGTTCTATGCTCTATTGCACATGTTTTGTAGGGGTGGGAATCACCAGACGCCTCCAGATACCGTATTGCCACTGAAAATATTGCAGTACAATGCTGTATCGATTTTATTTTATTTTTTTTTTCCCCACCCCTAATGTTTTGTATATCTTGTTATGACATTTTGATATTTTTCAAATATTGTAATAAATGTTTCAAGTTAAAGTACATGGAGTCTTAGAAAATCCTTTTTTATTACCGTGGCATCGAAATCGAGATTTATTTTACTGGTATTGGCACCGACTACTGAATATTTGGTATTGTGACACCCCTAGTCATTTTACGATATCCAGATGAGAGCTAGCCTCATATATCAATATTTATATAATATTGATATATTGCCCAGCTCTAAAAGGAATCTGTGTTCATTCTCATTTTTCATAATTCAGTCTGTTTTAAGAAGTGTGTGTGTGTGTGTGTGTGTGTGTCAGAGGGGCAGTGTATTGCATGTCTGTTCACTCAGCAGGGAGTTCCTTTTCCTCTCCAAACCTTATCTCTCCTGCTGCTGGACAAACACTGCTACTGACACACACACCATTTACCAACAGTGTTGTTGGGATGAAAAGCTATATTACTGACAACACATTGATTCAGCAGCTGGAACCATGGAGTGGGTTGATTGATTCTATTTTAGTAGTACTAATATTCATATGTTTCTCTTCCCTGTCTGTCTCCCTGTCTTTTTCGCTTATCTCCATTTCATATTCACTTTCAGTATTTCATTGACTCTTTCAAATCCTTTTCATGCTGTCAGCCCTTTTTATGTCTTTGTCTCTGCTGAGCTGCCTTGAGAGAGAGAGAGAAAGAGAGAGAGTGTGTGTATGTGTGTGTGTGCGTGTATGCGTGTGCCGCCCTCTCACTCTTGTGCGTCTGTGTTTAGGTGTATCAAAGTAACACACGTGTTCTCAAGTGGTATATATGAGGCATCGCAAAGTGTCGAAGCCGACAGTGCTGCGTCTAAACCCCCAGCAGAATACATTTACCCCGCAGCAGTCTGTAGATGTTGAGTAGGAGAGCAATGAAGAATGACAGGCCTTCGTCTCTCAGTAAACACTGTGAACACACACTACTGTCATCATATGTCACAGTGGCTTTCCTGGCCTCTTATACACTGAAATAGCCTGCCTAAATAATTTCCCTGGCCCCAAAAATAAAACTTTTTATGGTTTATAGTTGCTTCACTATTGCTGCTCCTGTTATTTTCTATTCTATTAATCTTGATTATCAAAAGAAGAAATAAAAGAAATTTATTTTTATTCATATTGCATCTAGATCTTAACCTTTCTCTGTTTTCGTATTAGTATACAGGCACAGACTCATTTGTATCATATGTAATATGATAAAAAAGTAAGTACCCCTTATCTCCTCAAAAGCTACAGACTCAGATATGGCACATACTAAGGAAAGCTCATTGTGGGACTGGCTCTAGTGGCTGTAATTCTGCACCAATGCTGAATTTTGGGAAAGAGATTTCAGAAACAGTATTAGGGGACCACTAAGGTCTATATAAAAAAGACATCAGATACAGTATTAGGGGACCACTAAGGTCTATATAAAAAAGACATCAGATACAGTATTAGTGGACCACTAAGATCTATATAAAAGAGACTTCAGATACAGTATTAGGAGATATAAAAGAGACTTCAGATACAGTATTAGGAGACCACTAAGCTCTATATAAAAGCATCCAAAGAGCACCATATCATGGGAACTTTAACTTTCCCTTTATGCATTAGCACCACACATAAGATGGAAAAAATGATCCCTATGCAATTAATTCCACCTGGATTGGCTCTGATACTCATTAGGGAGCATGCAAATTGGCTCACTGCATCACATCTTTTATGGTTTTCTTTGATGCCTAAATGCAACGGTGATCACGTAACAGTTGTCGCCATTAATCAATAAATGTTATTACTGTGCATTTGCCTGCGGCTGTCATACCAGTTTATATTGCTGCTAGCCAGTTTCCAATATCATAGCTTCTTTAAAGCAACAAAGTCATTTGGCAGTCGTAGGGCAGACATCTCCTCTGGGTCGCCTTAACTCAAGGGAAGGGAGAAGGATGGGAGGAATAATAGGCAGGAGGATAAGCAGAATGGGGCCAACAGGAGCCTATAAGCCTTTTCACCATTAAAGAAACACTTGAATATAACAGAAAGGTAATAATTGTACTCACTGGAAGTTGTAAGAATTGGCTGAAGGATCAACGTGTGCTCATAAGTCAAATAAAAAGGGATTTGACTTTACTTATTTAATTACACTGTTTTACAGAGACACAGTAATCCGGCATAATGTTTCTATCAGCCCTGTTCAGAAACTCTGTTGCTTACAGTGATTCTGATCTCTTCCTTGAAAATTAACCACACTTTAGATTGGTGTTTACATTGAAACCATTTTTACAGTTGGTGGTGCTGTGTATGTCGGCAGAAATGACTGTTACAGAAACCCGGCAATAATGTGAACTTGCTCTGATGTGGTTGAATCAGAAATGACGGTGCTGCTTGTGCAGAGGAGGTGCGGAGTTATTGCTGACGCCGAAACCAACAATTGCGCATGCCATTTGCCACAGACTGCCTTCTACCCATCAATACTATTGATAACCTCATCTTTTGATATTTTAGTTGCAGCTTCTGAGTCAGCAGCTCTGCAGGAGGTGCTGTCTGTTTTTATGTGTGTGCCCTGCATGCTAACTGGCTCAAACTGGGACGACCAGACCTGTTTAACTAGACAGAAACAGCGTGTCTGATGTGAGACAGTCTAAGCTATTTTTCTTGGGGAAATGGCTTGCCAGTTTGTGGTGAAATCCTCTACTTGTTGACCTAAACAAGGTTCTAGCTTGACATTTACATTTACTGTGGTTGGTGGTTAAGTGAATGTTGACACAGGGGACATGGGATAGTGAGAGTCTCTGCCTACTCACTAATCCACATAGACCCTCTGGCTCAGGTTGCACCAAGTTCAAAAAATCACAGTAGGAACACTGATCCAAGAATGGTCAGCTATCAGTTTTTTGGTCAGCAGGGGCTCTGCTGGATACGTTTGCTGTTATATATGAGTTGGCAAAGCCTGCGGGTATAAACTGCAATCTAAGATCAGCATTCTTCTCCTGAGACTATAAATGTGCTAATGCTAGCTTTTTTGTTGCGAGTCAGCCATAAGTAGGATTAATAGATCATGTATTAACAGCACTTTACTGAGGTCTAGTGAATATGTAACATTGTCTGTGTTTCCTTAGCTCAGTGCAGTGCTTTGGTACAATGCTCGGTGTGTAGTATTTTGCCTGATTTCTCCACCTTGCCAACTCTTCTAATGGCACTTCTCACATCTCTCCGGAACAGCAAAACTTAATAATGAAGACATTTTGGCTCTGGTGCGTTGAGAGGCCGCTGTTGTCGTCTGTCTCACATGTGCATGTGTGTGAGTGTGTTTTCAAGAGCTTTGTGTTTTTAAAGAATGTGTACTGTGGACATTATGGCAGGTTTGGGTTTTGTCAAGTGCATATCCACCACTGCTTGTGTCTTCTCGCTGCTGCTGCTGCTGCTGCATGTGTCTGTGTGTGTGTAATGCAATGATGTCAAGGGGAAAAAGTAAACATGGTTTCCATGAGTAGCTTTTTCGCTCCGAGGTTTACTCAAACTTTTCTAGCAGAGGTCACTTTTAGAGTGAGGGACAAAGTGTTGCGGTTCGCTCTGAGTGATCGCCTGTGAGGAGGTTAAGCTTCTGTCCCACAGTTTACTTTGGACAACACTGATGTCTTCTCAACAAAACAGGAAGATAGATATTCTTCTTAGTTTAAGATGAAAGGAGCACATGGCTGCTTTAGGTCAGCTAGGGTACAAACTCACAGCCACTTTATAAAGACATCTTCCCATGGCCGCCACATTAGTCGATACCTATTGTGTTCCCAGCAGCACTCTCCCATAAAGAGGGACCAGGATTGATGGAGTTGGGAGACCACTCAGACCACTACATACATCAAACCCCTCCAGGCAGGCTTTCAGTCAGCAGCCCTTCTCCACAGCATGACTATAGTGTTTATAGCTCTCTTTTGTTAATCAAAACTCCGCTCTATTTGATATACCATCTCTTCTGGCAAGAATGGTTGATAAACAATCACAAAAATGTTGTTTTGTGGCCAATGCGAGGGACATAAATCTTGAGGATGCACTCTCGATGCCCCATGTGTCATTATGGTGAAGACCAAGCTGGACCCTGCCCGTTGATTTGGTGTTTGAATTATTGCTGGGGCATGCCTGAGGGGAGAGGATACAGTGACAGTGATTTGCCACTCCCTGGTGCCAGGGTACTGCCCTGGTTGTTTAAATGTGGCCTCAGCTGTTGCCCAAAGTGATATCCGGCTCTCTGGCTGGCTGTCTGGTTGACCTGCTGTTAGACTGGGCCCCTTTACTGTCACGCCTGGCCGCTCCTAGATACACAAACAAAAGCATGGCCACACACCAAAAGCCAGGTACACAGAGACTGATGTACACAAATGCATACACAATTAAAGGTGGCAGAAGAGAAAAGCAATATAATATTCCCTGTGCAGCAGTCTGGGCCCTATTTCAACCCTAACCTGGGTCAGTCATGTGTACTCAGGAAACGGAGGTCATGGTGTCTTGCTGGGGGCAGAGAACAGATTGAAGGACTCTGAAATGATTCAGTGGCAGACAGGGAGCGAGTGAGCCGTGCAAACGGTAGCCTGCACTCCTGTTCCCACCATTTCCTTCCTCTGTGGAGTACCACCCATTTGGACCAAGTCCTCATCGTTCTCTGTTTGGCTTTTGTTCCTTAGACATGTTTAACCTCCTAAAATAGATACTTCTTAGGAATAGAAATGACACATTGTCTTGCTGACTTAGACATGTTTCAGCAGTTTTATTAGTTCAGCTTGGTCTCAAGCTGAACTAATGAAACTGCAGTGCGCTTTGTATGTCTGGCTGATGTTTACAGAACAATACATTACACTCTGCTGACCATAGTTTGTTTTGCACTTGTCCCTCTGATCTACCTTTGCATCATGATGGCAGGTTGTATCTGTGGATCACCGTATGGACACATGCTGTACCTGGCAAACAAAGTCATTCTGATTACTGTTGGGACACTGATGGTGCAAAGTGTGCAGATCATCGAGGCAAAGAGCGGCCTGCCGAGTGAAAACAGCTGGTGATGAGTTCCACTTGTGTACTGACAGTCTCTCTTTTCACCAGCTTAGGCACATTGTGACCACTGCTGTTTTATTGTTGTTTTCTTTCTCTTTTGTGCTAGTCATTGTGTTTAAAATTACACAAGACTTGCTGTGTGTGAAACACTAGTATTGTTTTGTATACAGCTTGCACTGTAATTTTGAATCTCATAATTTCTATATTATTTTATATACTTTTCTCTGTGTATTTGTTTTTTTTATGTGATGCTACAACACCTAAAATAAGCCACTAAGCCTAGAGTAATTCCACTGGGGATCAATCAAGGCTTATTTTATAGCAGAAAAAAACAGAACTGATTAGGAATCTTTACAAAACACAAATAAAGAAACACAATTGCCACAAATTTATATCACTATTTTAAATCCGTAATCAAATTATAGTGTTGCTCTACTTGCTGTATGTTGCCAGTTGAATGTACAGAACATTCTACAGAAAAGTTAATTCATTGTAAGGAGGCATGAAGCATTTATTGAAACATGCTCATTACATTGTGTGTGTGTGGGGGGATGGAAGAGAGAATAATGTAGAGATTTTGAGAATTGTTTTTCTTTTTTAACGTTTGAAAAACCTGTATAAACTGAACACCAAAGAGCAATATTAAAATTTTATTAATATAATAACTATGCAAATTATTAACAATATACCTAATAATATAAATAAATAGCCAAACCTATGTTTTTTTTTGTAACAATACTGTTGGGGGAAAAAGTAAATGAAAAAAAAATCGTTTCACACTGAGGTAACAGGTCTGTAAACCCCAAATCAAGAAAGTAAACATTAAACAAATAAACAACTTCTTTCTCTTTAGAGAACCAAACTCGTTGTGGAGTTGTTTTAAGGGAGGTGTACATTCTTCTTCAGAAACCTCATCATGTCCACATTGTCTGGTGAGAGGCTTGCTCTCTGTGCTGTGACAATGTCCCCTGGACTGGAAAACACTCTCATTGGGGACAGATGTGGCTGGGATTCCAAGGTAACATTTAGCCAACTTGGCTAAATGGGGGCACTGGTTCTGGTTGTCCTTCCACCACACAAGTGGATTTGACACCACCAAGAGGCTCTTCACTGCTCTGTAATGCTGCACCTCCTCATCCACCACTTCAGACAAAGGCTTGGATGACGATACCTGTTCGGTCAGAAATAAGTCTCAAAACAGTTCAGCCATTGGTGCTCTTTTAGCTGGAGGAGGACAGTTACAGCTGCTGGAGGGTATCTCTGATTGCTCTTCTCTGTCAACTCCCTGGAAGTGTGGGCAAAACAGACAAAATCCTTAACACAATTGCAGCATAATGTTATGGCGTTTTTCCATTAATGGTACCTGCTCGGCCGCGGTGGCTCGTCCTCCTTTTTCCATTGCAGATTAGTACCGCCTCATGCGTGAGGCGAGCCGTGGCTGGTCGTCATTGCAGGAAACTGCCGTGACCTAACATGAGACACACACACAGACACACAGAACGTCAAAGGTGTGTTGCTTTTGACTCTTGGCATGTGGCTGGTTGCCAGAAGACAAATTAGTTTCAAAAGAAAAGAAAAAAATCCCCTCACATCCCTCCCGCCCGCCCGCAGTTATTAGTTACTATTCTCTCTGACCTATCAGTAGTGTGCAAGTTTACACGTCACCTTTTGGTTTCGCCTCAGCTCTCTTGGAACCTTGACTGAGGTTGTACTAAAGAAAAGTAAAATTTAATTCTTAAAGTCATTTTTTTTTTTTTTTGCTTGATCTGAATTAGCTTGAAACTTTGCTTTGAATGAACTAGGCAGTGTAGGCTGCTGCTGTTTAGTTGTTCTGTGCTCCAGCTAAATGCTGAAATGTTGCCATACTGCTGACTGATGTATTGGGAGGGTCCGCAGTTTCTCGGTTAGTTGCCATCTAGGCTAGTCCTCTTGTTCTTCAACTAGCTTAACTTTTGCAGGCATCACATGATTGGAAAGATACATAATTCAAGGACACACTCACAGGTAAAATTGGATTGGATCTGGGAGTTAGAAAGGGTGTATCGCGATTCTGCTTTCTTACACCATGACACATGTTTGTGGCTCTGAGTGTTGCGATTTCGGTTTCATAACGCATACCGTTACAGCCCTACTAATCACTAAAGTGATGTCTCACACCAGTAATGTTAACTTCCGGTTCCTATGAGACATATGATCAAAAGTGGCAGAAAAAAAAACTATCAATTTTTGGTTATTCTAAAAGTTAGCTAGCCATATTTTTGAACAGAAAAAAAAAAAAAACACCACAGTGTGCCGGAGAAATAGATTCTGGTAGAGGGAAAAGGTCTGCACATTTTCAGCAGTGATACCATCTATTTAGTTTTGCCAGCTTGCAAATACTGAATAAATATATATGTATGACACTGAATAGACTCCATTCAGGTCATACTGCCCCTGAGTTTCAGACTGTGATACAGTAATTAATTCCGTTCTGATGCATGTGACCCACATTATCACATTTAGGGGTGAGCATTAATGAAGTGAATCAGCTGGGCGCCCCATCTCACATGGTTCTCTTGAACTTGAACATTGAATGTCAATATCAGACTGTCACTAAATCTATTGCAGCCCTGTGCATTTCTGTTTGACTTTTTCAACTCCAGTCGCTTACAATGTTATTGTATTTGTTTTACCGTTATTGGTAATAAAAATACAGAGAGATTGGTTGGCTAACTTCCCTCTGTTGTCACCAAAAACCTACCAACCAGGATGCCAGAAAGGAGATTGCCCTGACCTTTGACCCTGATCCTGTTCTCAAAGCTTGCCATGGACATGCAGCCTTTCCCTTGTGTGCCTGGCTTGGCTTTTAATGCACTGCCCACCAGAGCTGGACGATTTATCGACATCGTAATTTTGAAGCTGTCAGGGACATATTTCTCCCATGACGATAATTTCGATGTTTTATTCCTGTTGATAGGCCTACTTTCTCCTTAAAACACATTCTACGATGTGTACAGTCACGTGACTTCGCCTGGACCAGTCAGCCTCATGGAAAGCATAATGGAGAATAACTCAAACGTTGAGGCCGTGTCAACTGAGCAACTTGTGCACACAAAAAAACGCAGTGTCCGTCACCTGGAAACATTTTGGCTTCAAAAAAGAGGATTTAGAACAACGGGTTTAATTATCATTCATTTATTGTTAGAGGTAAAATGTGCAGTTAATAGTGATTTTGATTTTAAGTCATAACGTGCAGCTCTACTGCGCACTTTCATCCAAATTTTCTCTTTTTTTTTTTTTCTTTCCCTTCTTCTATTTATTTATTTATTTATTTTTTTACATAAGCATGCCAAGCCACAAAACGGGGTCCGGAAAATTGGATTACCACAATGACAGCATTTTCAAATTCTCTCTTCATATGGCCATTTGGGAGCAGAACAGAAGCACTATCACCTCAAGCCGGCCAGCTCCACGATAACAGCGCTCAGCAGATATGCTGGCCAGGCGTGTTTTGCATTACGGATGGCTGGCCTTATTGATTGAGGCTATCCTATCTGTGTTGCTCTCCAAACTATAAACTCAGTCTGAACTCAGATAACAATAATTCCCTGAGCAAGGCTGTGTAAAATAGGATGAAGAGTATCAACTGGCACAGTGGTAGGGCAAGTCATGAAAAGAGACAGTGGGGCCTTTTCGTCTTGAATTGCTGCCCATTCTATTTTTTTCTCTCACGCTTACTCGCTCCCTCCCTCTCCTAGCCCGTCCCTCCCTCCCTCTCTCTTCTTTGAAACCCAACCACTGTACTCATCCCTAGGATCCTTCTACAAGGATTAATCAGTTTTCCATTCCTGGAGAGATTATTCAAATGCTGTTACATCTACAGCCAGCAGCAGCACTCCCTCCCTACTTCCCAGGCAGCAGCACAGCGCTGACTGAAGAAAAAGTCCTATTTTTTCCCTCTATTTCTTTACTTTTGTTTTTCTGTTCATCCTGTATGTCTCCTCCTCTGTGCTTTTATGTCTTTACAATTCACCACCATTGTTGTTGTGTGCCTGTTGTGTGTATGTCCATAATTGAGTACATTGATGATATTGCATGTGAGTCTTTAGAGAGCTCTGTTTTTTTTTTGTCCTTCTCTGTTGCTTGTATCTGTGTACATGAACACAGAGAGAGTATAAATGGTCCTTGTGTAATTGTTCTCATTAGCGCTGGTAGGAGAACAGCCAGAGAGCCTCACATCACCAGACTACAGGAGCTGTGACAGCTCCAGCAGGGATCAGATCCTGCTTTCCTGCTCCAAAGCATTTACCCCCTCCCACCCTCCTGTTCTCTCTAGTCTCCCCACCCTCTCCCAGTACCCTCTATACCTCTCTATTCTCCATTCACTCCTGTAAAAAATAAATACATTTAAAGCTGCCCTAGTATTGTTTTATTTGTGATGCTCTAAAAGCTGGCCCTTGCACATGTAATTTGACATGTTTTAATGCCATTAGTGAGTAAAATCTGTGATGATTACACCTGTCATGCAACCTTTGGCTTTAAATGAAAAGTACCCTTGATTTCTGTCATATTTTGTGTGGTCTATCCTAATGTGTTAGTATGCAAACATAGGTATCCATATGTTATGCTGGGATATTTGCCTTGCTGTTGCAACAATAGAAAAAAGTCAATTGTTGAAGTGGCAGATCAGGTTACGAGGTTGCATTGACTAGATACTTTTTTAATCCAGTTAAAAACTTTTGAAGGCAAACTGCTGCTGTGAGGAACATTATGCTTATTTTGAATGAGTGGAATAATAACAAATATAAGGGAAACTGCTAATTCCTATTTTCCAAACGCTACCTCCTCTTCCATCATACTTCTCCCTCCCATGTCAACTCACTCTTTCCATCCTAATTATTTCCTCCTGCCACTTATCTTTACTTTACCCTTCCTTAACCTTCTTTTCACTTTACCTCGTCTGAATTTGCTGTTCTGTCTTTGTCTCTTACCTTTTCACCCTCCTTGCCTTATTCTTTCTGGCTCATGGCCAAACCAAGGGGCTAAATCACCCCCCTCGCTGCTTGTTCTGAGCTCTGCCTCCTCTGGCCCACTCTGTCTGGCCTCCATCCCCATCACTGCTCACCTTCCTGCCAGCACACACACACACACACACACACACACACACACACACACACACACACACACACACACACACACACACACACACACACACACACACACACACACACACACACAATAGAGTTACCTAATGCTTGCGGCACTGGCAGCTTTCATACACAAACTCTGTGTTTGGCATGTGATAATGAACATGTGGTCAACCCACGTTTGACCTACCAGTCTGCTTTTATAGCTTAATCCCTGGTTGTCGCTGTTGACACAGACCTCCCTTTGCAACTGTAGTTCAATGCACATTATACATAAATATAGTGTAAATATCTTGTAAATCCATATATAAAAAATGTTTTACTGCAGTTTTTTGCTCTCATACCAAAGCAGTGTACAAACGGACAGTGGTACAACTCTAAAGCAGAGTCGAGGAATCCGGTTCAGATGATCTCTGCTGGTTCAATGGCAAATGTGGATCTATAGAAGGTCATTGTGTCAGTCTGAAAGGGGGTGAAAGGGGTAATAAGTGCAACAAATTTAGAAATGGGTATGTCCTGAGTTGGATGTGAAAACAGAAAATATTAACATCTTGACCTTGTTGGGAGTATTAATATCACGTTCCTGCCCATGTTACACTCAATGTATACTCAATTTTGCCAGTGTAAATGCTTTCCCACGCACATGAGTGTATATGTGCTTTTTACTTATGTTCCTGCTCTCTCCTTATTTGTCCCTCTTAGTCTCTACAGTACGCCGGCGAGAAGGTTGTGTGGGTTGTAAGCATGCAGTAGCACAAATATTAAGTGATTTAGAAGGTGAGTTTAGTAAAGTGCTGTAAGAAGAAGCATATGACCTTTGGGCCATTAATGCACCAACATTGTAGCCTGGTCTTACCAGACTCTCATACTGTACATTTCATTTGTACAGAGAGTCTAACCACTCTCCATTGACAAGTGTTAACTTCCTTGAAGGCGGGTACTCTGTTCAAGTTTAAAACTATTGGAACTGCCCAGAGCCACTCCAATTCTGCCATAACCAATCGCTAAAATTGAGCGGAAGTACGTAGTGATAGGTTGATATTTATGCATGTAAAAGTTCAAATGCAGTAAACCATTTAGAGGGAGCTTTTAGGGCAGAGTCAGCGTGAAGTGAACACTAGGATGCAGGAATAGATCAGAATGTGTAAGCTATTAGGAGTGTCTCACAAATGAGTTGTGTCAAAAGTAACTCTGTTCACAGAAATGGATTAACTGACCACTGCAGAACAGGAAGACTATAAGAAACAAAGTTATTCTGATGTTCATTGGTCACTCTTGTATAGACATTCGTGTGTACACCGAGTCGGCTCACTGTGTCATTAAAGTTTGTTCACTGTTTGAATAAAGCTGCTAATGATTTGAAATCCTTGGACTAAAGTCTTCATCATTGTTTCCTGATCTCAAGCCTTTATCATGTAGGAAGGCAGAGCCAGGCTACCTACGTTGCCCTGCAGGATGAAAACCCCAACCTTTTTTCCAGACTTATGATATTCTACCGATTTGTCCCATGGATTAATTCAAAGAGACGTTTTTTCCCCAAAATGAGATATCCCGGAAGGACATTTTTCACTGCCTCTGAGGTCGTGGCTGCTTAATCCCAGAATTTACCATCAACTATTTTTATCAACAAAATGTCAAAAACATCTTTTAGATCAAATATGCAATAACTCTAAGCATGATTAAATGAAAAGTGAAGCAAGTTGTAAACATATTATATTTCATATTTGGCTACCTTTCAGCGGCAGCTCGGTAGCATACAGGTTTATCAAAGCTTCTTCACAGCTGGAAACAAGGCTGATAAGAGTTTGCAGGTCAGAAGAGCAAAACAATGAGCTAAAAGATGCTTAAACGCTCTACAGGTGAGGAGAGCCGCAGAGGTAGTTAATAATTTCTTTGTGGGTTGGCCACTATGACTGTCTCCTTTCACATACAAGTAGTCATTAGATCCATGGGTTATATAGAGAGATGGATTAGTGCAGCTTTAACTTTTTCTGCTACCAGCTCCTCAAATGTGAGGATTTTCTCTTGTTTTATATCATAAATGAAATATCTTTGGGCAAAACACACAATTTGGAAGATGTTTCCTTCTGAAATTTAATGGACTCAAAAACAATGAGTAATTGAAGAAATAGGCAACACATTATTAGATAAATAATAGCTGTTTGCAGCTCTTAAACTTACCGCATTCTCAATGTGTGGTTGTCAAGTTGGCACACATGTTCACCAATACACAGCTGTTTCAATTTCTGGAAAGGCTATATAACTGTTTATTTGTTCGTATTCCTACTTCTTACTTTAAAAATTCCCCTGGTGTTATTCTACAGTTTCACAAACTAACAAAGTTTTCTTAAAGATGTGTCTGCCCCCTATACAAATTGGTTTATTAGTTGTTATCAAATAACAGTGTGTCATACCATGAAAATTGGAGAAAAAATATTGAATTTCTTTTCTTTTTTTTCTTTTTTTTTTTTTTGTGAGTTGTTATATTTACTTGCCCGAAGTAGCGATTTAGTTGCCCCGGGCCATCGGGCAACCCTTATTGTTGAACCAGACTCCACCAACCATGTTCACATATTTATAATATTATGTTTAAGAACACTGGTGCTGAGTGGTGCCTTGTGTCTGGTGACAATTTGACAAGTGAAGTCAAGGTGACATTTACCTAAAATGCGTGCGTAACAAATTGGACACAAATACTTTAATCTTTAGATTTTCTCCTACTCCTGCAGCCTGTCACTGGCACCGCAGTGAGCCCAAATATGATATGACCTAAATAAACCGGTGTGTAAAGAGAGAGCGGGAGTGAGGGATGAAGCAAGATTCCTTTGCCTCTCACCCAGTCGTCTTGTTTTCAAACACTTCTACTCTATTGCAGGCTACAACTTGTAAGTTGTATGTGCCCAGTCACACACTAGAGTCAAGAGACTTGGAGCCTTTCTATCATGACACCTGCAGAGGTATTTGGCTATTGCACCATAACAGGTGCTTTCACACATCGAAGCGTCTGCTTCACACCTTGTTAGTCGACATTCCTGCCCCATTTTCAGACGACTTTCCTTTTGAATTTGTGTCTTTACCTACAGAATGGCTCAGGGGGCATGATTGTCTTTCTATGATTGATTCCGTAGAGAACACACAATGGAAAGAAAGAAAGGCTTTAACTGTGTCACACAATCTGCAGAGTTTCCAGAACACATGGGAAAAGGGATACAAAAATCCACTAACTACAGCCCAAATCTTTGGCTTGCAAGGTTTGCCACACTACCACTCAATTGGCCAAGTGCCTGGCTGTCATTTAGAAGTCATAGTGAGTTCATAAAAGGTAGTTGTCTTGTAAAATACGCAGCAGGTAAAACTTTGTTTTGTGTCTTTTGTCAGTGTATGAATCCTGGGGAAATTTGAAGTGCATAAATATGCTACTGCACATGGTAGAATCTGGCTCTTGAGCCATTTCCTAAACCCATGGTCCACTCCAGGTCACCCCCTTTAGTGACAGTAGGAAGTTTGATGTGTTGATGTGTGTTTCAGTAGCCTGGTCAGCGCTGAAAGCTTCATTGTGTGCTGCCCACAGAGTTGGAGCCTGGCTCGGGCCGATAAGAGCACTTTCTACCTCCAGCCAATACCGGCTCACAGGACAGGTTTCATTATTCAAACAGACAGCTCAGTCCTGTGTGTGTTTGTGTAGTTAAGTAGGTGCATATGTGTGTGGTCGCTGTAAGCATGTGTGTGTGATTGAATGCTATGTGGCTGCTTGTATGTGTTTGTGTGCGCGGACAGTCAGCTCTCCTGGATTAAAGACTTTTTAATCCAGCCAGATCCTCATCAACTCAGAAATTAGTGGGTGCGACTTGTAAGTCAAAGGTGAGCTCTGCTCACATGTTAAGTCAGCATTGCATGGCTGAATGACTTCTGGTGCCAAGTTATGAGTTGCTAAGGGAGACGTGAGCCAGGCTTTCGATGATGGATGCACCTCTCAGTTCCAGTTTGGATCAGCAACTTTTAATTGGGTCTCCTGCTTTATTGTGCCTCCTAATCTTCTCCCAAAGCCAAAAAGATATATGTACTCTGTTTAAAGTAATGCTTTTAGTCTAATTAATTGTGCAGATTTTCAGAGAATGTTCGTATTTGAATCTGCATTTCATTGACCTTTTACCTTGCTTAGATCTCAGAATGCAGCGAGATCACTAAAGAAGTCTGACAGGGCAACAAACATGAGATGAAGTAAGACGGTCATACAAGTGCAAAATAAATCAAAGGTTTTACAAGATTAGCTACCACTTTATTAGGAGGTTATACCAAAAGTAAGCTTAGCTTAAAGTTGCTAATAAATCCCGAAACTAAACCCCCTAAACTTGTACAGGGAAGCAAGTTGGGCTGAATATTTGGCTATTGTGACTTATGTAACTTTTGTTTTTTGGGGAGATTTTCATTTTCAATTTCAATTTTGGAAATCAAATATACTTTAGAGCCCGACCGATATATCCACTGGCCGATATTATCAGTAATCCGTAAATCATCAGTAAACCGGAAACATCACTGTAACAAGAACATTTGAAAACACGAAACGCAAGCACTGAACTGCTCAGGAGTTTGTGTAACAACAGATACGTGTTTACTACACCAACAATGTGCAATAGTTCCATCTCTTTTCTTTCTCTCCGTTTCTGTGAAATGTTGAGATCTATAAACGATCTGACTGAAAACAAACATTGAGGCCGTCACCACAGAAGCTTCGAAAGATTTTGCTGTTTAATAATTAATGAAGCTTCAAAACACAAAAAAAATGGCATTTGGGACAGTCCTAGAAGCTAGTACAAGTTAGTGCAAAGCTTGACCAGAAAGTCTGTTTGTAAACTATGGGGGGGAGTTAAGAATGGGAAGCTTGGGACATACTTTTATTAGACATTTTTGTTTTTCCAATTGATATAGAAGTTCTAGATCTAGAACATTGTCACTTAAAGGTACCCTGCCACACATATTTCATGACTTTGTGGTAATTTCTGAAGTTCTACCATGGACTCTGTAACTTGGTTACCTTGGTTACCTTGTTTCAAGTCATTCTAGCGTGGTATAGAAAGCGTGCAGGAAGACTCAGTTCCATTTGGGCCAGTTCTCATTAACATTCAACAAGATAAGCTGCTTGACTCTGATTGGCTAACAGCTAGCCAATGAGAGCCTGGCTATCAGCATCCTTTACCCAGCCCAACTTGGCTCATAAGTAGTAATGAGCTCAGGCGACATGACGTCAGACTGACCAGCTGTTGTGATTGGCCTGATTTCTCCTCTTATTTCTTTTCAGTGGCTAGTGCTGACAGAGGAGGTAGCAGATCACTTTTACATTCACAACATAACACAAACACACATGGACCTGGCATATTTAAAAAAAAAAAAAAACGGTCACCACTGTTTGGTGGGGCAGGGCACCTTTAATTTAAAAAGCATGCTTTCTGTGTTGTTTAATGACATCAAAAAATCTTAATCAAAAATGGGGATTATTAACTTTCTATGGAAATAATCGGGATTGTCATTTAACAGTAGTCTTGTAGCCCTAGCTACAAGGTTCTCTCAGTTGAACACCGGATTGCCATCTTCTGCCTGCTGTCCTCTGTTCCCTTTTATTTGGGCTGCCTTGACGCCTAAGAGTACAAAGACTCAGGCTCCAACTCTTTTGTTCCTCCTTGTGAGTCAGAGAGACAACAGCTTATTGGGTTGTGCACTGATGTCAGTGTTTAAAGCATTCCTATTTACAGGCACAATACAGGACATAAAGTGGTAGTCTGGTAGCAATGGGATTCTGCACAATCACTACCTTCTTATGCGTTATAAAACAAAGGAAGTTGACTCATTTCTGTGTTGCTGTACTGTATACTATTGACTGCACGTGAACTGGTACATTTCCTAAACTTCTATTACTTAACACCTAATTAACTTACTTACCTAATATGTATGTGTTGCTGTTTTGCTTTTGACTGTTGCATTTTTGAGCTTCTGCCACCAACCACTGCTGCACCATTATTATTTTGCTGCTGCTGGAAGCCCAATTTTTGCTCTGTGTATTAATGAAGTGTCTCTCACCATTCACAGGGGGCTCAGCGATGAATAAGCTACGGCAGAGCTTCCGCCGGAAGAAAGACGTCTACGTGCCGGAGTCGAGTCGGCCGCACCAGTGGCAGACAGACGAGGAGGCGGTCCGCAGTGGCAAATGTAGCTTTGCAGTCAAGGTGACTCCCTCACCAAAACACCTGCATACAAAACCTCACAGACATACAAAGTGCAGAGCTGACCTTACTGTGGCATGCTCCTACTTCTGAGAAACCTGCATGCTGCCAGGCTCCCCAAGGACGCCGCTTGTGATTAATCATAAGCATTCAGAGCACAGCTTTTATCTAGGTTGCAAGATTATTGGCTGAAGCCTTCCAAACCTGTGGGATGTGTGCGCACAATTGATTTCTGGCCTCCGATATTAATCAAATCCAAGTAAAATATAAAAAGTTAAAGAAACTTTATTATAGCTGACAAATTAGAAATCCAGAGGCACTGCAATGGGGCAGGGCAAGACACACTGATGTACAGTATATATCTTCAGTGCTATGCTGCAGCTGATGGAGTGGAGAGTTTGCTGTGTTTTGGCAACAAAACCTTCCACTTTTAACACAGAAGTGCAACGGTACGCTTCCTCTCAGAACACAAATCCAAATGCACACCTCACTCAGAATAAAGGGGAAATGAAAACACAGACTGGTCAAGGATGTGGATTGTACATTACATAAAAGTGTACAGGTTATGGGTTTGATGCTTTGACCTGTTTTCTTTGGGCATAAAACGGGAATTGAAAATACCGCAAGCATACAGAGGTGGAGGTGACTGGTGAGAAAGTAAAGGAAGGTAGTGTAGAGGGTTTAAGACCTTGAAGTGTGTGTTCATAGGTAGAACAGATTAGACTAGAGGTGGAATGGGTGTGCGTGTATGTTGGTTCATGGCTAGTTTGTCGTTTGTGTGTACATCTTATCCAGTGTGTGAAATGCCCTAGATTCAAGATCCCTTCTAAGCTGTCTACCACATGTACCCTCAACACACACACACACACACCTTCCCTTTGCCACCTGCTCCCTATTATAGTCATTTTGAACATGTTTAGAGGCTAAAAACATTGTTTATAACTTGACCTGTTTAAGCCTGTTGGCTGCTAACTACCAGGAGAATAACACAGTGTAGACAGCACCAACTGTTTTCATTTTTCTCTCTTCTGCCAGCACTCCAAATTCACAAACAACAGAGCTACGTGTTGGAATCGACCGGTATTCTCTTTTAAGAATGCTCTGCCAACATTGGGCATACCTTACCAAAAATCAGGTGACTGACCATTGTTGCAGGGTCCTTCTTTGCTCTAAAAAGCTCATAGTAAGTTGTTAATAGCGGAAGTAGTCAGTGAATAACAGATCAGCCACTGTGGGCAAAAGAAAAATTTGCTTATCTTTTTGTCATTCTTTCCTTCTCGTACTTCTGCAGCCACACACACTTCTCCAGCAGCATTTTTTTCTGCACTGGCTTTCATCATAATGGCGCAACCTACCATGCTACTATTCTGTATCCCTCCTCCCCCTGCTACTCCCTCTCTCCCGCTCTAGGTGACTTAATACCGTAGGAGCCCACTTGTGTGTGGGTTGGAATAGTTGCAGGGAAATTATCACCTGACTGCTTCACTAAAGACCATGATCCAATAGAGGAGAGGAGATGCATTGGAGAAAAAGAAGAAACTTGGAGGGAAACGGGATCTGGAGGGGTGGTGGAGTTAAGAGGAGCCTTTAATGTTGTGGATTGGGGCTTTCCCCACTACATAGCGCCTTTTTACAAGTATAGTAAAAGGCCAGTTCTCCACGGATTACCACAGTTTTGCTTGTGTCTGTTGTTTTCCAGCTGAAATTGCAACAGATACTTATTCCTGATTCTAGGTGGTTGTCAAAGGCATATAAATGTAGATTTGCCTTGTATGGAAATGTCTTATACAGACTGCTGATTAAATTGCTTATGTGTGTTGCTTACCAACTAAAATGAGAAGTAAATACAAGGGTACAATAAAACTATGTAAACATTTTCATATGGAAATTAAATTATACAGTTTTGTGTGAGGTTGTCGTCTGCAAAGTTTGTAAGGCAGGCTTTCTATTGAATATGACAGGATTCTGCACTGAAACTGATTTATAGCCAATACCCTGAATTTATTCCTGGAATCCATCTGGAAAACATTCAGATATACACAAACAAGTGTAAGTGGCAGTGGCAGCACAATAATACAAACATCATGATAAATAGACTGCATCCAATCCTAGCCCACTGTGGGATTAGTGCCAAGAGGACCTAATCCTGGAGTGGGCTCCCAAACAAACCTGTATTTCAAAACCAAATTATCCTACACATGTACAACACACTGTTAGGATATACAAATGACTAATAAAGGATTTGTTTTTGTTGCTTTGGTTGAACGCATCTGTTAAATGTGAATGTTTTCAGCCTCCAGATTGTTGCTGCCAGCTACTTACTAACAGCACTGAGTAAGATGCGACAATGATGCATCTCTTGTGACACTTGAAGCCTCCCCTGCCTTTACTCATCCCACCTCAGCCACGTCTCCTGGCTGATCCCCTATTCGCAATGCCGCTATGTCCTCACTACCCCCAGCTGCCTCGCTGCATCAGTATTGTCTTTTGTCCGTGGGTCTTTTGTGCATGTTTGTGTGTACACATGTGTGTTCTAATACGCCAACATTGTGACTCACAGCCGTGACGTCACACTCTCAAAATAGCAGGGAGGAGAGAGGGTGGGGGTGACGGGCGGGGTGTGTGTGTGTGTGTGTGTGTGTGTGTGTGTGTGTGTGTGTGTGTGTGTGTGTGTGTGTGTGTGTGTGTGTGTGTGTGTGTGTGTGTGTGTGTGTGTGTGTGTGTGTGTGTGTGTGTGTGTGTGTGTGTGTGTGTGTGTGTGTGTGTGTGTGTGTGTGTGTGTGTGTGTGTGTGTGTGCGTGAGACTGTAAGGAAAGGGTAAGGACTTCCTCTCCAGCCCGCGCTCACAATGGCTTCTGGGCCGGTCAGGGTTGTGACTCTAGAGTGACACACAGCAGGGTGTTAGGCTGCTTAAGGTCCAGGAGGAGGCAACCTTTTCCGTCCATTCAGTTGCAGTTAAACCTGCTCACGTAGGATGTCCAAGTCCTGATGTGTGTTATTACGTAGTTGGAGCGATTCGGGGGAAAATATGAATCACTATTTTTCTTAGCTTAGAACTGATTACCCGATTTTCTGCCACGATTTTTTTTCCATGACAGAAAAAAATAAATTGGCAGTAACAAAACATAGATTTTTTTTTGGTACCTATAGCACATTGCGCATCACCACAAGCCTGTAAACATACAGTAGAGGCTTCAATATAGAGAAGGGAGAGCACTTGCAGAGAATGGGAGCACTTTAAAACCTATTTTATAGAGTCTGTTTAAAACTTACAAAAGAAAGTAGTAGCGTTTGTGATGCAGTCGGCCCGTGAAATTAAATGAGAATTGAAGTCATTTAAAAAAAAAATAATAAATAAAATGAACCAAACCCTATGCTTACACGCTGGTCGACGTAATGACGCTGCTGTTGATTTGTTGATTACGGGAATGTGTTTACATAGCTCCCAGCTCACTGTGCCAGCCTCCACCTGTCAGTGGATGACAAACTTCCTGACTGACAGGAGTCAGCAGGTGAGGCTGGGGAACATCACATCCAGCACACGGACTATCAGCACTGGCGCCCCCCAGGGGTGTGTGCTCTCCCCACTGCTTTTCTCCCTACACCAATGACTGCACCTCAGGAGACCCATCTGTTAAACTCCTGAAGTTTGCTGACGACACAACGGTCATCGGCCTCATCTGGGACGGTGATGAGTCGGCCTACAGACGGGAGGTGGATCAGCTGGCTCTCTGGTGCAGTCAGAACAACCTTGATCTTAACACGCTCAAAACTGTGGAGATGATTGTGGACTTCAGGATACCATACTCAACAGCCCTGTGTCTGCTGTGGAATCCTTCAGGTTTCTGGGATCCACTATATTCCAGGACCTGAAGTGGGAGCCCAACACAGACACCATCATCAAGAAGGCCCAGCAGAGGCTGTACTTCCTGCGCCAGCTCAGGAAGCTCAACCTGCTTAAGGAGCTGCTGGTCCACTTCTACACAGCCATCGTCCAGTCTGTCCTCTGCACGTCCATCACTGTCTGGTTTGGATCTGCCACCAAAAAGGACCGGAGCAGACTACAACGGACAGTTAGGACTGCAGAAAAGATCATCGGTGCCAACCTGCCCTCCGTTCATGATGGGCAGGAACCATCACTGCAGACCCATCTCACCCCAGACACAACCTGTTCCAACTTCTCCCCTCTGGTAGGCGCTACAGAGCACTGTACGCCAAAACCAACAGATTCAGGAACAGTTTCTACCCACAAGCCATCTCTCTGATGAACAGCTGACTACTGACCCACAGTGTCAGGTTCAATTCTGGTCAATAACCCAGCAACACTGCCTCAAAATAGCACCTGTTAACTGGTTCCACTATTATTCCACTTATTTAGTATTATTCATCATTCCCATATCTCACTTATTATTTATTTTATTCATCATTCTCATTTCCTATTTCAGAACTGTTCATAATGTTCATTATTCATAATATAATAACATAATACTATTTATCCCAGTACCCTTTGCACTATGTTCCACATTTAAATAATTTTTATTGGACTCTTCATTGCACTCATGCCTCTATATTGTTATATTGTTCTGAGTATATTAGTGTGTGTGTATATATTAGTGTTTATATATTGTTTGTTTGTTTGTTTTGTAAGTTGTGAGCAACTGCTCCAAAGGAAAATTCCTTGTATGTGTCTTCATACCTGGTCAATAAAGCTGATTCTTATTCTGATTCTGATAGGTGGACCGTTCATTTCAGCAGACTGCGAGAAAGTGAAACTTGTGAGCAGAAGAAGTCTTGTTTGGCAGTACTTTCAAAAGAAGGCGATTCAAGTCGAGCTACATGTTCAAGTTGCAATGCCGATTTCTCGTGGTGGCAAGGACCCTAAACAATACAGAACATTTCTGCTGTTTAAACATGTAAATGTGCTGTATTTATATAGCGCCTTTCTAGTCTTAACGACTACTCAAAGCGCTTTTACATCATACAGGATACTTTCACCATTCACACACACCTGCTCATCAGACAAACATGCACACACATTCACACAACTCAGGGTTCAGTATCTTGCCCAAGGACACTTTGACATGGGACTGCAGGGCCAGGGATTGAACCGCCAACCTTCCAATTGGCAGGTAACCGCTCTACCGCTGAGCCACAGCTGCTCATTTGCGTATGAAACATCCAAAAGAATATGAGTTGTGCATGAAGGATTCTACAGACAGCAGCCAAAATGCAGAAACTTCAGGTACGGCAAAGGAAGGACATTAATTAGTGTACATGCAGAAGGGAAAAAGTCTTAAGATGCCAAAACCCCAGGAACACCTGTAGTGTAAAGGACAACATTTTGTGACATCAACACGTTTTGGCTTGTAGCCACTAGGAGGAGGGTGAGTGACCCTTCTTCTTCTGTATACAGCCATACACTGTACATATCCATCAATTTAATACGTATTTCTTTAAAATATTTATTTATTTTTTACAACTTACAGAAACACTTGACTTGATATATATATATATATATATATATATATATATATATATATATATATATTGTTATTTTATGTGTGTGTGTGTGTGTGTGTTGTTGGTCACTGGTAGCCTGGAAGCCACACAAATCTGCGAGCTCATGTTTCATTTGCTCTGACAGATACGTCTGTGATCAGGTATGAATCAAGATTCTGTTACTGTATTGCCTATTTCTATCTTAAAATGTTTTCAGAAACACGTTCGTTTTCTGTTTAGCTGTAATTTGAAAAAGTTTGTGACCTGTCAGGCATTCATTTCCTGCTTTGAAACAGACCAAGCACCACCTGAACTTGCATGTGTCACTCATCGCTACGTCACACCGTTCATTGCTCTGATTGGTTGTAGGCCAATTCAGTTGTAGGCCAGAGGCATTTTGGTCTGCGCCCGTTGATAACGCCCGTTGGAAATCGAAAATGAGCCGAGAGGTTCAATGCCTGGCTAGGTCATTGGTGCTTTTATTTCCCCACTTTAGTTTTTATTGATGTTCTCAGCGTTTATGTATTTATTTGTACAAAACCCAGAAATGAGCATGTATACAAACTGTTTGGAGAGTTGCATTTTAAGTAGTCTATCCATTTCCTATTTTTTAACAGCTACATCAGTTGCTATTTTCATAGTCTTCGTTGCTGTAATGGGTGCTGAATAATGTCCATTTCTCCTACTTTTTGTCCATCGGTGCTTCTGGCATCAAACGACGTGTCAGAGTTTCTCCGTTATGTAGATTTCCTCTTCTATCTCTGTCCATTTCTCCTGGGCAGGTGGAGCCCCTTCTCCTTGGCATTTTTTGTTGCTATTAACAATATTTTGATCCGATACCTACAGTATCTCTTATCCCTTTCCCTGAAATGACACAGACCGGGTACCATGTAGCTCAAAGGAATAGCATATCCTAGTATCTTTTGTAAAGTTTGGCCCCAAAATTAATCATTTGTCTGAAATCTGCTTTGAGTACTCCCCATTGTCTCTAGCATGGTAGATTTATTTATTTATTTACACTTGACCTTGGGAATGACAAAGAAAAACTGACAATGTTTCCAAGAGAATTCCCTCCATATCTGTGAATTGGTGGATGTTTGATGGATTTTCCACATGTGCCAATCGGCATCTGTAATTTTCACGTCAAACCGTGTTTCCTAAAAAACGAGAGAAGAAAGAGCATCTTCTCTTTGCCCTTTCATGTGTTTGTATTGTTTTTCTCATGCAATCCCTTTCTCATGAAATCACACACGCTTGTTGCTACCTTCTTGCCCATTGATATTTTAAGGAAAACATTTAGCATTTTCCCCACGAACAACATTAGGGACCAATTGAACTGTGATTGACCTCAACCTGGTAATTAATTAGGTGTATAAATCACCAGCGCCAGCCTGCCAGGGGTTATACGACAATCTGGACTCATTTAAATACCCAGTCTCATTGCAGAGTTTATTAATGTAACCTTACTTAAACTTCAGTAGATATAGCCACAGGAAAGGTTTGCCACAGCAATACTCACTCTCCCCCTCTTTCTTTCTCTTTACCCTGCAGTACCTGGGACATGTGGAGGTGGAGGAGTCTCGCGGCATGCATATCTGTGAGGATGCAGTGAAGCGGCTGAAGACGGTAGGTTTTACTAGAAAAGCCCTCCATACTTCCAGGAACCAGGCTGCTTAATACCAGACATCCTATTTCATGTCTTTTTTTTTTTATCTTTTCCTCTATTAGTTTTCCCCAACATCAACAACATACTACCAACATCCTTCTAATATTTCCTTCATTTTGTGGCTGCCCTCTTTAATCTGTCACCAAGCAGTTTGGTTCTTTTAACTGTTTTACCGTTGTTTATTCCTGCCTAGTTTACTCTGTACATTGAGGCCTGAGTGTGGCTGAAGGTTGCAGTTTGTCAGTGAGGGTCTCCACCCATTGTAACCCTCAGACAACCTCCAGGGATGTCAGGGTCTGTTTTGAATGTCTCTCTCATTCTCCTCGTACACCGTCTCCGCCAGAGGAGATAGACCGGCATGCACTTCCTGCTGCAGGAGATTCCGGAAGAGTTGCGCAAAAGGAGCAAATTCCAGTTTGGGAAACAGGGGAGGGGGAAGGAAGGGGGAACTGGAGCAATGGCTTTTCCATGTTGTCAGTTGTTTGCCAAGGCCCCACCCAGGTCATGAACTCCTGTGGGTAAATGAGGCTGATTCTCTGTAGTCTGGGCCAAACCTGAAGAGTCCATTCACGTCATGTGAATTCGGTGCCAACAAACGTTACGAAACTCCTGCTTGAATTGTCTGCGACCAGCTTTCAGTTTTAGTTGGAATGACTCAGACTTATTAAGAATTCACACCCTGTTTCTTGTGCTATCAATACCCATTCTTCTTGCTAAATGAAATAGTGGAAAGGGCCTTTTAGTCCTTTTGCATGTTAACTCAATGAGCTGTTGACGACTACTTAGCTTTTGAGAGCCATTTGTTAGTTTGATTATAGTGCTTGAGAATAATTTAGTATTCTATGAGTACAATTTAATGAACAGTAAAACACTCGCATTTTCGTACCAGTTAAACAGAACAGTATAATAAAACCGAAGTTATATAATAGCAAATGAGACACAGACACACACAGTTATACATTTTTACACAAGCATGTTTTTTCACACTTAAATATCTATGGTGACACATTCTGGTATAAGACATGCACACGTAAACCACATTCATATTAGACCCAAAACCCCTATCAGTACATTACTTGTGTGACAAAGAGTGCCACACACATGCACATAAAGCACTATGTTTTCCTACAGGGATAGGTAATATTTACTTACACACATGCACACACATTTAGATGCAAATTACACACAATTTCGCAATACTCACACACTTACTCAGATAGGGCTCACAGGCAAACAATTTGTACACACTAAAACACACAGGAAGAAGTATGAATATATACATCCTGTACACACACACACACACACACACACACACACACACACACACACACACACACACACACACACACACACACACATACTCTTTTAGTTAATTCACAAAACTTGAGCACACACACCACAGCCTAATGAACGCACACAGCAGCACATACACACTGGTGCTTGATGAGGTTACATGGTGTACACAGAGCCTGAGGCTGTGAGGTCTTATTGAATTACAGTCATTTTAACAGGGCGGACAAAATGGAGCCAACTATAGGCGGTGCTTCTGTCCTCCTGTGGCCTGCGACTATCTGACCCTCCTCAACCTCATGACATTTCCTCCTCTGTATCCTCGGCTACTCCACTCCCTCGCTGCCTCACCAGCCTGAGGCCTTATTTGTTAGCCAGCACAGACATGGCTTTATTGATCCCTGTTTATAAATAGGGCGGGAAATTAACTTTCACCACATTCAAAATGTGAGCCAGGCTGTCAAGTTTTCAAGGTCCTCCTCTGCACACAATTCTTCTGGAAATAATGGCAACGTTGACAGTTGATCTTTTGTGATTTAACTGCCGCCGTTACATTCTTGTTAAGTGACCTTCATCCAGTTGTGCCCTGGTCTGGACGTGGCAGTTCACCTATGTGCCTGAAAGGCTCACCTTACAGGACATACCAGAAAACAATCCTGATGGATGCATACAGCCCAAGCTGGTGCCCATGCATTCCGATTAAAGGAGCTTTTACACTGCAGATTTTTGGTTTGTGTCCTTGTTGTGCGGCCCCCTGCACATGAGTATTTTGTCTCCTTCCCTTGGTCTGCGGGCTAGTCAAATAGGCTTTACATTGATGTCATCACATAGGAACAATATAATTTCTAAGCTCTGGAAAAGCTTAAGATAAAAAATGTATAATACAAGAGTATTACCATTCAGCACCAGAACTGAGAGCAGTGGTGCAGCAGGCAGAGTCAAGCTGACCAATTAAGATGGGGTTTAAGACAAGAAAAGTGTATAGTTTGCCATGTTGTTATCCTGCTCTGTCTACAATGATGCAGCTCAAAAAGATGATTCGACTGACACAATGAGGTTTGACTCAGGGGTTCAAATGTCCGATGATTCAAATAATGGGCGTTCAGGGGACAGCCCAAATGCAATATGAGGTCTCTGTAAACCGTTTACAGACATATTTAGGAGAAATAGAAGGGGGGGGGGCAGAGCAGAACATAGTGGTGGTGGTATAGTGTTACTGCCCCTGATTCTGCCTTTTCAAAGCTAGATTGTCCAGACTATACAAGGGCCAGCCTTTAAGTAGATATACAATTAGCGTGGCTCTAATAGATCCCAGTTCATTCGCACTGACTCTTAAATAAGCTATCTGTTGCCTGGCAACAAATACAATTTCTGCCAGTGGAGAGACTGTGAATTAATATTGCTCAGCAGTAAACTCTGTTTCCAGGAGCTAATAACTAAATTGGTCAGGAACCGGGCCCACACCTAAGCACTTTTTAGATGGTGAGGGTTGTTTCCTGAAAATCAGCAGCCAGACAGCAGCCACCACAACACAGTCTGGCAGCATCCAAGCACTTAAAGTTTTGGAGTGGGGAAAGAGAAATGAAAAACAACAGTGAGCTGATGCTCTCTGATGAATAAGGAGGAAGAACATGACAATATATTCACTGTATGCTCTCTGTGTCTGGTAGTCGAGCTGTCAATCAATGTGCATTGGTGTGACAGCTACAGCTCTGAGCTCACTACGTTTTTTTCTCAGTAGCCTTTGGGACGGTAATGAGTTTTTCTCACAGCTCTGTGACTCAGAGGAAAGGATGGAGGTGGGTGGAGGAGGAGGCTGCACTGCAGCACCATCAACCTCCAAGCTGCCCTTTTTGTGTTGTCATCATGACATCATTTCCTGGTGCTGTTGGCTCACAGCCCAGAGTTGGAGGTGTATTGTAGCAGTAAGAATGTTTTTGCAGTTACTCATGAGCCCTTTGTGACCCGTGGTGTTCCGTCTGTGTGCTGGGTGGGGCAGCCCAGGAGATGCTGACATGCTGAAAGAATTCCACCCGGGAGCCTCAGGGCACATCATTGACAGTGTATCTAAGTCCATCAGACAGTGTGTATATTAGCTGGTGCTTTCACTTAAGACGTTTAGTGAGACATTTTATGAAAAGCCTCAGATGCCTTTCCACCCCGAATAAAAAAGCTTGTCAATCATGTCCTAAACTAAACTCCACTAAAAGCAGTTGTCACAACAACAAAAAACACTTATTAGCACTGGAACGTATGTATTATTGGCAATTCTCTCCTTCCCATAGCTACTCTGCAGGATGGTGGTAAAGTAACAACTCTGCTATCCATGATAAAGTACACTATCCTGTAGTAGGTGTAGCTATCATTCGTTTGTTGCAAGTGTTGTAAGTAACAAGTTGTTGCTCAAAGTAGGCCAGTAACGCACGTTACACAAGATGTGTTATTCATTGTTGCACATCCTGCTGGTGGTTAGGGTTGTTTCAAGCAGGCAGAAGTTACGGAAAGCCACCAGCTGGTAGTACCACTAAAAGGTTTTGGGTTCTGGGTTGCAAGGTTGTCTGTAAAGCTTGTTGGTTATAAAGTTTTATTTTTGCCTTGTTGGCTTCACCTTGATTTTTCAAAACTCAGCTATCCTTTCTGCCCCAAAAAGCCTTTCCCCCTATTGTAGTTTCATCCCAGTTCACACGTTGAATACCTGAATATTGTATTACCTTTTTGTCAGTGTTATCCGTTTTTTTTGTGTCTTTTTAAGCAGGTTTTTAATGTGGTGTTGCAGAGAAATACCTTCAAATCCCTTCCCCTACTCTGCCCTCCCATTCTAGCTCAATCCTATAGAGACTTTTCTAACCCTAGCTTACTAATACTAGCTGTGCAGGCTCTACCACCATCTGCATGTCTGTGTGGTTCTAACAAACACATATACACACACACTAACAAGCGCTTAGCTCATTCCAAATGAATCTCCAGGGCTGGTTAACACGTTAAATCATGCATTAACATGGTGCTCGGAGTGCCGTCTCCACCATGGCTGTGTAACAGGAGCAGAGTGGCACTCCTTTTCACAGCTTATGGGGAGGAGAGGAACTCTCAGGGAGTGGGGGGAAGAAGGGAGGATTAAGACTAGGCCCGGGTCTGGTGTTTGTGGTTTCTTTATGTGGTTATGGCGGCCTAAACTTGACCCCTGACTCTGGCTGACCTGTGAATAGTCACAGGCTTGACTCCGGCGTCAGACTGCCGTCTGTGTTGAACTGTTTCTGTCTGATGAACAACCATGGAAGGACCATGTCTCTGTCTAGGAATCAGAGGATGAAGAATATGTGGTTTGGGATTATCTCCTCCACATACTCGCACAGACCTACACCTTAAGATCTGCCGTCTTTACCTCCCCTGTTCAGGCAGCTTGGAATGCTGTCTTAGCTGTGGGACTGTTGTAGTGACAGTCATATGTTTATTTAAATTGAAAAGAGCCTAGGGGAGTCACTTCCTGGTTCACTGGCTTTCAGTGTGGTGTAGTACTAACAGTTATCATCACACAGATAATGGTTACGTCCGAAATTGCATACTCTGAACTACATACTCAATATGTGTAAATAAACAGTAGTGTGTATCTTTTGGGAAGCACTAAGCTTTAAACGTCCGGAGAGACTCTCTGCCATTGAAGACGTGTAACCATGGTAACCCCTGCCGACCTCAGCTTTAGCGGCATTGCCAGATAATGCTTAAATTACTGGAAAAGGAAAATAACTAGACCAACAGTCGCAGGTGACAAAATCACAGATTTAAAAATGTAGAAACGTAAATTAAAGTTCTATTGACGTGACAGAGCTACCTACCTATCTTGCTGTCCGTTTATCTGTTATGACCTTTGTTGTTACTATTGCATTGCATTGTGGGGTACTTATGCCGGCGTAGTGGTTGCATACTTTAATATTTAACTGGAAATGGTATGCAATCCACAAACTATTAGTTTCATACTAAGATTTTGGACATACAAAAAATGTCACACACTATTTTAGCCTAATAAATAGCATGTTTGTATGTAATTTCGGACGCAACCAATAACAATCACAGTATCACCCATCAAAACCTCCATCAGAATAGAATCACGTGGAGCTACTTGATGCATTGCCTCACTCACTCACTCACTCACTCACTCACTCACTCACTCACTCACTCATAAGCCAGCTTCACCTCCACCAAAGAAAACCCCTCAAAATGAAATCACCTCCTGTGGGTTCCAGACTATTTTTTTTTAGACATCCTAGGTAACATTTTCATGCCTTGTGCCTCCCCCCCGTCTCCTCTATCCCTTTCACCCACCCTCCCTTTTTACCACATCCACTTCCAGGACAGGAAATTCTTCAAGGGATTCTTTGCTAAAGTAAGTTATTGCTTTGTGTGTCTGAGTGTGTCCTCTTAATTATAAGCATTGTTATTATTTTTCTTCCTCTTCACGTAACACTTCATCCCCTTTAATCACATCTGAAAACTGGAAGAACCACACACTCGTACACGGGGGGGAATCTGACTGAAGAGAGGCAAACACAATGATGCATGTGTCTTTGAGCAGGTGGGGGGGTTTAGGCTTGGATGGGGGTACTTTTGTGTGTTTGTGTAGTTTATTTGTATTAACAGGTGTGCCTTCTCTCCCTTCAAGCCTTCTTCAATGAACCAAGAATGGAACAATGAATTGTGTGAATGAACGTTTACTTTTTATGCACACACATAATTTACTGTTGTTATTCTCACCACTGTGGACTGCATCAGTGCACCAATTATCATACCAACATTTCTTTTATTAAGATTTGGGCACACTCAGAAAAACAACTCCTGACTTGTTTCTTCTCTTTTTTTTCCTCTTACCTGGTGCTTTCTCTTTTTTTTACAGGTGTGTGTGTGTGTGTGTGTGTGTGTTTTGAAGTTTTATGATTTGGTACCAAGGAATGGTACAAAGGGAAGTAATTTTATTGGGCCGTGAAGAGACTAAAAGTTTTCTCATTTCTTAGTCGTACCTGTCCTTGTTGTTTTGTTTGCAGGCTGGAAAGAAGCCAGTGCGCGCTGTGTTATGGGTGTCGGCAGATGGTCTTCGTGTTGTAGACGACAAAACAAAGGTAATGAATCCCTTCAGTCTTCCATCACAGGCTTAGAAAACCTTGATCAAAAAGAAAGAACTGCCAGAGGAAGTACATGTGGCTTTACTAGCTTTGAAGGTGGAAGCGCCTGCGCTCCAGTAACTGATAATAGCAGTGAAGCTGCCATACTTCTGGTAAAGTGACCTCCAAGAGGCCTGCTCTGGAAATGTGTACTCAGTGCACCTGCAGGAGTAGATGTGAGTAGCGTAAAGGTAACGTTGACACCTGCTGGAAAACTCTAGTACTACATCAAACCAGTTGTCATGCTTTCTTTGAGGTGAAATTACAGTTCATGTGTTCAGCTGTAGGTTCTGAAATGGAAACAATTTTTTCTTCTTTCTTCTGTTTATTTCTTAATCTCTTAGCTTTTTCAATTTGTGTTAACTGTCTTGGTATTGACTACCATTGATCAGTTGAAGGGTAATTTTGTTTTTTCAACCTATGTTTCTGTTTCTGAATTTGGTGCAGTATTAAGCGAGAACGCTTGCTGCAGCTGCAGACTGGGCTGCAATATAACTATAGGACAAATGTGCATCATCTATTTTATCCACTGAAAGTGCTGTTTTTGCCACTGACGGGCTCAGGTTGTTCTTAAGACAACATTATGGAAATTATCCCTACAGAGATGGACCTTTTTAAAACCTCCTTTTAAGACCTTTTTGTTTTAGAAAATGCGCTGAGATTGCTAGCGCTAAACCCACCAGACTCTATTAAAAAAAAAAGCAATACTTTGTGTTTATAGAGCCAACATATTTCACATGTAAATCTGTAAACCATGTGTTTAGTTCAACCAAAACTAGAGTTATGATTGTTGAACAAATGTCTTTTTGTTTTTAATAGTTTTATTTTGTTTCTGTCGACTTTGACTGAAGTGTATTTTACGATGCTAAAATTACCGTTTATTTACATGGAGTCTGGTCGCTTCAGCAAATTCACAATTTCGCTGATGTTTAAAAAAAAGGATCTTATTCTTTAACAGAAAGGTCGACCTCCTTAGAAATATTTTCCATAATGTTGTGACACGCAAAATTATAATCCGAGCCCTTTTGTGAAGCTGCACAATTGCCCTATTAACTTACATTGTAGCTTGTTTTGCTGACTGCCGACTGCAGCTCTCTTACTCCAGTTTTATTTTAGAGAACCAGTCTCTTATGTGTTCACTTCTGTGTATGTGTACTTCTTTCCTTAATTTGCATCATTTGTTTCCTGTTAAGAATATACTTTTTGTGTTTTCAAAGAAGAAATGGTAATCATTTTTTTTACCAATGTTAATTCCCCAAGACAGTGGATACCAAGCTCTGCCAAGCAAGGAAAACTGTCTAAAATGTTTGTTCTGAAACAGTGATGGACAATCACTATCATGTGAGAAAATACTGTTTAATAGTCTAGGATCCTGTATTGAGCTGGTCTGTTGTGTTATGTTATTCAATTGATTTTGCTTTTCTTCAGTTCTCCTGAAAGTAATAAAATATAAAGTTTAAGAAGATTTTCCAGGATTTCTCCGTGAGTGAGACATTGTTTTTATTTCAGAATCAGTGTCTGGTGCTAATGCTTTAGGAGCTGGTAGTACAGTAGTTGAATCTTATTTGAGCACTCTTGAAGCTAGGTCATCTTGTTGAAGTACTGTATGCAATCATTCAGCCCACGTTATGAATTGACTTAATTGAGTGTCACTTAACATTGACCATAGGTTTTAAGCTCATAATAATGAAATAAAAATGTGTTTTGCAGGACCTGATTCTGGACCAAACAATAGAGAAGGTGTCGTTCTGCGCTCCCGACCGTAACTTTGAGAGGGCGTTCTCTTACATCTGCAGGGATGGCACCACGCGACGTTGGATCTGCCATTGTTTTATGGCCATTAAAGACTCAGTAAGAACTCAGTCTCATACTACAATACACTGCATTGTTCTTGGTCTTGGATATTATGTCTAGTTTGGATGGGTTATTATTCGGTTTGATTTAACTGACAGATGAAACATAGACACTGGAAGGGGACCGCTGGAAAAGGAAAAGAAAGTGTGAATGTGTGTTTGCATGTTAGTATATGTGTATGTATGAATATACAGTATGTATGTGTATTCACATATATAAATTAGTAAAGAATTATATTGTTTTGTAATCGCCGAAAGTATAACAATAGAAAAAGGGGTAGGACAAGTTTTTTTTAACTTCTTCCTACTCCTTTTTTAACATGGAAATCTTTTGTTTGAATCATTTACTATAAATTTCAAAGATATGTTTACTGAGGATTTGCTTTGTGATGGATTTCTTGCCTGTACTGAAATGTACATGCACAAAGTTATCATTGAACATTGTGATTTACAAATGTCCATAGGATGTTCACTCTTTTGATTAAAATCTCTCTATAGACAATTTCAATGTTCTTCTTCTATTCCTCTGTCCGCCAATGATGTCATGCAAATCTTTAGTGTATTATGTGTCATTTAAATGATGTGTATACCATGTTTATATTAAAAAAAAAAACTTAATTTCTATACATCAGCACTATGCTATGAATAAATGTTTTCATTGTCTCTTTCAGGGAGAGCGTCTCAGTCACGCTGTGGGTTGTGCATTTGCCGCCTGTCTGGAGCGAAAGCAGAAACGGGAGAAGGAGTGTGGGGTCACGGCAACCTTTGATGCCAACAGAACCACTTTCACCCGTGAGGGCTCATTTCGTGTTACTACGGCAACAGAGGCGGCAGAGCGGGAGGAAGTCATGCGGCAGCTACAAGATGCTAAAAAAGGTCTGTATGTGTAGTAGGGGTGTAACGATACATCGATCTGGAGCAATATATTGATTCAATCCTCAACTTTCCAATATTATCGATATAAAGTGAAAATATCGATACATATCGTCATCTTTAAGACTTTATATGTATTGTTTTTATTAAAAAGTGTTTTCCATTCATCCATTCATCACCAACCCGTTTCTGACGTCCTCAACCAACACAATAGTAAACGATAGTAAACTAGAATATATAACCAACCAAGAAATAAAGTAGCAGCGAGTGCAAAGATGACTCCTCCCTTGATCCATATTCAAGAGGGAAATGGCTGCATGTATAAAGGAGTACTTGTACCTGTTACTCCTGAAAAGTGGACATCTTAGACGGGAGCCAGACAGCAAGAACTAAAAGAAAAAGGGGTGGGAACTGCTCGAGCGAATAGCATTAGCTATCCTGATTACCTGTCTATGGAACAAGTCTGATAATGTGCACTGTTGGAAGAGCTTAGTAATGAAATTGTCAAATCATATTTTAGTTGCTTTTTGTAAGTGTACTGTATAGATAAATATATAAATTTAAGATTGTGTTAACTAGGCTTATGGTATTATCTCATATTGGTCGCAGGCCCATGAATTTAATTGAAATTGTATCGTGGCAGACATTGTGATATTAGTAAATATTGTATTGTTGTCCTAAGAATCAATATAATATTGATATAAGTACTGTCATTCATTATTCCCTGACCTGGGAAATGGGTTCGTCCAGTTCAAATTTGTCTTCTATTCATGTTTCTGCTTCTAGCTAATGTTATTGCTATTATTATTGAACTTCTCCCTTCTCTAATAGCAGAGACAGATGTGAAGGTTGCTGGGAACTCTTCCACCAGTGTGACAAACTCCTCCGCACACCAGACGGGAGGCTCCCCATCCCCCTCGTCTTCCCCACCTCTCTCTATGTCCACCCTGGGACCCCAGGTGATACCACGCAGACATGCCCCGGCAGAGGCTCTGGCCAGGCAGGGTTCTTTCAGAGGCTTCCCGGCCCTTAGTCAGAAAACTTCTCCCTTCAAACGACAGATGTCCCTGCGCATGAACGAGCTGCCCTCCACCATGCAGCGCAAGTCTGACTTTCCCATAAAGAATACAGGTGAGTTTGGTTTCCTCAGCTCCTCTGTTGTTATACACAACCTGCAAATTACCTTCATGCCAGCTGTCTGTATTTGCAAAAAATTTGGCTGCACAATATGAGAAAGATATCTCATTGCAATTATTTTGACTGATATTGAGATTGCGATACGATTCACGATATTGGAGGGAATTATCATTTTTGTATCAATAGTGTTATTTAAATTTAAAAAAAGATTCAAATTTAAAAAATATTCAAATGATTAGTGTGATTTTTGTGAGGAACAAAGATGTAACAAATATTGCGCCCTCCCCCCGTTATTTAAATATTGCGTTAGTTCATTATGCTTTCGATAAAATTGCGATAATTGTGCAGCCCTAGCAAAAATCCACCCTGAAGATAGAATATCAGAAACAAACGTCTTCTTCTTGAGTTGGATTAGTAATATACATTATTGTAGAAACAAGAAAAACTATGACATGTCCTATCTTCTGTGTGTTTTATATTTGCTTCAATTAACTTCTCTCTGGCGTTTGCCCTCCAGTCCCTGAGGTAGAAGGAGAAAGTGACAGCATCAGCTCCCTGTGCACTCAGATAGCCTCAGCGTTCAGTGGACCCCCAGAGGACCCCTTCTCCTCAGCACCAATGCCCAAACCCGCGTCATCCCCACAGTCTCCTGTAGCACCAGGTAACATCAGCTAACCCTCTTCTTAGACCCTTAATATCCAACATGTGTAATTGGCCATCTGCACTGTGATGAACTCAGTCGATGGGTTATAGTGTTCTGGACAGCTGTGTGATTCTACAACGTTTAAAATAAACAAATCGCATATTTTTGCAGCTCTGGTATATACTGTCATAAGGTTTTATTAAATAGTTTGCAGTGCTAGTTAGAAATTGATGACAATTACGGCTGGGCGATATGGATAAAATCAAATATCACAATATTTTTGACCAAATACCTCTTTATCAATATCACAACGATATTGTAGTGTTGACTATCGGTGCTTTCACAAAGTATTTACATAATGAGATTTTTTGATGAATAATCAGTAATGTGGATATAATGTCAGGGTAAATGCAAATAATAGAACAGTTATAACAGTCTGGTAAGATCAGAAAATGACATAACTTTACTGTAATGCAGCCTTTAAAACCAGGAAAAGACACCAGTTATGTCATATTACGATACTACATATCCAAGATCTTAGACGATATCTAGCCTTATATCACAATATCTATATAATATTGATATATTGCCCAGCTCTGACAATTATAGAAACAGGTTTTAGCTTCTTGTATTTACAAAAATATAAGTTTAGAGACATTAGCTTAGAATGATTGTAATAAATGTATTATCAGTTTTGCACTTGCTATACAAAACTGCCACAATCAGGGAATTAGGAAGCACACACACAACACTAATACATTGGTTTTGCACCGCAGATTAAAAAAAAAAAGTTATCTGTGGCGGACTTCTCTGGCCAACAGTCTCATTCATCTCTGTTGAAAATGAATAGACTTACAGTGAAGATTGTCTTCCTTGCAGTTGTAGTCAGATAATGTGTGCCTGCTCATATTTTAACTACAATTGTAACATGTATTTTACATGTGTAATTTGCACCCATTAAGACTGCTGATTAACTGCACGGTCATATTGTGCATGTCTAACAAAAGATCGATCCTCTTCAGCCGACACATAAGCCTGCTTGTACTAGCTTTCGTCTGTTATCTGCTTTAGTGAACGGCACAGCTCCTGCCTTCTCTGTTGCTGCTACTGCTAACCCCCCAGTTCTGCCCCCTGCTCTGCCTGCTCGAGAAACTAACCCCTGGGCTAAGACCCCAGCAGGGACACCGGCCTCAGCACAGCCAGGTAAGCAGCACTTCAGTGAGGCTAAATTGATAAGTTTGGATGTCACAGGGTGCACTAAGAGATTACTAATGAAAAATAAAGGATATGGACATTACAAAGTACCTTTTGAATGATTGTAAAAGTTGAAGGTCATCTGATTCTTGCATTGTGTTTCTGAAGATGTCAATCATAGAATAGTGTCAATAAGTTCCTATACTTTTGTTGTATAATAAAAAATTAATTGTCATCAGACTCTGCTAAATCAGCTGTTCCCCATTTCCAATCTTGATGTTAAGGTGCCCATATTATGAAAAAATCCCCTTTTTCTGGGATATTTTGTGTCTCTGCTGCTTTCACACGCATACAAACTTGGAAAAAAAACTATCCACGCTGTTTTGAGTGTTATCCGGTTTCTGAATGTCCTCTGCCTCCAGCATCCGGGTGAGCTGTTCAAAATCTGCACAGCTTTCTACGCCACTAGACAAGACGAGGTGGCTAACTGTAGCATGCTAGCGCTAGCATGCTAGCTCGTTCTCAGTATCAAAACACTGCTACAATACACACTAGTTCATCATAATCGCCAAAAGAACTACTTCCTGTCCCTGTCCTGCAGGTATTCCACAAGTGGCCCTCGTCTAGAAGAAGTCTCCCAGCTAATCCTGCCTTGGACTGACCAAAGCTGGAGAGACAGTTATCTAGTTGATGGAACCTTACCTAGCTACTGAGCATGTGCCACTCTCAACAAAGAAAGTATAGAAGTGAGATATCTCACTCTGGAGCTAAAACAAGTGAGATATCTCATTCTGGAGCTAAAACAAGTGAGATGTCTCACTCTGTAGCTAAAACAGAGACCTAAACACACAGGGTAAAAAGAGGATCTGCAGCAATGTGCAGTACAACAAAAATATGGAGTTTTTTGAAAATGAAACCATGTAAACCTATTCTGGTACAACTTCAAAATACAATTATGAACCTGAAAATGAGCAGAATATGGGCGCGCTAAGTTAAGATAACTGACTGCTGGCTGTAGCATTATATTTAACAGATAAATATGAGAGTGGTATCGATCTTCTTCACTAGAAAGCCGATTAGCATATTTACAAAATTTCAAACTATTCCTTTAAAATAGTAATAGCTATGACCTGAGAGTATTAATCTTTACTGTTATTTGCAACTTGCAACCATGAACTTCATCAGTGTGTATTTCTATTTAACTTAGGAACTGTTGCTGCCGTTCTCCCAATTAAGTTTGTTTGATGTGTATTCACTTCCTTTGTTTTGTCTTTCTGTGCACTTTCTGCCAACAGGAAGTAACTGGTCATCTCCTACTCCGTTGATAGTGGTCCCCCCCACATCCTCCCCATCCATGTCCTCGCACAAACGCACACCATCAGAAGCAGACCGCTGGCTAGAAGAAGTCACCAAGTCTGTTCGAGTCCCGCAGTCTAACCCCATCGTGGCAGCAGCCCAGCCGCCCACCCAGCCGTTCTCTGCCCCTGTGGCGATGCCTGTGCCGTCTGTTCCCCCGGTGGCCTTCGTGTCCCCTCTGCCCTCAGCCATGCCCATGTTGCCCCCTCGCCAGCCGGCCTTCCACGCTCAGGCTCCAGCATCCTACCCGATGCCCAATGGGCTGCCGTTCCCTCAGCCTAGCGTGCCTGTGGTCGGCATCACTCCTTCACAGATGGTGGCTAATGTGTTTGGCTCAGCCACGCAACCGCAGCCATATCCCGTCTCGGCCTCTACAACACCGCAGCATGATCCCCAGGCTGTCGGCAACATCAGCCCATTCATCAAACAACCACAATTAAATGCAGTGAACCCTGCTCCCCTCCAGCCATCCAATGGTAATGTGACCTTTAACGGGGCAGACAGTTGGGCTGCTCCGTCCCAACTCGCTCCCTCCTCCCCGGCCACCCAGCCGCCCCCACAGCCGCAGGAAGATGCCTTTGAGGCCCAGTGGGCAGCCTTGGAGAGCCGCTCGCGCCAGCGCACCACAGCCTCCCCGACAAATCCTTTCTCCACTGAGCTGCACAAGACCTTTGAAATCCAGCTCTGACTGGACAATAAGGAGGCCATTTTAGCTGGGGGAGCAGATGTATGATTGACTAAAGAAGAAAAGGGGAACGTCCTCCTGCCTATCTTCATCTCGGTTTCAGTGGACAAGCTCAGCAGGACAGAAAAGAACCGGGAGACACTGGAGAGCAATGGGTGACTCAACAGGGAGCAGAACTCTGCACAGCAGTGATGGGAGAAAAAAACAAAACCAGTTGCTGTTAACGAGAGTGCAGCTCACCAGGCATTTCATTAGCATTGTCTGTATTGTTTTGTTTGTGCCGTGAAGCGCAAGGTCATCATAACCCTGTGGAATATCTGCACCGAGCCACACCCAGCCCCCACGTACCCACCCAGGTGTGGAGACTCCCGTCCCCGGCCAGTCTTGGCCCGGTCCTACTCCCATCGCTCTCTGTTGACAGGACAAGACCTCCCTCCCCTGGCAGAGGAACTGCAGCACTGAAAGAACTCAGCTTCCAGATGAGAAGTTGTCATTAATAACTTCCCAATCAGAAGAATTAAGTGAGACAAAATGCCAAAATCTTTATTTTTATGCATTAAGTATATTTTAAATAGCTTTGGATCCTAACAAAAGAGTTGTAAGTAATCGTGCCAAAGGCACAGGCTAGCTACAATGAGACAAAATTATGTTCATGTATACAAGAAATGATCGTATATATTATACATGAATATATATATATATATATATATATATATATATCTATAAAGAATCTATACTGTACACACAGCTTACAGCAGTGCTAATTTTTAATGTGATGTAAAGAGATTTTTTTGAAGGGACAGCTGCTTTACTTGTGTTTTTTTTTTTTTTTGATTTTATTTTTGAAGAAAAAAACTCTTTATTGCCGTCTTTTGCATCCTGTGATTGGATGTGAAACATCTCACTGTAAATAGGGTATCATTGCAGCAACAATCAACATGGACCTAGCAATGGTGGTGGTGCCCAACTGGTTGCCTCTCTTACCTGTGCTCAGTTTTTAATCGTTTAGTACACATCAGTACTTACCATTTTACTTCTTCATTGTCATTCTTTTTTTGTGTGTGGTAATGACCTTGTTTTTTATTTAACATAGTAGTTTGTGTCATCTATTGTTTCTCCACCGCTAATATTATTTTTTTAAGTAGTTGATTTCTAATTTTTTTATTTTGCACAAGCACTAAAGTAGATGATTTGACCTCACAGGTTAGTCCGTTGTGGTGCTGACCTGCCCTGACCTCAGTTAGCCTGCTGTGGGTCTGACGGTCAGCAGAATACTACCGGGAGATAAAAACGGTTTCATCTCTCACTGTCTTGATTTCTCTCATGTCATGTTTTTTTTCTGTTGTTTTTTTAAATCAAACTTGTGAATATGATCTATTATCTGATCTATTTTTCCATTTTGTAATTATTTCATTACTTTATTCCACTTCTCTGAAGAAATATTGAAGCTAAAAGATTGAATAAATTGATGGTGATAAAGGAAAAAGTGGTGTGTGTTCTTACAGTCTGAATACAGTCATGTTTTGAACACATTCACATTGATTATTAAACAGGTACTAGTCATTTTGGTACAAGCTATAGCTTAAACGATGAGTCAGTTAAAAATATTTTTACATATTTATGAAACAAAAATGACAAACGTCCACTGGTTCCAGCCTCTCAGGTGTGATTTATATGATTGTACATTTAATCTTTTGGTTTTACACAATTTTAGACAACACAAGCCATTTGAATGGGTTTCCTTGGACCCTGGAAAACTTAAATGGGCATTTTCTTTAATCATTTTTTTTATTTCCTTCACTAAATGTTAATTGAGAAAATAATTGGTTTAATAATCCATAATAAAAATGTTACTGTACATCCCTAGTACAAGCACTTGTATAAAATGCTTAACGTATGAATATTAAGGAAAAGAACGAGAAGCAGTGTCTAAGAGATGTTAAACTGAGTGGACTGTTGACAGAACTGCAAATTCTTTGCACAAAGCACGAACAATGCATTTATATTACACCTTTTTTGTGGTTGGGCTTTTATGGCCTTTATTCCCAGAGCAGCTTTAAGGCAGAGAGGGTCTCTTGTGTGGATGCAGAAGTGATTCTGTTGCATTGGTCTTTTCTGTTGCATTGGTCTTTTCTGTTGTTATTCCACCCTTCCAGCAGGTGGCGCTGATTGGAGAGCGCCGTCCCGGTAAAGCAGCAGCAGCGTCGATATAAATACAGCCCAGAAGACTTATCAGTTCATTAAAGAGACGCAAGAATACATGTGTGTTAAACTAGCGTTAGAAACGTCAAGGTAAGATTCAAACTTAATATGTTAGTACACAGAAGTATTGCTCTGCTGTTATGCAATAACGGTAATATATCAAAACAGCCCAAGGACGCAGTACTGCACAAGCCGCAGAGTTAACGAGCTAGCAAGTTAACCGGCTTGCTTTAGTGGCTAACCAGACTAACGGTGGTTTAACTTTGACTTAACGAGAATAGTGAACCCAGAAAAAATGGCCGAAACTAATGTCTTAATGGCTTGCCTTACAACTAGTTTCCGTTTGAGTTGAAACCCGGTTTAGTTTTTGACGCCGCTGTGCAACAGCTAACGGCGACGCTAGCAGAGTTTGTACGGCTAGCTAGCTAAGCTAGCTGTGAAACGGCCACTTCAGCGTTCGAATGACATCTCGGTGCTGTAGCTATATGAACTCGTGTGAGCCCTAACGCTACAGCTTCGTCATGTAACGCTAGCAGCTGGCTAAGTATTCAGTTAAACAAACGCTGCTGTAAATGTTTTGCTTGTAAATTGCCGTCACACAGATGGGTCGGGCTAAACGACCATTAGCAAGCCAGTTAACAAATTAGCCACCGTGACACAACTTGACCCGCCGGTGTTGCACTACATTCTGTGATTCATTCAGTTCTGTGACCTACCGGTAATTAGAATACCAATTTTGCCACTCAATTATGTTTTAAATTTTGCTTAATCACATACCTTACTTTGTGAGCTGTTGCTAAACATGATGCCCCCACAGTATTTGATAGGGTCACAGATTTTGATAGCAAAAGCTGGAGTGTATAACGTTAAATGCGTCTGTCTGCACAGCGCTAACTCATCCGTACATATCCAGGCTCTTCGCATGCAATTAATCCTCTAACGTTACAGAATATTAGAGACACAGCTTTGGCTACATAAATATCAGCTGTGGCAGCCTATCAAATGTCCAATGGATGGACTATCAAAATGATTTATGCAATAAAGGTGTGGTTTAAAAACTTGACGTGGCAATATAGCTCAAATCTCCACACCGCTATGATTTTTAAGGTGAAGGCCTCCGAGGGTGTCCAGGCTTCTATATCATAACTTGTAATACCAACATGTTTTGCAGTTGGGTAATATCAACGGTAACATTGATCCCTAGAACCTGGATACAGCTTTCATGTTGCTACAGAGAGGATGAGTTTCTTCCCTCAGGGCATCAAGGCCTTGAACTTGCACATCATTTATAATTAATTTATTCTGGTTATACTGATGTCACTATCACCCCTTGTATGCATATATTACTGGATTATGTACTGGTTCTATTTTTACTTTTTTAACTCGGCTTATAAATGGAGGACCTTTTTAGGTGTTGCCTTTTTGTTTCAGAGAGATGCGGTGCCTGTCCAGATCACAGAAACGGAGCCAAGTTTACATGGGATCCCACTGACACCAAAGAAAGGTAAAACATCACTCACCTTTTTATTAACAAACGCACTGTTTTGTACGTGCAGATCCAGCCACTCAGGACCAACTGGGCTTGTGTGCTTTATGGCTCTAGGTTTGCACTTTTCAGCCAGCTGTGGATCACTACACATCACCATGTCTCATCGAGGGTCTGTAACTGCTGTCATATCAGTACTAGGGGCAACCTTAGGAGGGCTGCTCATATGGCAAGTTTACCGAACAAAAAGGAAGAGGCTGCCTTCCGTCCAGAAGGTGGCTGAACCTGTGGAATCTCCATGTCCTGTTGAAAAGGATTTTACAGCTGTGGAGTATCAATACACCAAACTGCCATGTGTGCTGGAAAAGGAGTTTAAGGCTGTGGAGTGTCAGACTACACAACCACCACCTCCTGTACAGATGCCCTCGTCTGAACAGCTGCTGGGAGTAAAACCAGTAATTGTGAGCTCTGAAGAAGAATGGCAGCAGCTGTGGCCACTGATGCAAAAAGAGCTGTCAGTCTTCCCTGTGCTGGGGCTTGACTGTGAATGGGTAAAGACCAAAGGCGTAAGAAATACCTTTTTATCATGTTTCATGTATGAAGAGGAAAAAACCACCCTGAATGATTGATTCAGCCGTTGAGCACTATAGGAATTCAGATCTGTTCAAAAAAAAGAAAAACTGCCATTTTCTTGCTTTAGTTTTAGATGTCAGAATCAACATCAGTCACCCCTTTTTTTTTTTTTTTTTTTTTTTTTAATAAATTTAATTAAATTAAAAAAAGATTCTAACCGGAGTCCTAACAGTGACAGCCTGATGGACCAGAAAACCATTCACTCAAAAGTAAATCAGTGCCATGTGCACAAAGCTTATTCTAAATATAAAATGCATTTAACCTCCAATTAGCAGATCTGTACTAGTGTCAGGTAATCAGAAGGGTGGAGTTTTCATTTAAACATCCACCTATAGCATTTCAAATTGCTTATGGTTTTGTCTGACCTGGCTGCTGTTTCCTGTTGCAGGTGTCTGTGAAAGGTCGAACCTCTGCAGTCTCCCTGCTACAGATGGCCACATATTCAGGGCTCTGTGTCCTGGTAAGGCTGCTGGCGTTTCGCAGTGGCCAGCAGCCGTTTCCTCTAAGCTTAATGGAAGTCCTCAGAGATCCACACATTTTGAAAGTTGGCGTTGGTTGCTATGAAGATGGCAAGCGACTGACGCGTGACTACGGGTTGTCGCTGACGTGTACAGTTGACCTGCGCTACCTTGCCTTGAGACAAAGGTACAGTTTGGTTGTGGCAGTTTGTTCTTAGAAAGCAGGATACTTTTTCCTCTTGTTTGGTTGTCCCATTGTAATATGTATATAAAATGCAAATGATCCTCTTAAATTCTGTATCCATTCTCAGGCAAGCTAAAGTGAATAATGGCCTGAGTCTGAAGTCTTTGGCTGAAGATCTGTTGAATATATCTCTAGATAAATCCCTGGAGCTACGCTGCAGTGACTGGGAGGCAGATCAACTAACGCTGCAGCAGGTGGTGATTTATTGTATTACAGATCGCTCCACATTTCTCACTTTTCACTTTTTTTGCTGTAGTGAATATATCTATTTGAGAAAATATAGAGTTGTGAAGTCAGGCGCTGTTTTAGGGTGGTTTTAGTAATCCTTAATTTATCCGTAGACAACGTTGGGTGAATTTCAAGTGAGCCAATAAGCATGCAACATGCTTCTACCAAGATCTAGTAATGCATCTAATGTTACACGTTATATAGGCAGGCAGGAAAAACTCTGTTACACACACAGGAGGCTAACGTAGCAGGAACTGAAAGATTAATGATTTTTGCCACAATGTGTAATGTTTTTGTTTTTAGTTTCTATCAAATTGGTATTGGAAAAATACTGTTTAGGAATCAAATTCCTGATATTGGTATCAATATTCCTGACTGAATCATCAGTACAACAGGAAAAAGACATAATTGAGCATAAAGTTTTAAGTTTAAATTACATATGGCATAGGGTTGTGAAATTATCTGGGACAGTCCCACGTGTGATAATGTTCCTGTTTTCATCTGTTCACTGTAGATGACTTATGCTGCCAGAGATGCCCAAGTTTCCATCGCTCTCTTCCTCCATCTCCTCTGCCTTTACTCTGAAACCGGTCCCGAATCTTCCAGCGGGAGCTCTTACTCAGAGTTGGTTGCCCGCTGCCAGGGCCTGGTGGACGTGCCCTTTAGGAGCCGAGGAGACGGAGACGACAGGGCCTCTGATGGAGAAAGGAGGCGGAAAATGCGGAAAACGCCCACATGTGAAAGCCCGGAGTCTGGAGATCAGCAAGTCCCAGACCCTCGAAGGAATAAGAGGAAGCCTCTGGGTGTGGGCTATTCTGCAAGGTGAGGATGGACTGCACAATCTGCCTAGAGTGGGCTGCAGAATGAAAATGTCAAATGCTAGATTCCAATTACAAATTCTTTAAATTAATCAAATTTATTAAGCTAATTATAAGATTTTTTTTAAAAAACAGACTAGAATAAAGGCTTTTGTTCAACAACCTCTCTCTCTGTTACAGGAAGTCTCCACTCTATGATAACTGCTTCCTCCATGCTCCAGATGGCCAGCCTCTGTGTACCTGTGACAAGAAGAAAGCCAAATGGTACCTAGATAAAGGAATAGGAGGTACACTGGATAACTCCTAACGTGTAAACATTAAACATCTCAGAAAATCTTGACAGTTTAAAGCTGCAGTGGGTCGATTGCAAGAAATAGCAGAATTTGAAGTGATCTCTTTCTGCAGCTCTCCCTCTCTCGCACAGGCAATGCATGTGCAGAACAGCCAATGGGAACGCTCTCTCTCGCTCGCTCCCTTTCCCTCCCTTCTCTCAGATCACTTCGATTACAATTTGTTAAAGGTTATTATGGATTGTTGAACACCAAAAGTAAAGTGCCTACCACAGCTTTAAGCTACAACATGCAACTTTTAGCCTTTTTTTTGGGGGTGAAATCATTCAGTTCAGAGTTGTACTCGGGATATTTTGAAGATATTTACTTTATTTCTGCTTCTGACCCAGTGCTCCAGAGTGAAGAGCCTTTTGTAGTGAGGCTGCTGTTCGAGCCGTCGGGACGTCCTGACTCCCAACAGGACTATTATCTCACTGCAAAGGAGAATCTCTGTGTGGTCTGTGGGAAAGAAGAGTCCTACATCAGGTTGGACATGTTTCACTTGCATTGTTTTATTTGTTTTGCTTTAACCTCAATTAATCTGAATTTGAGTTTGTTTTTTTTTTTTTTTTCTGGTTTACAAAAATCTGTACATTCCTGTTTATTATTTTTTTTTTTGTCCAATTGCAAAGACTTCCAGTGATGGAAATCAGAAAAGCAGCAAATTCTCACATTTCAGATGCTTAAACCAGTGCTTTTCTTTTCTTGATACATGAATGAATCAAGTTGTTTCAGGACTACATTAAACGGTACGTTTTACGGCCCATTATGTGTTTAAATTTCCTTGAACTGAGGATTTCAGTTGCCAAAAGTACCATAAAACACTTTAAAACAAAACACTAAAATGCCCTAAATGTTACGCTAAGAGTCCTGTTTTGTAAGATAATATAACTATGAACTTAATTACGTGACATGTCTGACTAATTATTATATTTATAAGTCAATTTTTCCTTTTTTTTTTTTTTTCCCCACAGGAAAAACATTGTGCCACATGAGTACAGACGGCATTTTCCCACTGAGATGAAGGACCACAACTCCCATGACATCCTGCTGCTCTGCACCAGCTGCCACGCCGCCTCCAATGTGCACGACGGCTTCCTGAAGCAGCGTCTGGCTGAAGAGTTTGCCGCCCCTCAGGGCTGCGAGGAGGGAGTTCGTATGCTGGAGGACTCGGACCGACGGCACGTCCGTTCGGCGGCTCGGGCTTTGCTCACCGCCGTGGGACTGCCGGAGCAGCGACGGGAAGAGCTGCAGGCTGTGATCAAGAGTTTCCTTGGCATGAACGAGGACCAGGAGCTGACGGACGAGGGGCTGCAGCAGGCCGCCGACTTGGAAACAAGGTGAATATATACTCGGGCTGTGTGGTGACAGATTTACATTCAAACAAAACCAAATGAATCTATTTTGGGTTTCATTTATATGGGTTTAATAATTCAGTTTGAAACAAATTATCCACTCCTGAGCCAAACTAGCTAAACACTTGAGAAATAAAACTGGGAATACGGTTTGGAGTGTGAGTCCAAAACAAAGATGGGTGTGGACCAAAAATTTGCCCCCAAGCACTGTTGCTGTGTACCACAGAGCAGAAGATGCTCGTAACTGCAAGATTAAATATTGCATCAGAAAACCTGAGCCACAAGTGATCGCTCGGCCCATAAAAGCATACGATGAAGGATGTTTTATGAACTTTGGATTGAGCAACATTTTTTTGCACTGTGCGTCATGAGGCTCATGAACAGAAAAGAAACATTGGTTAAGATGTTTACCAGTAGCACCCACATGTGTAAAACAGGCTCAACTTCAGACAAACGATAAAATGGGTAATAAATACAAGACAAACATCAATAAGGAAACAAAATAAATTGCTCATGACAAAAGTTCCTTGATTATTTACTTTTATGGGGCTGATTGTGCGGTCAAACATTTGCGGTTTCTGTTTTTTAAACTCTGTTGCTAATGGACTCAAGTCAGTTTGCGGTTATATTTAGCTGTTCATAACATTTACTGCAAGTATAGGTTGCCTGCAGTGAGTGAAGCCTGTCTGATACTGGAATATTTTATTTATAGAAATACCAATATTGATATTTTGAGAATAAACTGACGGATTTAAAATGAGTGTTTCAAACCACCTCAAATCTTCTACGTTTCTGTACCGCAACACCTTGTTACTTTTTGTTAAGCTAATACCAGATGACTATTTCGGCCCTGCCTGTTTAGTGGTCCAGCTTTAATAGTCACCTTCTTCTATGAACATGCAGTCTTTAAAAGAGCCGTTTCAGGCAGCGAGTCTGCTCTCGCCCTCTGACCGCTCCTCTCTCCTCTGAAGGATTTTCAACGAGGCGTACGTGGCTCACGGCCTGAAGGTGGTGCAAGCCAGTGCCAAGCAGGGCCTGCGGGGCCTGATGGACCTGGAGCGCCGCTGGAGGCAGCACTTCCTCACCACCATGCAGCCTCGCTACCTGCCTCCCCTCTGGTCCGTTGACCACAACCACAGCAAGTTCCTCCGCAAATACGGAGAGGACCTGCCCATCAAACTCAACTGACCACGAGCAGCTACCGACCAGGACAGGAAACGGTCTCCTCTGCTGGTGGGATTGGAAAACTTCCACAGCCACTCCTGTAATGTCACACGCCAAGACGCTTTAGTTGGTGAGTGGATGAATGAACTGATCTACCAGCCGTGACCAATGTTAATTAAGTGTCAACAGCATGTTCAAGTTCACACGATGAGTGTGTGTGTGTAAATACACTCAATCTGCGATCGCCATTGGACGACATTTCACTTAATTTCCAGTGCCAGTAAGCTGCTGCTAGGTTACCTAGATCCTGAATGAACTAAATGAACTGGAAGCAGTTTAAGACTCCACTAGGGGAAAGAAATCCAGCACTGAATCCGAAAAACACTACGTCATGCAATGGCATATGGACACTTTTTTTATCATGATAAATGTATAATTATTTATGACAAAGTAAACATTTTTGAAATTTAACTGATTTTTAGAAGAAGCTGCAGCCTGCTCTTAATGTCCTCTAAATGCACCCCCTATTCCCCCCTGCAGGTTAGCAGCTATCAGTCGCAGAATAAAGTAATCGCTTTGCAGAGAGGGTATTAATGACATATTAATATGACCTTAATTTATTTGGTGCTCCACCCTGCTTTTGTTTTCAGTCTATTGTCTGTTTTAAGTCAATAGATGAAATTTGCCCGAAAGCATCTTTAAATCAAGTTTTGGTCTCGAGGTGCATTCGGGGCCTGAATGGGTTCCATCTGGGTTTGTTTTTTAGCAGGGGGAGACAAATGCTGACCACAGTACAGTTGGCTGGTTTAGTTGGTCATTTAACCTCCTGATGTTTATGTCCTGCTGCTGAGCCCCCTGATGGTTGGGACCTCTTCCTGGCTCATGTTTTAATGTGCCTCTTAATCCCCAAACCTGACTGGAGACACGTCGCAGCAGCAGGACATGTCCTCGTTTCCGTTTCCAGCAGTTTCACCACGACGTCGTTTTACACAATCCAAACTGCACAGTGAAGAAAAGGTGCCAACTCTAATGTGATAGAAAATGACCCAACTAAATCCCCTGTGAGGTGATCTTTAGTGTGATACAGCTGCTTTGTCTTTAATCTAATTTTTCTGGATGTAAGCCCTGACGCTGTTTTCCTAAATTGTGAATGATACAAAAAAATAAAAGTTGTTTGTACTAATCTTCTGGGACTTGTTAATGAACACACATCTTCAGTTAAAAGACACGACCACATTAACTTTTTTATTTTTTATTTCTTACAAAATCACAGTTTTAATAAATAGTCTGTAAAAATGAGTACAAAAGCGTTTCTTTTCTTAACATTTCATATATGAATCACTCGTGACTTTCAGGTCAAAGGAGTCTTCAGTTGGATTTTTTTGTCTGACTTTTTTTTATTTCTTTTTTTTACAATCTAGTTTTGCTGAATTAAGGCCTCTTGATTTTGGCATCAGAACAATCTGTTAGTCAAATGTTTGTATCTGAAGTTGAATTGGTGTAGAGTCATGAGCTCTCCTGGTTTCACAGTTCAGTCAAAAAAAAAAAAAAACACTTAAATTAATCCCAAAATGGCTCAACATGCAGATGTACTCCCTTTGTCGTAAAACGCAGACAGAACTAAGCACATTTCTAATGGTCAGTGTTTGACACTGCAGGCATAATGCAACAATAACAATGGCACATGAGGCTGCTTCATTGAAGGGCATTTTTCTTTTCTTTTTTTCTTCTTTTTAAAGAGGTTTAATTGACAAGGAGTGCAATCCTGTGTTGTGAAAGTCACTCTGACATCTTTACTGCATTACAGTGAAACCTCTGAGGGTGGAAACACACCTGAAGCATTTTGGGACACCTTTTGTTAAAGGAATAGACCATTTTAGTTAACTTGCTTTGCCGATAGTCAGGCAAAAGATTGATGACACCTATTTATTTTTTTTTAATGTTCATCAAACGTGAAGCGGAAGGAAATTTCCCGCCAGTTGTTAGCTTAGCATAACGAAGGGAAACAGCTAGCCTTCCTTATTCAAAAGGTAACACAACCCACCCACCATCTCACTTATTAGCACGTTACGCTACTTTTGTTAAATCCGAAGTATGTTGGGACTGTTATCGAAGCCACTACTTCCGGCAAAGAAATAATTCAGAACATAATTCCCTGTTAACACTGCGTTGTTATTAAAAACATGTTAATCATGGTTGGGGTTAGAGGTGCTGGTAGGCAGATTGTTACCTTCTGGACAGAGCCAGGCTAGCCAAATGCCCGTTTCCAGTCTTTATGCTAAACTACCGGATTACTTTTTATTTGCATACGGACATGAGAGTGGTGCCACACTTCATACCCAAAATATCAAACTAGTCCTTTTACGAGTCTCCTAGAGTGTGTTCACCCAAACAACTGCAGAGGATTTCAACACTAAATTACTGCATATAACTCTATTTGTTCATTCCAACAAAAGACAATTTTACATATAACAAAAATGACAATTCAAATGCAATTCAAAGAAATGAGAAGGCCTGTTTGATTTAACCCCAAATCTCTGAAGTTTGTCCCTTTTTCTTTTCGAAGGGATGGGTTACGCTCACATTTCAGAACACCAGATGTTACATTATTTAAACATCACATGAATGATCTTTTCTTTTGCGGATTCCATTTCCTTAACAAGGGACACTGATTTAACAGTAAGGCATATTCTAAACCCTTCCAAGTCCCCCTAACGGTACCTTCAGAAGCAAAATTTTGAAGCACATTTTCAATTTATATCACAAAAAACATTTTTTTTTAGACATTTTGACCTTTTTAAGGTAAAATCCATCGACAAAGAATATGTTGCACAGGTTGCATGGGGGAGAGTTGTACAACCGCTACAAATGACTTCAACTCTCTCGCGTACTTTCACATAAAACAGAATTCATCTTCGCACAGACCAATCAGATTGTCACATTGACATAAGATGCTGCAAAAAAATCATATTGCTCCACAATGGCTGCGTGAAAACAAATATTCGGCTCAGTAAAGCGGGTTCAAACCAATAAATAAATAAGTTTAAATGAAAGTGTGAAGCGGATGATACCTCTAGTTTTTTTTTTTTTTTTTGGTCAAAGGCTGTTTGATGCAGACCGGCTGTACAGTGTCTGTCGTGGAAAACAACTGCAGTTTTGGCGTTTTTCCTTTCTCAAACTGGGCATTTGCGTGATCATTTATGCCGTTTAGTGACCCTCAAACCTGCTTGAAACACAATTTCTAAGCTACACGGGCTTTGATGCCAAAACAAGCGTCTCTCAAATCCTGAAAAACGATCTCCCCTGGCGATAAGCGAGACCGGCAAAGCTCTCGGTCCTCCTCGCTGCACCGCCACCGCTCCTAACAACCCAAACTCATTATTGCTTGCATGTTAATACATAAAGTAAGAGAAACCATTCTCGTCATGACGACAAGGCTCCAAACTTAAAAACAAAATGTGACTCTGCCTAATTTCTTTTGTGTGTGTGTGTCGTCCCCCCCCCTCTCCTCTTGGGTTTCCTTCTGCTTTAAGGAGGACAGCCTCCAGTTTGTGAGAAGAAACAACATGGACGTTTGCTGGTGTATTCAGGATGTAGCAAGTCACATTCTTTGGAGTTTCATCCGATAAGCCGAGATGATGGAACCTGCGGGGACTTGTATGTACTGTCCCGTCGCAGGATGCAATGTTTTCACACACACTCTTTAGATCCAAATAAAGACACACAGACACACTCGTCTCACACACTCTCGCGCTTTCACGCGCGCACACACTCGCTGCCTTTCTCAATGCAACACAATTGGCACAGATTATCAAAATAAATACCCTGGAAGCTTGGCACTATGCAAAAGAAACTTCACATTTTTGGAAAGAAATCTTATAAAAAACTATTGAATAATCTCAGACTACTCCACGTTTTCGTTATCCTCACTATTACTTATATACTATATGCTGATTAAGGTTACACCAGTGTCGTAAACCTCTGAATGACTTAACTACCACTGAAACAATATAGCTCCTATTCAAATAGATTTTTTTTTCCACAAACGTACATCAAAGTGAAGTATCTAACATCTATCGGACTATAGATAGTGCTGCTGCCTGGTTTGCAATCTCTTTATAGTGCCTCTTTTATTTTTATTTTTATTTTTTTACCTCTCTTATTTCAAACACTTTCAAACATCGGTTCCTTAAAAATAATCTCTGAAACCCAGAAACAAAATCTCTTAAGTTCCGGGAACAGATCCCAAGTCGAGTACACCTCCCTTTGACAGATGTTTCTGCATCTGTGTGGATGTCTGTCGGGGGCCGGTTCCCTCACAGGTGTCCCTCCAGGATGCTGGTGACAGCCTGGTCCAGCGAAGGGCCTGACGTGGCCCTGGTAGGGGCTGCAGAGGGGCCCTGCAGGCGCTGAAGCTCCAGGATGCTGTCGATGGCACTCTGTAGATGTTCACTGAGCATGTTGTCCTCTTGGAGGGGAGGCGGCGGCGGCGGACTGAACCGCTGCTCCGGCCGTGGTGACGCATCCAACCTGTAGCATTTAAGTTTCGGGGCGCTGACATCTCTGGGAGGCAACTCGAAGTAACCAACCTGTGGCTCTGGCATAAAAAGAGGGTTTGGGGCTTTTATTTTGGAATTGGGCGCTGTCTGTGGAACTTCCTCTGCAGTGTTACAAGGCAGACCTCCGTTGGAGATCTCCTCGTCCTGCTGAGGACGCTGGGGTGCTCCGTTGGGTGCCTGAGAGTGGCGTTCGTTCACAGCTCCGCCATTGGTCAGCTGCCCTGTGTGGTCCCTCTTGAGTCCCGGGTCGCAGGCCGAGTTGTGAACCACCTTACGGGAGCCGGACTCCTGCTTGATGGTGAGCCTGAGAGCCCCGCGGCAGCTGGAGCGGTAGGTCTTTAGCCCTGGGGGCCGGTCGGACAGTCTGGTCCAGGCTGGTGAAGAGGAGGGGCTGCCGGAGGAGCACAGCTGGGACGGACCAGCAGAGTGGGCACCGTGGGGGGAAGACGCTGATGTTGCCAAGGCCGTCATGAATGACTCTTGAGTAAGGAAAAATGAGCAGATCAGACATATATTTAGTTTTGTTTCGAAGCCGTCATCTTTACAAAGCCACGTTGTGCAGGCGGGTTTTAGGGTGTGTCCTTTTTATTTAGAACAGCTGAAGAGAGACAGGAAATGGGGAGGAGAGGGGGTTGGGGGGTGACATGCATCAAAGGATCTGACCCAGGGCGCTGGCAAGGACTGAGCCTACATGGAGCGCCGGTCTACCAGGTGATCTATAGGCGGACAGTTTTTATCCCACCAAGCAATGCATGTGTGTTTAAAAAGACATATGAGACATTCCCAACAATGTCTCGCATATGTGGGATGTTGTTAAACAGTTTGGAAAAAGCGACTTCAGGGTAGATTAAGGGGTCATTTTGGGGCGATAAAGGCTCAAACCTATCACCCCCTACATCCCTCTATAAGTGGGGTCCTGTTCTTATAGATTTATGCTGTCAAATCTTAATTTGACAACAAAACTCTTATTTTGATGCCCTATATTAGCATGCCTATGGAACATCTGTTGGATGAAAAACACGTTTGCACAAATGTCAATGTTCACTTTAAATACATAAATGTTAGGGGGTTTTCATTTAGCTTGGGTCAAATGTCTCTTGTGATTTGTATAATAATTTCTTTTTATTTCTCCAAAAGTGCAACAATAGGCAAGAGCAAGACAGTTTTCAAGCGCTTCCTTCCCCTTTCTCCAACTTTCTTTTAAATTAACATAACAGCCGTGCTTTAATTTGCACTTAACCTCTCGCGTGCGATTTTCTCATCATCATGCAGAGTCTCTCAGCACGACCCCCGCTCCGCATTCACACAGCTTAATTACACACTCACACCTGGGAGCAGATGTGGAGGCGAAGTGCCGTGCTCTGAAGCACGGATACATTAGTTTGGAGGAAAAACTGGAGGTGTTGTGAGCCACTTTTCCTGCCTCAGTCTTGGGATTTGAAATGGAATTTTTTTTTCTTGGCAGGAAAAAAAAACAACACATTTACACACACACAAAATAATCTAGGTGTGGATGATGGTTGTAACTGACCTGGGTCTCTGCGGACTCTCCGTCTGTCCTCCGCTAAAGCGTATCGCTCGGCCTGGAGGAAGAGACGCTCCAGCATCACCATCTCTGCTGACGGACTCTCCTGCTGTGGAAACCAGGACACACACACACACACACACACACACACACACACACACACACACAGAGGTCCTTTGAACAGGTCCTTTCTCAGCAGATGCGGAGGAACAGAGCGGTTTGTATTGTGCCTTACCTGGGCTTCTCTAACCAGTAGCTGCCTGTATTTGTTGACCATGTCCTTGGTGCGTTTCAGCAGGAACCCGGACACCGTGTCAAACTCCTGGTCCACTGTGAGCAGAGGAACATCGACTGTTATTGAAATGAAATGAAATTACACCCCAAGTCATTTTACAGGCAAAAATACCAAAGAGTTTGATGGTTTTAGCTTCTCAATTTATTGTGTTTTTTTTTTTATCTTTACCAGCTGATGTCACTTTCTTTTGACGGAGGGTTTGTTTTTGGAAAAGACAGAAAAAAACTTTATCAGTGTATTTATAAATCATGATCAGTCATCAGCCAGCAGCTCACGGACCTAAATGGAAGTCATCCTGAGTGGGCAGGTGACCGGCGCAGGTGTGGTATGGCAGCAGGCGCCGAACAGCGTCCTTCAGTGTGGAAAAGGCCGGGCCGGTGAAGGGGGTCTGAACCGCTGCGTGGTCCAAACACATCTGCTGCTGGAACCTGAACAACACAAAGAAAACTCTGTTAACCTGAGCAGCTACGGACTGGTAACGTAATAAAACATGGCATTATAGTTTCTTTAATTTACTCTCTACTACTGACTGTAATAGTATTCAAGGCAAAAATCTACTTCTGGACCCTTGTTGGCTCCAAGTCCCCCTAAAGTACTATAGGTGGCTGCTTATTTAAATGTAGCACATAGGCCTTATTGGCCCCCTAATACTGTATCTGAAGTCTCTTTTATATAGACCTTAGTGGTCCCTAATACTGTATCTGAAGTCTCTTTTATATAGACCTTAGTGGTCCCCTAATACTGTATCTGAAGTCACTTTTATATAGGCCTTAGTGGTCCCCTAATACTGTATCTGAAGTCTCTTTTATATAGACCTTAGTGGTCCCCTAATACTGTATCTGAAGTCTCTTTTATATAGACCTTAGTGGTCCCCTAATACTGTATCTGAAGTCTCTTTTATATAGACCTTAGTGGTCCCCTAATACTGTATCTGAAGTCTCTTTTATATAGACCTTAGTGGTCCCCTAATACTGTATCTGAAATCTCTTTTATATAGACCTTAGTGGTCCCCTAATACTGTATCTGAAGTCTCTTTTATATAGATCTTAGTGGTCCCCTAATACTGTATCTGAAGTCTCTTTTATATAGACCTTAGTGGTCCCCCAATACTGTATCTGAAATCTCTTTTATATAGACCTTAGTGGTCCCCTAATACTGTATCTGAAGTCTCTTTTATATAGACCTTAGTGGTCCCCTAATACTGTATCTGAAGTCTCTTTTATATGGGCCTTAGTGGTCCCCTAAGACTGTAAATTCAGCCTTGGTGCAGAATTACAGCCACTAGAGCCAGTCCCACAATGAGCTTTCTTTAGGACGTACCATTTCTGAGTCTGTAGCTTTTGAGAAGGAGCGGGGGCAAGGTGGAGGCTGGGGGTGTAGCCTTGACCAAGTGCCACTTTGCTCATTTGAAAGCCATGATGTCTCTCTCTCATGGGTGGGCCGAATTCTCTGGGTGGGCAAAGCAGAGTAAGGGGAGGTAACCTTGCTCCTTATGACATCATAAGGAGCAAGATTCCAGATTGGCCAATCTGAGCTTTCGTTTAGGATACCCAGGGCTCGGTTTACACCTATCACCATTTCTAGCCACTGGGGGGCCATAGGCAGGCTGGGGGGAACTCATAGTAATGTTAAAAAAACCTCATAATGTGACATTTTCATGCCATGGGTCGCTTGATGAAACACAACTTTATTTGGGGAAATGCACCATATGCTTATTACATAAACAAAAATATAATACAAGGTGATTTTGAGGAAGGGCCACAAGATTACTTTATAAACCAGGACGCAGCTGATATTGGGTGCATCTCACTTCCCTTATTTGATAGCTCCTCACTTCTTGCAAAGGGAGTTGTTCTGGCCCTCCTTCCTTTTAAGGCCTTTTTAATTTAATTTCATTTCGTACAGCCTCTTTGTCCGGTCCTCTCCGAGGAGCTGTGAGCGAGGACACACGAGAGCAGCCTTCCTGGAAGCCGCGCAGCCGACATTGCTAACTCCGCCCGTACAGCTGAGGAATTGACGCATCAGAGGACAGGACGTCTCATCCGTTTAAAAACACATTTCATGATTTCCTCTGTCTCTCCCATGCTTCCTCGGTGGGATAGACTAAGACGCGACAAGGGAGGCAAGTGGAGGAACCAGGGATGCAATTTAGGGGAAGTGAGACGCACCTAGAGTACTTTAGTGGGGTAAATCCTTGACAAATGTCCAAGGTAATTAAATGACCAGTGGCACACAGTGACCCTGGGACTTTGCCCAGTTGCTAATCCAGGCTTGGCAGTAGTGCTGCAGTAGTAATACAGGAAAAGTCTAGCTGTTTTTCATGTACAGGTAGTAGTAGAAGTGGCCATAGTACTGTAAGTACTGTACTTAATAAGAACAAATTTCAGGTACTTGTACTTTACTTGAGTCTTTCCTTTTCATGCCACTTTCTGCTTATACTCCGCAACATTTCAGAGAGAAATATTGTACTTTTTAATCCACTACATTCATCTGACAGCTTTAGTTACTTTACAAATTAAGATTTTTGCACAGAAAACACATGTAGTGTATAAAAGACGACGTTTTATTATAAATTAAACTACTCAACAATATAACGGCCTACAAGTAGAACAGAAATGATTAAATGATTGATGATACTTTTACTTAAGTAACATTTTCAATGCAGGGATTTTGCTTGTAACAGAGTATTTTTACAATGTGATAGTACTTTTACTTAAGGAAAGGCTCTGGATACTGCAGCAGAGACAGCAGTAGTAGTAGTAAAAACATTACTGAAGTAACATTTAATCAATGTCTGTGAAACTAGTCAACTGGCAGATTATTACTGATGTAAGAAAGCTTCTTTGCAGTATATCATATCCAGTAGTAAAAGTACAATCCCTTCAAGTTGTTTTAGAGTCATTAAAGGTGCTCTAAGCAACGTCACACTGTAAAAAACATCTCCTCCCTATCTGCTAGCTGCCTGTCCCCAGAACACACTGTAAAAAACATCTCCTCACTATCTGCTAGCTGCCTGTCCCCAGAACACACTGTAAAAAACATCTCCTCACTATCTGCTAGCTGCCTGTCCCCTGAACACACTGTAAAAAACATCTCCTCACTATCTGCTAGCTGCCTGTCCCCAGAACACACTGTAAAAACATCTCCTCACTATCTGCTAGCTGCCTGTCCCCTGAACACACTGTAAAAACATCTCCTCACTATCTGCTAGCTGCCTGTCCCCAGAACACACTGTAAAAAACATCTCCTCCCTATCTGCTAGCTGCCTGTCCCCAGAACACACTGTAAAAAACATCTCCTCACTATCTGCTAGCTGCCTGTCCCCAGAACACACTGTAAAAAACATCTCCTCACTATCTGCTAGCTGCCTGTCCCCGAACACACTGTAAAAACATCTCCTCACTATCTGCTAGCTGACTGTCCCCTGAACACACTGTAAAAACATCTCCTCACTATCTGCTAGCTGCCTGTCCCCAGAACACACTGTAAAAACATCTCCTCACTATCTGCTAGCTGCCTGTCCCCTGAACACACTGTAAAAAACATCTCCTCACTATCTGCTAGCTGCCTGTCCCCTGAACACACTGTAAAAAAACATCTCCTCACTATCTGCTAGCTGCTTGTCCCCTGAACACACTGTAAAAAACATCTCACTATCTGCTAGCTGCCTGTCCCCTGAACACACTGTAAAAACATCTCCTCACTATCTGCTAGCTGCCTGTCCCCGAACACACTGTAAAAACATCTCCTCACTATCTGCTAGCTGCCTGTCCCCAGAACACACTGTAAAAACATCTCCTCACTATCTGCTAGCTGCCTGTCCCCTGAACACACTGTAAAAACATCTCCTCACTATCTGCTAGCTGCCTGTCCCCTGAACACACTGTAAAAACATCTCCTCACTATCTGCTAGCTGCCTGTCCCCTGAACACACTGTAAAAACATCTCCTCACTATCTGCTAGCTGCCTGTCCCCTGAACACACTGTAAAAACATCTCCTCACTATCTGCTAGCTGCCTGTCCCCGAACACACTGTAAAAACATCTCCTCACTATCTGCTAGCTGCCTGTCCCCTGAACACACTGTAAAAAACATCTCCTCACTATCTGCTAGCTGCCTGTCCCCTGAACACACTGTAAAAAACATCTCCTCACTATCTGCTAGCTGCCTGTCCCCTGAACACACTGTAAAAAACATCTCCTCACTATCTGCTAGCTGCCTGTCCCCGGAACACACTGTAAAAAAAAACAACTACAAACTGTGCCCACCTGCACCACACACACACACACACACACACACACACACACACACACACACACACACACACACACACACACACAGTGTTCCAGCTTCCCAGCCAGGTATCCATGAGAGCATCTTTAAGGGAAGAAATGACAAAATCTGTGTTTTTACTTCCAAATGCTAATACATTTAGTGGCTGCATGGCTGTGGTCCGGAGGTTATTGCACACTTTCTGAGACATGTTTTCAAACGATTGTGTTACATTCTCATTGTTCGGTAAGCTTTATGTTTCCATTTTAGCCTTTCTTCTACACCTTCATGTCCATGACCTTACTTACTTTAAAAACCAATATATAAAATGAGTCGATTCAGAGCCTAAACGTCACTTGTGTTTTCTATTTCCTGGTTTCGTCCAGCGTTCTTACCTGTGCCTGCGCATTGCTGGTGTGAGCCTCTCCTCTCGCTGCTGCTCCAGAGGACCTGCCAGCTGGCACCCACAAAACATTTTGGGGAGGAGATCAAAGGTTGGAGACAGGGGTGGATTAGCGAGTCATTAATGATACGTTTTCTGGATTTGACAAATAATCATTTCAAAACCTCCCTTCTGAAACAAATTCAGTTTCACCCAGAGGGGAAATTCTTTCAACTCATTACAGACATTTGAATATCTGTCTATTTGGCCATGTAAAGCAAAATACATCTGTTGGATAACATAATTGGAACTGAAATGAATCAGTTAGTTGGTCGGCAGGAAACGGTCGGACAAAACAAGACACATATGTCAACTTGGGTTTTGGAGATTTGTGAAGGGCATGGACCATATATTATATTCTGTTACTTTTGTATTAGGTTGAATATTTAGGACTTCAGTTAACTCAAAGAGAATCTTTCTGAGATCTGAGCTCTTTCTCACCTTGGTGCCGGTCTGCTGGCTCGTCCGGATGAGGGCCCCTTCTCTGGGAGCTGGGGGCCCGTGGGCCTGGACACCCTGGGCTGCAGGAGAGAGTGGATAGACATCGAGAGTAAATGCTTTACTCTCCACGACCAAGGCAGTTGTTGGCTCTGCAAGGGGGACACAATGACGGTGACAGGCGATGATGATGACGATTGTTTTGCAGATCATTGCAATGATAACACTGATGGTGAAGAGTAAAGTGATAATTGTTTGGAATGATTTACTGTGTGAATGTGTCATATTCTGATTGATACCCACTGTTTTGTGTGTGCTGCTGGACAGCAGAGTTGTCTCCTCCTTTGGAGAGACTAGCACATGCAGCTGTGGGATCCGACTGCTGCTGAGGCACCGAGACACACAGAGGGGAGGGACTGCTGTGGACTGCAGTGTTGACCAAGGACTGAGGTTGGGAGACAGACAGCTGGAGCTGAGGCAGAGGCTGGTAGAGAGACAACTGGAGCTGAGGTGGAGGCTGGGAGACAGACTGGAGCTGTGGCGGAGACTGGGAGAGAGATGACTTCAGCTGAGGCGGAAGCTGGGAGACAGATGAGTGGAGCTGGGGTGGAGGCTGGGAGACGGACAACTGGAGCTGAGGTGGAGGCTGGGAGACAGACTGGAGCTGTGGAGGCTGGGAGAGAGATGACTTCAGCTGAGGCGGAAGCTGGGAGACAGATGAGTGGAGCTGGGGTGGAGGCTGGGAGACGGACAACTGGAGCTGAGGTGGAGGCTGGGAGACAGACGACTGGAGCTGTGGCGGAGGCTGGGAGACAGAAGACTGGAGCTGGGGCGGAGGCTGGGAGACAGAAGACTGGAGCTGGGGTGGAGGCTGGGAGATGGACAACTGGAGCTGAGGTGGAGGCTGGGAGACAGAAGACTGGAGCTGGGGCGGAGGCTGGGAGACGGACGACTGGAGCTGTGGCGGAGGCTGGGAGACGGACAACTGGAGCTGGGGCGGAGGCTGGGAGACAGAAGACTGGAGCTGGGGCGGAGGCTGGGAGACAGAAGACTGGAGCTGGGGCGAAGGCTGGGAGACAGAAGACTGGAGCTGGGGTGGAGGCTGGGAGACGGACAACTGGAGCTGGGGTGGAGGCTGGGAGACAGAAGACTGGAGCTGCACCTGGCTCGGGGCAAATAAGGCCTGTGAGACCTGGAGCTGAAAAGCGACTTGGGGCTCGATGTGAGGCCGGGGAGCTGAACTCTCGGGTCCAGGCAGAGTGATCTGAGGGGAGAAACTTGGCGGAGCTGGTCTCTTGGAGTCCAGAATGGTAGAGGGGGAGCACACGAGCGGCGTGTCCTCTGGGTCAGAGTGAAGCGGAGAAGCCTGGACACGTTGGTCAGACATCACAGTGCGGGCCTCCAGACCTGAGACTGCATGGGTCTGTGGTTGAGTCTCTCTCTCACTGGCCCCCGGGGAGGCAAGCGACTCCATGGGCACCCCTGGCAGCGCTCCAGCCAGCAGCTCAGATGTGATAGGAGAACTAAGTGCTTGCTGTGGTGGAAAATGATGAAGAGAGAAGATGAACTGCAGTTAGATAAATCTTATACATCTCTTTTTAAAAAGCAGCTCAATCATTTAGTGGTGCTGCGCAGAGATGAAATCAACCTTTAGACACTTTCAAATCCAAATTAAAAGCTTTTCATCTCCTTTTTTAAATGTGGCACAGCATTATTGCGCTTTAACTGCACTGACGCTCCATGTCTATTTTCATTTGTTTAACTTTATTCCACTTTCACCATTTTTATTTTCCCCTTTTATTGTATTTCAAAATGGTGTTCTGATTCCCTCTGTACAGCACTTTGCATTGTCTCTGCACATTTTGCCTAGTCATAGTGGGAAAAGCACAGGTGTTCTTAATAACACTAATGATGACACTGGTCTAAGTGTCCCAGTGAGAGTGACAGCGAGCGCTGTATACAAGATACCAGAAACCTGAAATCATAATCACCATCACTTATTTCATTATTTACACCTGTGCTTTCCTTACTACAAATCGAAATGTCTTCCATGAAAATTGTCATTTTTCTGATATCAAAATAAAACAGTCACCCATTACAAAAATCAAATAATGTTCAATGCAGTTCAATGTGTTTCAATGTCATTCATCATATTAGAGACAATTTTTCACCAATAATGCTTTTTGTGAAACTATGAAGCTGCGATGAAGACAGAGCTTCAGAGAGCTGACACTCAGAAATGGATGCATGGTGAATGTGTATGTTCACTGGCTGAGTGTTAGGGGGTGGTGCAGTCTTGCCTGTGCCGGGGCTAGTGGTTTGTGAACAATACGATGCATTAAAATGAAGGAACTTGTGGGCATTATTGTAGCTTGGCATACTTAAAAAAACGTTGCATCTACCATAATTATTCAGTGATTTAATGCACCACCTGGCGAGGTGCATGCAGCTGAATGCTGAAAGGCTCCCAGTTGATCCTCCAGCAGGATTTCTACATTTGTTTTCTTTTGCTGAGGTACTTCTACCTTCACGGAGTTCTCTCTGCTGTTTATGACTATTTGTGTCACATTGTGACTGCTGAGCCTTTTGAGCATTCAGCTCAAAATGTTTGAAAATGTTGACTGCAGTGGGACAGAGAGGCTGGGTGGACTGGTCATTATGGGACAGAGAGGCTGGGTGGACTGGTTATAATGGGACAAAAAGACTGGGTGGACTGGTTATAATAGGACAGAGAGACAGGGTGGACTGGTTATAATGGGACAGAGAGGCTGGGTGGTCTGGTTATAATGGGACAGAGAGACAGGGTGGATTGGTTATACTGGGACAGAGAGACTGGGTGGACTGGTTATACGTGTACATTCAAAAGTAGTTTAAGTCAACAGAAAACTCTTGGACAGATAGTCTAGCTAGCTGTCTGGATTTACCCTGAAGAGATCTGAGGACCAGGTAACCATAGTCCTCAGATTGGACAGATAGTCTAGCTAGCTGTCTGGATTTACCCTGCAGAGATCTGAGGACCAGGTAACCATAGTCCTCAGATTGGACAGATAGTCTAGCTAGCTGTCTGGATTTACCCTGCAGAGATCTGAGGACCAGGTAACCATAGTCCTCAGATTGGACAGATAGTCTAGCTTGCTGTCTGGATTTACCCTGCAGAGATCTGAGGACCAGGTAACCATAGACATCAGAACTCCACTGGAGGTTAGAAGGCCAACACAAAGGAAGCCCAAGACATATATATATGATAGGTAGGGGCAGATGAAGGATCACATACTCACAATATGATTCCACTGAAAGTCAAACAATAATGTTGAATTATCACTTTTCCCTATTACTAATACTATTAGAAACACAAACGCCATCACTGAGGAGGAGCCCTGTCACACCAGCGTAAACCCCCACGAGCCTCTCATCACTGACCTTTTGCAGATGTTGCATGAAGGCCTCGTTCTGGCTCAGTGAGTGGGTCACCTCCTCCACTACTCGGGTCATGTCTGCTGGGGGCAGCGGAAGTTTGGGGATCTCCACAGCTGGATCGGGAGCCAGAGGTGGTTCAGGGGGAGGCTGCAGGACTGTGACCACGGGGGGAGAGGAGGACTGCAGCCCTGCAGTGGTGGGCTGCACCGACACATGCTGGAGGACATGTCCATAGGGCTGCAGCAGGCCACAAAAAAAGACATCTTATTTGACATTTTAATTGCAAAACATGTTAAAACTTAACAGACTGGGCTGTTGCCAGGAGTGCACCATGCTTTAACTTTAACATATTAACAGTTAAGTTATGTAACTCAGTGTGAACTATATATATATATATATATATATATATATATATCAAAAGCAGCTAAGAGGAGCTATGCTGATCAGCTGGAAAACCGCTTCACAAACACTCGATCAGTGTGGAGAGGCCTGCAGGCACTCCCAAACTACAGGAGACCCCCAACACTGCTGATCCTGAACGACTGGCTGATGAGCTGAATGGATTTTACTGTAGGTTTGAAAAGCCCACAGTCACACCCTGCCCCCACACCAACTCGCACTTCAGTCAATCAACTGCCCCCACCCGTCCACTGTCACCGCTGTCACAATCATCCCAGTCCCCAAAAAAAAACCTCCATCTCTGGACTAAATGACTACAGGCCTGTCGCCCTGACATCTGTAGTCATGTAGTCCTTTGAAAGACTGATGTTGGCCCACCTGAAGGACATCACAGCCCCCTTTGCTGGACCCCCTGCAGTTTGCCTACAGGGCTAACAGGTCTGTGGATGATGCAGTCAACTTGGGACTGCATTACATCCTGCAACACCTCGACTCTCCAGGGGCTTACGCAAGGATCCTGTTGGTGGACTTCAGCTCGGCGTTCAACACCTTCATCCCGGACATCCTCAGCACCAAACTCTCCCAGCTCACTGTGCCAGCCTCCACCTGTCAGTGGATCACAAACTTCCTGACTGACAGGGGTCAGCAGGTGAGGCTGGGGAACATCACATCCAGCACACAGACCTTTAGCACTGGCGCCCCCCAGAGGTGTGTGCTCTCCCTACTGCTCTTCTCCCGCTACACCAATGACACCATCTGATAAACTCCTGAAGTTTGCTGAGGACACAACGGTCACGGGCCTCATTCGGGACGGTGATGAGTCGGCCTACAGACGGGAGGTTGGTCCCCCCACTCTTCCCCCCAGCCCTGTGTCTGCGGTGCAATCCTTAAGGTTTCTGGGATCCACTATATCCCAGGATCAAAAGTGGGAGCAACCCATCATCAAGAAGGCCCAGCAGAGGCTGGACTTCCTGCGCCAGCTCAGGAAGCTCAACCTGCCTAAGCAGCTGCTGATCCACTTCTACAGTCTGTCCTCTGCACGTCCATCACTGTCTGGTTTGGATCTGCCACCAGAAAGGACCGGAGCAGACTACAACGGACAGTTAGGACTGCAGTAAAGATCATCGGTGCCAACCTGCCCTCCGTTCATGACTTATACTCCTCCAGAGTCAGGAAACGGGCAGGAACCATCAATGCAGACCCATCTCACCCTGGACACAACCTGTTGGTAGGCGCTACAGAGCACTGTGTGCCAAAACCAACAGACTCAGGAACAGTTTCTACCCACAAGCCATCACTTTGATGAACAGCTGACTTTGGACTCACAGTTCCAGGTTCAATTCCTGAGCATCAACCCAGCAACACTGTCTATAGCCAGCCCCTGTTTACTGGTTCCACTTATTATTTATTCATCATTCTCTATTTCAGAGCTGTTCATACTGTTCATATTGTAATATAATACTTACATAATAACAATATTATTTATTCCAACACCCTTTGCACTATGCTCCATAATTAAAATAACAATTATCTAACAACTATCATAATTATAATTAACTCCTGCATACTTTGCACTCTTCATTGCCCTGTTGTCTCAACCTGTCTATATTGTTTATAGTGTGTATATCTTGTTGGTTTTGTGGTTTGTTTTGTATGAGTAAGCGCATTGTGAGCAATACGATCCAAAGCTAAATTCCTCGTATGTGTCCTCATACCTGGCAAATAAAGCTGATTCTGATTCAGATACCAGTATGTTTAGTAAGTTTTAGCAATTTAACTACAAATCCAGTATATTCTACATGCTTTGGACTATTTGCAAAGCCATGTTAAACAGTTTTGGCAGACATCCGAGTATAAAAATCACTTGTGTAGTCCCTCATAGAGAACATCAAGGCCTTTTTTGTTAACGTTACATCATCATTAGGTGGTAATGCAATTTAGGTGCAGACAGATTTCACAGGGGAACTCCAGCGATTGTATTAGTTCGTTTCTATAATAGAGAGGAAGATTAAAAAAACGAACAAATAAAATTCAAAGCTGCAAAGGCAGAGATGTCCTGACTTTCAGTTCCTTGTAAGCTTTAGGATCCTACATTTCTCAGAATACAAAATAGCTATTTCAATAAACCTTTTCTCAGTGTTAAAAGCTTCATTCTTTCAAACACTACATTCCCAGTTTGTAGCACAGAGTTTCTGTTAAGAGTTTTTCTTCAAGCCCGAGCTAAGATGGTCTTGATGACATTTGGCTTATATATTTTTTTCTCAGATTTTGGATTGCTGCCACAGACACTATACACTGTACCTGTTTTCACAGCAGTACTCCCTCTGATGAGTAAAATAATATAAAACATGATAGAAGATTTGATTGCAAATTCTTGAGACAGATGTGGCAGCTCACCTGTGGGAGTTGGTGGAAGGACTCCTCTGAGCCGGTCCTCTCCTCTTGCATGGCTCTTTCTGGCAGCAGCACCACAGAGGCCTGCTGGAGGCTCAGCTGTCCTTCTGTCCCTCCTGTGTGAGCAGCCGGGGCCTGGGCAGCAAAGGGCAGGCCCTGAACTACTGAGGGGCCGTTCATGATCGAGATGGAAGTGAGATCTGGGGGAAGCACCCCTGAACTGTTAATCAGTGTAATGTGGTTCCCAAGAGCGGGACTGTGGACCAGGGTGGTGCGCTGCCCCTGTCCTCCTGGAGTGTAAGTTCCAGCCAGCTGTGCTGGCATCTGGAAGACGGTAGGGGTCGCGGACTGTAGCTGCAAAGATCCTGACAGCACGGTGGCCTGGCGGAGCGCTAGCTGCCCTGAAGAGGTGGTGAAGACAGGGCTGAAGTTGAGCTGTCTTTGGGGCACAGTCAGGATCTGAGAGCCTTCTACGAGCTGCCCAGTGGAGGGGTTCACGGCGTGGAGCAACGGGCCACGGTGACTGGGGTTCAGGAGCGGTCGAGCTGCGCCAGCAGGCTGGGAGATGGTTACAGGGGACTGGCCTGGAAGAAGGAACTGGTTTTGGCCCTGGAAGAGTCCCTGAGGCTGGAGCACGAAGCCACCCTGGTTGACCAGCTGCAGGCTGACCGGTTTGGGGAGTTGCTGCGTGGCTGGCTGCGGCGGCGGAGCGGCAGGCTTCTGGCCTTGAGGTTGGGACAGTAAAATATTTGGTGAGGCAGTCCCAGGGACAAACGTAAGACCTGGAGTGGGTTTTTGCCCAGAAGGCTTGGGGCTAATTTGGACGAGCCTGGGCTGAATGCTGATAGGCAGCTTGGGTTGGATGTGAAGAGGGGCACGCTGCAGGAAGACGCCCGGTGCCGCCGCTGCTGCTGCTGCTGTTCTCAGGGCTGGGGTGATAAGAGGATGACTGGTCACACTGGGAACAGCCTTGTGATGGATAACCATACTGGATGCCTGGGCAGGACTCACAGAAAAGGAGGTCTCTGGAGAAGCAGCAGGGAACACGTTTCCAGGCAGGAGCCCCATCAGCTGAGGAGGGGCGGCAGGTTTTAGAGAAGGGCAGCCTGGCCCAACAGCCAGGAGGGAGGGCTGGGGAGGCTCCACTGCTGCCTGTGTGTCTCTGATGGGCAAAGTTACAGACTTGGGCATGTATGGAACGGTAGGTGAAGAGAGGAGAGGGGCAGGCGAGTACAGGGACAGGCTGTCCCCAGGCTGGGCCAGACCTGCCTCCAGAGCCATGGTCTGCTCTGTGATCTCAGCCTCCTGCAGGCTCTGCTGGAGGATATCACATGCCACCTCTGCATCCTCCGCTTCCTCCTCCTCCGCCTCCTTTCCTTTCCTTGCCTCAAATCCAGCCTCCACAGGTGTCCCAGCCTGCACCAACTGTGGGTCTTCTCCACCCTCCGGAGATGACAGGAGGGCCTCCTCCAGGAAGGACAGATCCACACACCCAGGTGGAGGTGTGTCTGGGGAACCACTGCCGTCTCCCAGCAGAGAGACAGGGCTCTGGAGGAGGAAAAAGGGAGAGGTGCGGACAACAGCATAGAGGAGAGAAAAGAGAGTGGAAAGAAAGAATTGTGAGATTAGCAGGAGGTAACGGGGAAGATGGGAAAACACTGGATGTTGTGATGCTGTTGGCTGTGGACTCAGACACTCACCGGGGCATCTGCGAATAGGGAGGCCTCCCCAGAGGAGGAGTTAATGAGCAGGTCTTCAGTCTGCAGCTGCGGGGGGGTGAAATCAGGCAATTTTTAGGTTGGGCTCGCTTGGTGAGAAATGAACGCAGTATTACATTACGCTTCACATTCACACTGTCAGCCCTCCTCCACACATCCCACACTACCATGTGCCAAGAAATATCCCCCATCTCAAATTTATCATATGCACCATTGATTTTTTTTTTTTTATTATTTGAGTCCTTCTCTGTTGTCTCTTTTGTTACCTCATTAGTCCCATGAAGGAAGTCATTCAGGGCTTGGGGGTCACTGCGTAGACAAAGAGAACCACCAATCAAAATCTTTTTGAATACTTACTGCAAACCAAAGAATTGCACATGGCAACAAAGTTTAAGAGGACATTAAATCTTATATAACACAACCCTGTCCCTGTATATGATACTAATTACTCTTGATCATCTACGGACATTGTTTACTCTGTTTATGCTGAAGAGTCATACACTCACCACAAAACATCAAGTAGACAAGTCCCATCTTCATCCTCCATGTCAACTAGGAGGAAGACAAAGGATCATCAGGAGAAACCAATGCATTACACACATTTTTACTGTTAATATGGCAAAGTGCAACTATTGAGAATTTTCCAAAACAAAATTAGTTTTTATGTAGGAGTTTTAATTTTTGAAAAGCTGACAACTTTCTGAATATGAGATCCTCTTTGCTATAAGGTCCTAGTGACTTCTCTTAAAGCAACTCATTTGTTCCTTATTAATGTATGTGTATGGGTGTACACTTTATGTATTTTTATTTTTGCCTTTCGGTTTTCTTTAAATCCTGTAAAGCACCATAAACCGTTTTTGAATGACCTGGTGCATGAACATCTTAAATGTCACATGTTCCCAGAGCACACATTGCTCTTTTGAGTCCAACCAACAGTCCAAAATCCAGAGAAATCAATTTACAATGATGTAAAAAAGAGTGGAAAATCAGCTGAGACTTATTAGAAATTTTAGCTTGATAAATGGCTTAGATGATTGATTCTCAAAGAAACAAACAAACAATAGCTTCAGTATTGACTGTTGCCCAGACCAGTGGTCCCCAACCTTTTTGACCTGTGACCCCTTATCACAGAAGTTAGATAAGTTCAACCAAAGAGTGATTCTCTCTCTCTCTCTCTCTCGGATTGATTCAGTTGAATGCCTGAAGAGGGGAATCAGTATTTCACAAGAACAAAATCTAAAAAATATGTAGACCATTTTGCAGAAATATCAGACAACCCTCTCAGCGTGTGGGTCCCAAACCAGAGGATAGGAATCACTGGACAGAAAACCATGATGAAACCATTGGCCAACATCCCCTGAGTTATACTCTCTTTAATCATGAGTGGCATTCATGTGTCCACTTGCCAGAAGGAGACAGACCCCAACACGGACCTACTTCATATGTGAGAGGCCCCATACAGAGCGGTCGAGCTGAGTTCTAGTGGTGGCCTCATGGGAAGTCGTGGCCGGGCTTCAGTGTCTGGAGGCGGCGCGATGCCAGGCCGAGGCGGCGGGTCGGAGACGGGTCCTCCCTCTGCTGCTGGGGCATCGCTTCGTTGCGTGTTCACGGTACGGGGAAGCCGGCGGAGAGGCTGCAGGGTGAGGGTGAGGGTGAGGGTGGGGGCACAAACACAACACCAGCATATGCTGTCAGGTCACCCGAGGTTACCATCAACCTAAACACATCCTTATCTGAGCGGCGAGGGACAGAAGATCAATACATGATTCATCAGTTTCTCCTCAGCTTTGGCTGGCTGGGCAGTGTGATCAGACACCTAGGATGGAGGGATGGGGGGATGGATGGAGGGAGGGAGGGAGGGAGGGAGGTATCGTTTACCAATAATCGCGTCATTTTGTATCGATTAATGCTGACATGACGCTGATGAGGACTATGGAAGCTATTGTTGTGGCTATCTATCGCAGACGTGAGAGGCGAACGCCTCGGCTGTAAATAGACGGCTCCCCCTGCGTCTTGGATGGTACTCCTCATGGCGGGGGAAGAGAGAGAAAGCAGCAGCAGCAAATGTGGAAAAACTCGGCACAGTTCAAGCCAATTAGAACATTACTCACCGTCTCGCGCTCCATTTCCAGGGAAGGACCCTAAGAATAACAAGGCAACCCCCCGACAATTTTTTTTTTAATTTGTTTACAACACGACAACCGCATTAACACCCTCGAGGTACCGCATCGCCCAATGAAATCCAGGCACCCGAGCCCTCATCTAAACCTGCAGCGGCAAGTGCAATAACAGGGACCAGGGTCCGCCGATGCGTCTGTAGGTTACGTAAGGTGACTGTGTGCTCATGTGAAATGAATGAATGTCCCGAACGATGCGGGATGCGAAGCCGCAGTTTTTCCTCCTTGTTGTTGTTGTTGTTTATTTTTAATATTCTTTCTTCCCCCTTCCCTCCCCTGAGTGGGACCACGCAGCTGACGCCTGCTGTAAATCATATCGCGGTAACAAAAGATGCCTTGTGTTTAATATCATCTCCACGCTGCCAGCCCCCGAGCGATTCCCATCATCGTTGTGCCATTAGAGTAATTCCGCAATTCCCCCAAAAAAAAAAAAAAAAACAACCAAGAGGAGGGGGAAAAAAAACAACTCACCCCTTCTTTGTGGTTTATTGTCCTGTCAAGCGGGCCTCTGCGCCATCGATTCTCACTCAGTGGTCTTTTCAGATGCTAAAAGGAGGAGAGGGGTGGTGAGTAGGGTGGGATGGAGGAGGCGGGGTGGAGGGGGTGGGTGGGTGGGTGTGTGTGTGTGTGTGGGGGTAGATGGGTGGTACCGGGGTGGGTGTGTGAGAAACAGAGACTGGGAGAGTAGATCACAACACAAAGGTGGAGAGGAAAAAAAAATCCACCCTAGAGGAGGCGAGGATGCACGGCTGCAGGAGAGGAGACTGGCCGCCTCCGGCGCTCCGTCAGGCGGCAGACACTTCAAATGTCCCCGCTCTGTCAATCCCCCGTTACAGATGTTTTCCTTTCCGTGCATCTTATTGATTTTTTTTTAATGTACATTCCCTTGAGTCCAAAGAACTGTTTATTCTAGGGAGAGTTGTTAAAATCAATATTTAGACTCGCGCTAATTTGCAACATTGGGGAAATTACCATGAGAAAAACTGCAAAGCATATTATAGGCCTAATCCTCAGTAATACTTTTCTACATACTGCTAAAGAGGTGTGGGGGAGAGAAAAAGGCTTAATAAGAGATAGAAATAAAGGGAAAACAATTAGAGAAAGGGGGGTAGAGGGGCAAGAAAACAATAGTTTTGAAATTGTATTCCCATAATAAATATTAGTAGCATTTTTCTTCAGTCAAATTTGAGAAGCAGAAAGATAAAAAGAGGGGAAAGACAGAAATGGGGAAGAAAGCAATAAAAGGGAAAAGAGACCAAGTAGATAAAACAAGAAGCCAAGAAAACTATTTTTCTAATCTTATTCCTGAAAGGCTCATGTTTTTGGAAAGCCCAGGAAACTAAAAGGCTAAATATGGTTTCCAGATGGTTCCAGACACAGTCACCACATTTAAGAGTAAACTTAAAACTCTCCTCTCTGATAAAGCTTATAGTTAGGGAGCGAGGAGTCGCAGCGTTCGCCTAGACCGGCGGGGGAGGGTATATAGCCGCAGACACGGCACCCCTTCTGTTCTCTGCTTCTCGGTATAGTCGTCAATTAATTAACCATATAATCAATAATATAATAAAACTAGAGGCAGGACAGGACAGCCCCACCAGGCTCCTCTCTTTACCCTGTTTCTCTGAGTTATGCTGTAATAGTTTTAGACTGCTGGGGGACTTCCTTTGACACACTGAGCTCCTCTCTCCTCTATCTTTCCATTTGTGTGCATCCCTGTCCCAGAAATGCTTGTTACTAACCTAGCTCTGGGGAGGCATTCCCCGGAGTCCTTATGTTCTTTTCCCCCCCCAGCGTGTTTCCTTGGATCAGGGAGGCTCCAAACTTATGGTAGCAGCTGTCGCCGTGGTCCTGCTACACGTTCTGCGAGGCCCTGTTACATCCTGCTGCGCTCTGCTGTGCCTTGTAATGCCGTGCGGTGTCCTGCTATGACATGAACGACTACAAAATAGTATTTCTAGTCACTGTTCCATTATCTTTTACTGTGACTGTTATTGAAGGGTATGTGATGATATTGGGGGCTATTTTAATTCCAAAGGCCAAGGGAGCTTTATCAGCATGCATAGTATTCTGATCCATGAAATAACTGACCTTTATTAAACGTCGAAAGATCAATTTGAAAAACAAAGAAATGAGCTATATGGAAACGACAATATAGATGTGGAATAGATAGAAAGGAGGCATAATAATAAGGAGAGAAACCTTAGTTACTTAAATGAAATCTTTAATAATAAGGCAAACATTTAAATACAAAATGCACCTCTCCATGAGGAAAAAAAAAAAAAAAAAACTTAGTCAAAACAAGTTACTCAAACCATTTGAACACAAGTTACAGATCGGTAAAATAATATTGCCCCCGAGGCTTCACTTTGCTGCCTGCTGGGCCTGACGGCGCAGCAGCACGTAGATCTTCTCTTTGATCCAGTCCTTGTTGTATGGCTGGTACGTCTGTGTGTCGGCACGGTACCTGAGGCAGCACAAAGAACTACATTTAGTTTCACATTTCTTTGAGGCTTGGCTGCCCTGGACGGACACACACACACACACACACACACACACGGACACACAGTGTTTGCTTGTCCACACAGTGGGCTGGAACCCAAATCAACAGGGCTTCAGGCATAGAGAGCTCTTACAAGATGCCTGCAGCGCTGTGGTTTAAAATCCCGCCTCGATTTTCTGCACTGGGAGCAGGGAAATCTGATTAGAGTGCTTATTTTATTTATCGATGTTTGGCGCCAGCGTATCGAGTACTGTACGTAGGAAGACAACAATATATTGGCGTATTGATATTTTGGCCCATCTGTATTCAATATCTTAAATGTGACCATCTTGATGACTTCCAGTCAGCAGAAAAACCTCTGGGACACTAGTATTTGTGCAGACTACACTTGTAGAGTACAACCAAAGTGGTTTATTTTAATCAAATCATTAATGTGATTAGTTTCTTTCCTTGTCCAACTTACACCAAACAGCTGAGGTCAGCCAAGTCGTCGATGAAGTCAAACAGCTGGCTGATGTCGTACGTTATTGACGGACTGTTGGGGTTCATTCTCTTTAAATGCTCCTCGTACATCTTACACACACCTGCGCAGGGGACAGAGGATCCAGCATATTACACACATCGATAGTAAATCATGTTAACCCAGATCATCTGCATTAGAGAAAACAGACAAATAGGTATTTTCATATCGACTGGACACGGAAGAAGGAATCTGTTCAAACTCTATATTGTCAACTAAGAAGACACTTTATTAATCCCACACGGGAAATGAAAAACTAAGGAAAGGTGATGCTGGGACATCAGACCAATATAATGTAAAATTGCCATCACATTTACATAGTGTATGCTTGCAATTGACTAGTGTTTATGTTGCAGTGGAGGGCCATGCAGCTAAGGTCCTCAAGGATGCAGGGAGAATATCCACATGTAAGCCAAAGAGCACTGGAAAAGTCATTACTTGTCATTAAGCACTCTCGTCCTTCAAAAAGCAAAATCAGCTCACCTTCCATACACTCGTTGACGGATTCATAATCGGCATATGTCCTTCCCTCTGGCCTCTTGGTGGGCTGCACCAGCAGGATGGTGTGAGACTAGAAAAAATGGGTGAATGCACTTATTGAAAGTCGCTTTGGACAGCCAATTTATCATGCAGTCAAACAATGGCACAGATGTGCAGCTTTTTATGTCTTTTCCTTATATTATATCATAAACTGAGTTTTTGTGGCTGACAAACCAATTATACAGACAGTGCTTTGAGCCAACTATGTTGGTAACTACTAGCGTTAATGGGTGGTTGTTATGACGTTTTAGGTTTTATAAAAGGAAACAGTTAATAGTCACAATTGCGCTGTTTGGTTGTGAGCTCTCGTTCTGTTAACATGTAGCTACATTTGTAAGATAATAGTCTGTAGCCATTAAACAAAAACGTCTTATCTTTTTTCGGCAAATTAGTCTTAAGCAAACAGACGTGTAGCTAGCTGAGCCTGTATGTAAATTTAGCGTTAGCAAACACTGACTTGAAAAGCAAACTACAGTTAAATAACAAACATAAAAGAGTGCTACGGGGCTAATTAGCACTAGCTAAAGCTGTGCTTTATTTGTCTAAGTTAGTTAGTCAGTGCGGTTTCTTTCAGCTTCTCAACTGCCAAACAACGTCCCCCACATTCATGCTAACGTTAGCAGGGAGCTTTTTATTAAGCACGTAAACACCTGATGTGCTGAAATAAAAACCGCAGCTAATAGGCTTCATGACTAACTACACAAATACATTTACTCGAAATATTGTTTCACGACGTACTAACCATGATTTTTGTTTTTTTTTTAATAGTTTTTCAGTCGGTGTCGGTGGATTTTCTTGGATCCTTGCTTCTTCTTGGACGAGTTGACCTGTGACACCGGAAGGACAACTCGCTAATTTGAACCCTTCTTTGCCGTTTTCTGTTTTTGTTGTTGTTGCTAATTTTAGTCTACGGTTGGTTTAAAAGCGAACAGTGAGGGAACATGACCACAAGCATAGGTTATGCCTTTAAAAAAAAAATCCAAACCACCATTATTATTAAAGCGTAAACAAAATGTAAAACAATTCTCAAACAACGTTCTTGAACGCTCCCCTCAGAGATGGTTCGGCAGAACAGGAAGTAGTGTAGAGCCGCGGCCGGATGTTCTGTGTGAAGACAGGAACAACAAAGAAGAGAAAGCGCCCGGGTTTTAAAACTAATGAGAACACACCAGAACACCAAATTGAGAAAATTAGCTGTCGTGTACAGTAGGTGAGTGTAAATATTTTAAAGCCACTTTTCAGGACCTATATTTTGTAAGAGCTAGCTAAGCCATTTAGTTATTTAGCGTTAGCCGACCACCGCGGCTGCTGCCTGCTTTGCTGTTAGGGCATTATTGGCTAACAAGCCATTTTAGCCATTCGCATGAAATAACGTTAACGTTACTCCTACGTTAACGTTATTAGTCACGTTTATGACCGCAGATAATTCATGCCCCAACAAAGTGTCGCTTTATGTTTTTGGTATTCCTTATTCAATGATGTAAGATAATCCTTAATTAGTCCTACAACGGGGGAATTTGCTGTGTTACAGCAGCAAAGGGGATAGTGCTAAAACAGGAGGCATCAGTAAGGAATGCACGATACAATATTAAAAAACATAAACGAAAGGAAAACAGTATAAGTAGCCTAAACAGTCTAAAAAGTTGAATACTCAGTGTTCACAGTATTGCAGAGATGAAATATTGATAATGATATTGCACAGATCAGTGAGTTGTCAGTTTTGGAATGTGCAGTACAGTCTACTACGAGCAGTTGTTAAAGCATAGGGAATTAGTTATGAATAATGTATCATAAGGATTAAGGAAGTGTCTTTCAAGATATTAAATATAGTTTATTTGGTGGGTTACAAAAAAACTAGATACTGATTATATACAGTGGCTTGCATAAGGGAAAACACCCATGTTAAAGTTGACTAAAAAGAGTAATTTATAGTCATTCATAACCATGCCAATCTCTAAGTATGGTGATGGGTATGTAATGATGATGTGTGTGTGTGTGTGTGTGTGGGGGGGTTGTATTTTTTATTCCAAAGGCCAGGATGGATATTATCCCCCTGGATCCATGAAATAACTGGCCTGTAATAACAAACATCTGCTTGCTTCTATAGGAATTTACCATAGGGGTGTGTATACTCATGCCCCCTGTATTTTAAGGAAGAAGATTTATTTATTTGTGATACATTATTCATTCACAAAGAAAATTGGTGTCCTTAAATGTTGGATTTTTTCCTCATTTTTTTTTTAATTAAGGCATTAAGATCAATTTACAAAAGATAATTTTTTTTATTCCTTTTTTTTTAGTCAACTTTAGCATGGGCGTGTAAACATATGCAAGCCACTGTATGTGATTTCTGTGGACTGGAAGAAGAATTATTTCCCATCTATTTATTTTTATTTTTTACAGTATATAAAAACATTTGGGTGGATGTAGAGAACTTTCTAAAATAAAGGTTTGATGCCAAATCTAAGTCAAGATAAAATGGAAAATAACATGATGTAAGCCTATATCCCACAACTATTAGTTATTTTTGTAAATGTCCATATTCACAACAACAAAAAAGGTAAGGAACTAAGCCATTGTTCCTGCACTTTATAATTGAATCTCTTCTTAATCTATAATCTTTTATAGTGAATATATGTCAATATTTGATCTCCTCTGTGACAATTAAACTGAATATCTTTGACTTGCGGACAAAACAAGACATTTTACATACATCATCTTGGGCTTTGGGAAACTTTATAGACCAAACAACTAACAAATTAATCGAGGAAATAATTAACAGATTAAATGACAATGAAAATAATCACACGTCCATTTGTACATTGAAAGAGTTACTGGTCACCGTAATCATTCCTTGCGAGACAAGACCCCCAAAAATGTATTCTTATAAGTTCCGCTGAAGCAAATATTTTTTTTAAGTAAAAAAATAAAATCCCACTTTGTGTTATTATGCCTCCACTGCAGCTCAGCAAGGAAACCTCATCTGGGGAGACACAAAGAGGGAATTTTGTTATATTAAGAAAATAACTTGATGATGATTGAAACTTGGTATTGTCAGCTTGGCTGGTCTTTAAAATGCATTTTTCTACAGTTGGCACTAGGGTTGGGAGGTAATAAGGTCTTAAAAATAGCAGGGTCTTAAAGATAGCAACGGTATTAGTTTCAATAACGTCATTAAAAAAATGCAATGCACTTATACAGAGAGAGATGACTTCTGCAGTTTGGCAGCATTTAGGGGTTCCTCCCTAATGAGAAGGGAGAGGTGTTTCAGTATTACTGTTTGGTTTTCAGTTTCTGAATACCAATACCAAGAGTTGGGCGGTATCCAAATTTGGATACTGCCCAACTCTTGTCGGCACAGACTATTGATTGTGGAGAGTCACACAAGAAAGGGAATCAAAGGGGGAAGGATTTCACTGACCAACAACTCTTTGAATTTACTTTACATATGGGTGTGCAATGCTCCATCTTTCAGGATAAGATTGAGCATTGATCTGGGGAGAATGCTCTGTATGTATGCGTGACCAACGGGCATAGTTCAAATGACTCTATACGCAATTGGTTAGTCCTTCAACCAATCAGACCAACGGTCCGGGTGACGTAGCAGCGAGAGTGGCATCAACGGGTTGCTGCACTTTGGTTGGCCGCTATGTTGAATGTAAACAAGAAGCTGCTTGGTCGCTATTCTCTATCGTCATCGTGTTGAACCCGCCAACAGCGTGCCAGGTAGATAAACCAGTTTATGATCGGTTCCTGCAAAATTGTGTGATGAAAGCAGGAGAATTAGACGTGCGGGATCCAGACTGAGTTGCATCTCAGGGTCTATATGCTGTGTTAATTTAACTTAAAATCTTATATGGTTTAAATATCAGTGGATCTCTGGAAATTAAAGACAGACTTGGAAAAAATGTGAACCTAACCTTTTAATGTGACTGATGAACACAGTGTGACAGGTTAACATGGATTATTATTACAATCAGACCACTGCACTCTTCTGTTTCTATTATTTGTGTCATTTCTTGTAGCAACACAGCTTTTACATTGGAAAAGCTCCAGAATATGATGCTTGCTGTTTGTTTTTCATTTTTTTCAGTTTTCAATCACAAATTTGCCTCACAGGGCTTTACAATCTGTACAACATAGCTGTCTTTCCATCCTTGATATGATTCAGTGTTGTCACTGATTCGCCTTCATTGTACCCATGTCTGGCCTCTAACATAACGTTGTCTCCTATTCTCTTTCATCAGCGCAAAAGCATTTGGTTTGCATGTGAGAACAAGTGTCTGCCGAGCCAACCATGGCGAACAATGCAGAGGACGTTGAAAACAATATGGTCAGTATGAAAGAATGTGTCACAGTTGCTCTAACACTACATCTGTATCTCTGTCTGTGTGTGACTTATTGGCTAATGGTTACCTAACAGTGTAAGCTGTACGCAACCCAGTGTTCCAGCGTCAAGTCCGTGATGAAAGTCTCTTCTTGAGTCAGTTTGTGACGCCATGCACTGTGGAGGAGTTAGGTTTTTATTTTAGTTTTTTTATTTATTTAGTTTTTTTTACATTTTTTGATAGTGGTGATGTAGAATGAAAATCTGCAGAATTTGGCGGACAGTTTTTTTGCATGGGGTGGAGAAGATGTTAACATTCTCTGTTTTATTTTAATTTATTTCAAATTTACACGGGAAAAATTCCACTTCTGGAGATTTCCTGTGGCCGTGCTGATAATCTTGGTTTCATCTAGCCTCATAATAAATGATGCTACTTTGCTGTCTAGGTGTGGCCTCCCTAGCCTAGTTAGATAGTCAAAGTCCCGCACAGTCATATTAACCCTTGTGTTGTCATCCCGTCAAAATGGAAATTTAACCCTTTTATTGATGCTTTTTATCAATGTTTTTAACCTTTTCTAACATTTCGTCCCTTTTTTCAATGTTTGTCACTTTTTTTGACGTTTTCAACACTACATAAACTAACTTTTTGGAATTTATGGTCAATAAACCTCATTTATAGGAAATTATACCTAATGTTTGAGTTAGAAAAGCAGAAATTAGGAATTATTTAGACTAATATTAAAGGAATGTATGTTGATGGATAATCACAGACTGGAATATGTCAACTTTTACTCTCAATACTATTTCAAACCATTTCAGTTTTTTTTCTCAAATGCTATGAAATTAAAAAAGACACCCCAAAATGAATGAAAGTAGAGATTTGTACTTGCCAAAGAGCGTTGTGTGTAATTAATCATGTTATTTTGGGTAATTAAGAACAACATTGTCAAAACAGGTCAGTTTGACCCGAGGACAACATGTGGGTTAACAACCCTAAACCTTGTTTACCACGTACCGGCTGTGCATGTACATTACAACCATACTTCTCTGTCTTCTAATTTCGGTCTTGAATGGCATATTATGGTCAGTGTGATGTCAGCAGCCAGGTCATCAATGAAGTCAGACAGCTTGGCCAGGCCTATATGGTCAGAAGAAGATCTTAACAGACATTTTGATATACTAATGCAGTATTACAGCCTTACACAGTAACGGGTTCATTTAATTTTAAGAGATGAGGCAGCTGTTGTTGTTCAGAGCCGTCTCTAGAGAGGCTTCCTGTCTTTATTTCTGTGTACCTGGTGAGATTGCATCATGTTTGGGCTGCCGCATGCCTTAACTCGCCTGGCGGCCTGACAGTTCTAGTTCACACAGTGAGTCACCTGGATTTTCCTTTTTATTTTGTCCTGACGGGACAGATCCTCGGGGTGAGTGGGAATGAGCGCGGTGTTGTTATCTTTGAAAGAACTGAGGGTTATTTCACAAAACCATGATAAGGGATTAAGACAGGATTTCCCAGTTATCCTGGCTCAATTTAGCCCTGACTCGGTTTCACAAAAACAGAGGCACCTAAGTTACCATGGAGATGTATTCTGTACAGCTTGCCTGGTCCTGACCAGGCTGACAACCAGGATGGATTAATCCTGGAGCCTTTTCTCTTCACTCAGCAGTGGGATTACTTTATTAGTATCAGCCTGCATTAAGAAACACAAAAGTACTGTTGTTATTTAAAGTTGTGACTGTTACTTGTTTTTCATAATTATTCATGTGAGAGTCATTGTTACTGTTCTATTGCTGTATGAAGACTGCTGTTCATATTGTTAGAAGTTTGGTGAATATATTATGAGTTGTTGAGATAATTAGAAAAGACTGATAAAGACAAATGTGTTTAAAATCAGTTACTAAGGGTGATAAGTGCTGTACATGTGTGTTTCTCTAGTGGACCAATTGCACCTTCAATTATTTCAGCTGATTAATTTTGTTTGTATTCTTTAACAACTATAATTACAGAACAATTTAAAAAAACAAACCTATCCTAATTGTACAATCCTCCCAAATTATAGTCTTAGTTCACTGGACCAATAACTATACAGTGTAGACTACTGTACATTCATGTAACAACAGGGAGAGGACACCCCAATGGTTTTTGACCTTTATATTTCGCTGGGTGGAAATAACCGGTGCTATACTCTGTTACATTCATGTTTACAGTGAGCATGAAGTGTATCACTTAATTATCTTTATCTATTCTATTATCTATTCTTTATCTATCTATCTATCTATCTAGATTTTCAGTCCAATTTATTCAGTGTCTTTCTTTTCAATGTCCATATATACTAGGAAGCAAAGCATATAATATGTAAACAAGGAAACTCGGCCTCTGTGGGAAAAAAAAAAAACGTGAGGAAAAAGTGTGGCCCGACGTTACTGCTCTTAACTAGTGCAGTTAAACGCGTTATTAACGGCGTTAACGCAAACCCATTTTAACGGCGTCAGTTTCTCTATCGTGATATTAACATTCTTTTTGGCCTAGCAAACTTTGTAGTTTTTTTCACATGCTGTCACACTAGTGACGTTAGAAAAACTACAACACAAAAAAAAAAATGGGACAAAAAGAAATCACGGGGCATTTAGAATAGATAAAAATGTGCAATTAACTTTGACATTAATTGCGATTCAATATTTTAATCGTTTGACAGCACTGTTCATAATATTACATTTTAAAGCTTTAAATTATTATAAAATTGCAATCTCGATTCACCCTGTTCAAATTTTTTTATATATGTATATGTGTATGTATATGTATACGTGTATTAATTAATTACTTTGATTCTCATTGAATTTTACGAGCCGACTGCATCACAAACAATCGTGGCAGAGAATCGTGATATCAATTCTAAGCTAAAAATCGTGATTCATATTTTCACTGAATTGTGCTGTAAATGCAATACCATGAAACCGGAATATTTTTCCTGAAGGTATCAATCCGTCAGAATCTTATACCTGCCCATGCCTAGTTGACTCTTGTTGATCAAGGCCAGAAACCCTACAGACAGATACACAATTCACGCAGCCTCTAAACATAGAACTTATATATTGAAAAGGCAATGTTTCACAAAAACCAGCACTGCTGGAACTGGAACATCTCAAATTGTGGCAGCGTCATGTTTCATGAATGACTGTTGATTGCAGGCTCTTGCATGCTCATGTGTTTTTCAGAAGTACGGCGCTGGTTTTGAGTAGTGCCACTTGTCTAAATGAGATCACGTCATTGCAAATCAGAGTTAGCAAATTTGGTAAAATTGGTGAAAAATGCCATTCCTCGAACGCTCACCGACAATTTGCTGCCATCTCTATATTATAAACCCTCAAAAACGTTTTTCAATTAATTTAGTGTTTTAATTTCTGGCCTTTTTTCCTTTTTTCATCAGATAGTTAACAGTGTGGAGTGAAAAGATCAAATCAGCATTCTAACAGTTAATTTGTACACTGTGTACCAGAGATCTTCAGCAGGGGGTCCGTGACCCTTGGGGCTCCTCTGAGTTTGTGCTAGTGCTGGGCGGTATGACCAAAAACATATCACGGTATATCACGGTAGTTTCTTTCTTTTCCTTGACTGTACCTTTTATATAGGTTTATGATGGCTTATTACATTTTAATATCAGCATGTGTACTAAAAGCTTTGATTACTAAAGGGTTTGCTTGGCTCCACAACATTATACAATAACGTTATATAACGGAGAATGCATAAAACTGTTACAGAATCTAAACTATGTTTACTGTGCAAACTGCAGAGTAGTAAAATTAACTTAAATCTATAGTTAAGGATTCACTGCGCCCTCCACATGTTTAACATCAAAACATGATGTATAAAGAATACATAAATATCTATATACACCCATTCTAAATTCTATTCAGCTAAGGGGTCTGTGGTCTAAAAACGTTGAAGACCCCTGCTGTATACCATTGACCAAACATGATATCCCAACATATTTTATGTTTTAATTCAATTCAATTTTATTTATATTATCCAATCATAACAAGAGTTATCTCAAGACACTTTACTGATAGAGTAGGTCTAGACCACACTCTAGCATTTACAGAGACGACACAATTTCCCACGAGCAAGCATTTGGTACAACAGTGGCGAGGACCAACTTCCTTTTGGGCAGAAACCTCAGACAGACCCAGGCTCTTGGTGGACAGCATCTGTTGCTGTCAGTTGGGACACAGAGACACTGATAAAGATATAGAGAAATATGATTCATAGCATAGTTGAAATGATGAACAGTGGCAGTTACAGTAACAATAAAGATAATGGAACCGTGACTAGAAATAATAGTTGTAGCAGTTCAGGGCGTAGCTCAGAGCTGGGCAATATATCAATATTATATCGATATTGTGATATGAGGCTAGATATCGTCTAAGATCTTGGGTATTGTAGTATCGTAAAATGACATAAGTGGTGTCTTTTCCTGGTTTTAAAGGCTGCATTACAGTAAAGTTATGTCATTTTCTGATCTTACCAGACTGTTGTAACTGTTCTATTTTTTGCCATTACCCTATAAATAATCTTTCCACATTACTGATTTATTATTCAAAAATCTCATTGTGTAAATACTTTGTGTAAGTAAGTAAGTAAGTAAGTAAGGTTTATTTGTATAGCACCTTTCACAGATAAAAATCACAAAGTGCTTCACAGTAAAATGTAATACAATACCAACAAAGTACAATACAATGCATAAGACACTTTAAAAACAAATGGAAAACATAAAAACAAAAAACCATAAAAAACCCCACGTCTAACTAAAAAGCCTGTTTGAATGGCAGCGTCTTTAGTTGCTTTTTAAAAGAATCAACAGAATTCATACAACGTAGAAAAGTAGGCAATGCATTCCAAGCACAGATAGTCAACACTACAATATCGTTGCGGTGTTGATAAAGAGGTATTTAGTCAAAAATATCGTGATGTTTGATTTTCTCCATATCGCCCAGCCCTAGCGTGAGTTTATCTTCATGGCTGTATTAGACCATGCCTAGATGGAATATTTGATTGACAGGCATGTTATGGTTGACTCTGAGAAATCCCCAAGTTGGGTTTGCTATGCTCAGTCTACTATCTGCATGCTTAGCATGGTACTTTTTGTATTAATGTCTGAATGAACAAGGCCTGCTAGTTGTCCTGGGCCCCTAGCTGTAGGACAGTCTACCCCTGGGACTCAGGTCAGCGAACTCTCTGGGGCATTTTAGCTCTCAGCTGAAGACCTATTTCTTTTCTAAATGTTTTTGTGCTTGAGCCATGTGTTCTATTTTGCGTAGTGATGCCTCTTATTCTGTTATAATTAGTTAGTAGTGTTTTAATGAATGTGTTGTATGGGGCTGCGACTAAGCATTATCATCGGTGTTGGTAAATCTGTTGATTATTTTCTTGATTCACCGATTAGTTGTTTGGTCTAAAAAATGGCAGAAAATCAATATATATTTTTTTTTATATATAAAATGACTCAAAGCGATGATCAAAATAGTTGGCTGTTAATCTAATGGTTGACGAATCAATTAATCTTTGCTGCTCTAGTGTTGTACTCGTTGTCTTTTGTTCTTTTAACCTTTTTATCTTTTGTAAAGAACTTTGTGACCACTTTGTAATTTCATTACAAAAATCGTATCATCGATTTTTAAAATCTATTATTTTCCCTAGAATCTATATATATATTATAGATAATCAATAATACATAGGTGGATCAAAGGTGTTTTTTAAACCTATAATCCACCTAAATATTTTCTGTTTATACAGTACTGCTGATGGCAACGTCATATCTGTTTGCAGCAAAGCAAAAAATCCATGTTATGTATATCTTTACCAATGAAATAAATGTCAGACTGACTGACATGCGATGGTCATTCTTCTTGTATATTTTTAATTAAATTTTTTTTAATTATATTTTTGTTTTTGTTAAAGAAGGAAAGAAAAATTGCAATTCTTCAATAATCGCAATACAACTCCAACCCCAACCCATGTATCGTAAAAGAATTGAATCGGGACAAAAGCATATGGTCCGAGCCCTATTACTTACTTTACTTACTTATGTGTTGTGTGGTTGTTATTATAGAAATACGCTGATTTAAACTGTCCCTCCACAATTATTGTACATATTCCTACTTTTCTTAGAAAATAAAATGATTCTTCTCCCATCCAGGACCAACAGGAGACCAATGTGGCCTGTGAACCCAGCCAGCAGCCACAGGAGGCTGCGGGGGCCAGAGCTCGGTCCAGAGGAGGTGGAGGTGGAGAAGGTGGGGGTGATGGAGGAGGTGGGGGAGGCAATGGTAGCTGCCCGGAGCAGAACGGACAGCCGCCCGTCGCTCAGCCTCCCCGCGTGTTGGAGGCCGAGGAGGACGAGGACGAAGAGTTGACCCTGAAATACGGCGCCAAGCACGTCATCATGCTGTTTGTTCCCGTGACCCTCTGCATGGTGGTTGTCGTGGCAACCATAAAGTCTGTGAGCTTCTATACCCAGAACGACGGCCAGAGATTGTGAGTGTTTTTTTATTGGAAAAGATTGTGTTAAACAGGATCCAGGGGTTGGATGTAACTAACTTGATTTACTCAAGTACTGTACCGAAGTACACATTTGAGGTACTTTACTTGAATCTTTTCTTTTCATGCCACTTTCTACTTCTACTCCGCTACATTTCAGAGAGAAATATTGTACTTTTTACTCCACTACATTAATCTGACAATTTAAATACTAGTTACTTTACACATTAAGATTTTAGCGCACAGAACACATGTAGTTTCATAAAATATTATATTTTATTATAACTTGAAATGATGAGACCATTAAACACTTAGTTGATTGACAGAATAGTTTGGATCGTCAAATGTAAGGATTTTTCTGCATTGAGTACTTTTACTGTATATACTTTAAGTACATTTTCCTGACAATACTTACATACTTTCACTTAAGCAACAATTTCAATGCAGAACCTTTACTTGGAGTATTTTTTACAGTGTGGTATTAGTACTTTTTTTTTAGGTAAATGATCTGAATTCTTCCTCCACAACTGACAGGATCTGAAGCTCATTTGGTATGGTGTTTGAATGAAATGCAATATGGCCACAGCGCCACTAGGTGGAGTAATGGAATAGATATAGATCATATCTGCTTAGTTTAAATACCAAGGCAGTGCTGTAATTGCATAAAATCAATAAAGCAGAGTCTGAATATGGCTCAGTGCACTGATACATAACATTTAATATCTTTTATCTCTTGTCCAGAGTTGAAACTTCCTGAAATAGAAAGCTTACAGTGCTTTCCCTAGGTTTGTAAAAGACTTATGTGCATGTATCAAGGAAATTATAAGTTTTTCAATAATAAAAAGGCCATTTGACATTATTTTGGACAATTGTTATTACCATATCTATGTCTAAAATATTGGAAAAGCCAGAGCAGATAATAAAATAACACTCAAAAAACGAACAAATGGAACCAAGTTCTAAATAGGATCCATTCCTCCTCCATATGCAGCTGTCATAGTCTTATCCTTATCGCATATATTGGACTAAAGTCAGGAGAGCAAAGATCAAACCAGAGATAGATCCTACATGTGATAGGTGCAGGCAGGCTCTGGCTTCTCTGCTTCACATGTTCTGGCTTTGTCCAAATTTGACTGGCTAATTCTATGTTAGTTGCACTTGGCTCTGTAATTAACCATTGCCCACTTGTTGCACTTTTTAGTCTCTCCCCAAAAACTGCAAATTTGTCACACCTCCATAACGGTGCGCTGGCCTTCTGTACTCTAATAGCCAGGCGAATGATTCACCTCATTTGGAAGTCAAGCCAACCACCTACTCATATAAACTGGGTACGTGACTTAATGAGTTGCATCTATCTTGAAAATATAAGATATCTGAGAGATGGGAAGCAGGAGAAATTTAGCTCAATTTGGAACCCATTCATTTCCTACATCTCTTCTATCAATGCTATTACTGTCTAAATCTGCACCCAGCTGAGACAAAGACCCCTTATTTAGTTATTTTAATTTATTTTCTATAAATTTGGTTTAATTAATTGGTATAGTAACAACATAATTACCCCTTTTTCCTTCTTTTTGCTATTGAATAACTACAACTGCCATAGAGGATGTGATTGTTCAACATGTAGCTATGTTCTATCTGTATGTTTGTTGTATGTCTACTAACACAAACGAAAATAAAGTTATATAAAAAAAGAGGTCTTAAGAAGTCCACTGGGGACCATCTACAATCATTAGATCATCTGAGAAAAGTCATTTAGCTACATTAATTTGCCTTGGGTGCTGCACCTAAGCCTTTTAATGGTGGGTAAAAAAAATCCTGGCTTATTTCACTAACCAGCCATAATGAGAATCACTGTGTTTTCCCCATTGTATTTATTACATATATTCTATTTTTGCTGATTGACTGAGATGTGTGTCACCCTCCAGGATCTACACACCGTTCCCGGAAGACACAGACACAGTGGGACAGAGAGCCCTCAACTCCATCCTGAACGCCACCATCATGATCACTGTGATCATCGTCATGACACTGGTGCTGGTGCTGTTATACAAGTACCGCTGCTACAAGGTACATGCTAAAACCTGCCACAGCACACATGCAGTAGTCCAATTTACTGCAGACGGGAGGTGAACAATATAACAGTTTCATAGTCGGAAATGCAGAGTATGGATGGTTCCATTTTTTTTTTTGATTACCCAAAAATAACGTGGCAAGTACAACAAAAATCTATACACTCATTTAAATTTGTGTCTTGTTAAATTTTTTTGCATGTGAAAATGAATTGAAATTTTTATCAGTTTCTCGACTGAACGTTGACATATGGCATTCTTGCTTTAATATTAGTCCAAAAATGTCATGACTTCTTCTTTTTTTAATCAAGAGTTTAGCTATAATTTCCTATAAATGAGGTTTATTAACTATGAATTCCCCAAAAATAAGTGTAAATGTAATAATGAGTTTTTGTTAGTGGTGATTATACATGGTAGTGAAAAGAAGTGTTAAATGTCAAAGTGCGTTAGAAAAAGTGATTTTCAGTTCAGTTTTGACCCGGGAGGACGATGCGTGGTCGAATGGAAGACAACACAAGGTTTAAGTGCCCTTGTCCAATCCCCTAGTTAGTAGTTCCCTGCAAAGTGGACTGAGCAGGGAATTCAGCCAAGTTAAGTAAGATTCCAAACCATAGGAAGCCAACATGCTCACTTCAAAGGGAACTGCGAACACTGTAGGCAAGAACTGAACATCGGTTCATCACTTCACCGGAAGTTAACAAGCAAAATTACCCATCAGCCATTGCGCCTCGCTGGAATGACACTGTAAATCTTGTGAATGAATCACATCACATTTATACAAAAGTTACATACATTTTAATGAAATACCTCTTATATTGGTATCCATTTCTGTTTTTGATTATATTATTTCAACAGTGTAAAATTCCCTCAGTTGCAACCACGTATCCTAGGTGTTTATGTTACCATGGTAATGCACGGAGGAAGTGTTGTCTACGTTGGTGGTTTGTCACTGCCCAATGTGAGCCGAGTTCAGATTTGAATTGCGCATGCTCAGATTTAAACGGTTTACGGCATAACGTGTCATACTGAAATTTGTGAAATCCATGAAATAATAAACTTTTCTCATTACAAAAAATAACAGAAGATGGAAATCATTTCAAAAACGGTGTAGCCATCTATGATTGTTTGATTGCTAACGTTAGCTCAAAAAGCTATTCAACTGACAGCCTTTGTTGTGTTTGATTGCTAGCTTGTAGCCAGCAGGTAAGGAATTTTGTTAAGTAGGTCAATACTTTTACTGTATACAGAAGTATCCCTCCCCCAGCTACAGACTCAGAAATGTAAATCTGCACAAAGGCTGAATTTTGGGAAAGAGACTTGAGATACAGTATTAGTGGACCACTAAGGTCTATATAAAAGAGACTTCAGATACAGTATTAGGGGACCACTAAGGTCTATATAAAAGAGACTTCAGATACAGTATTTGGGGACCACTAAGGTCTATATAAAAGAGACTTCAGATACAGTATTTGGGGACCACTAAGGTCTATATAAAAGAGACTTCAGATACAGTATTAGGGGACCACTAAGGTCTATATAAAAGAGACTTCAGATACAGTATTAGGGGACCACTAAGGTCTATATAAAAGATACTTCAGATAAAAGCATCCAAAGGGCACCATGTCATGGGAACTTTAATAAGAGTCTGCCTGCATGCAATATAATGCATCTAGTAAACAAGGAGTGATTTCAAACACAGCGAGGGTGTTCCCCACTCCGTCATCAGACCTCCTGGATGGAGTTCTCCATGTACTAAACAACCCTTTTTAAAAGTAGACGTTTGGACTTGCCGAGCACAGCAAGTCTACATGCTATTAAAATGACTTCATACCAGTTAGGTGTGCCAGTTCCCACCCTCCTGCTCTCTGCTGTTCTGTCTGCATGTTGGCACATTATCACTGACTGGAATCGCTAATCATCGCTAATGATATTAGTTCCATCTGTGCTTTTCCAGTTATGTTAAAAAATAGTCAGCAGTGAGAAGAATCTGTACATGATAGATGTGTGCAAGTTGTGCAACAAACTAAGGTTAGTGTAGAAATGTTAATAAAGCACAAATGGAAACACAGGTAAGTGCTTTGAATAATGGCAGTTTGGCTTAAGGCTGCTTGATTATGAAAAAAAAAATCATAATCACGATTATTTTTAGCCGTATTGATATCAGGATTATTTAACATGATTTACTCATTGGCTTTTGTAAAGATGTTGCATTTATTGAACTTAAAGCTTGTGTAGTTTCTGTCGCCCCATGAGGAAATCTAAGTACTGACAACAACACATCCACATGACACAAGCCTTCCATAACAGAGTCCCCACCCCTCCTCCACGTAGTTGCTAGTAGCCAAGGAGGACACGGAGGATCAAAAAAACGTGATAGACTCTTCATTAAAGCTTTCAAAAAAAAAATTGTGAAAAACCAGAACTCAAAACAAAATAAGCAAAAAACATAATGTGCAAAATGATCGTTTTTGTGATTGTTGGAAGCCAAAATTAATCACGACTGAAATTGGATCATTTGGCTCTAGATATAATGGTTTACACTAACCAACTTGTTAAACCTAAGACCGGTGGGGCTGAGCACATCAGGATAACGGATTTGAACTTTGTCTGAACTCTCTGATACTCATTGGGTTTGCCCCCCAACCTGGGTGTAAAAACAAGCAGCAGTATCAAGTATTTGCAAGTTCAGATGTGCTGAAACATGAACCGTGAACTTTGCCTTCACAGGTGATCCAAGGCTGGCTCTTCCTCTCCTCCCTCCTCCTGCTGTTCTTCTTCTCCTACATCTACCTCAAGTAAGCTCTCAAACATTTTGTCTCATTTTCTAAGGTTCCTACACATTCTCGTAAATGTCAAGCTGTCTGAATTCTTTACGATGATGGATGGGGCCTATCTTTAATGTCTCTGCTCTGCGCAACAGAGAGGTTTTCAAGACCTACAATGTGGCCATGGACTACTTCACCCTGGCGGTAATCATTTGGAACTTCGGAGTGGTGGGCATGATGTGTATTCATTGGAAAGGGCCGCTGCGGCTCCAGCAGGCCTACCTCATCATGATCAGCGCCCTCATGGCCCTGGTTTTCATCAAGTACCTGCCAGAGTGGACCGCCTGGCTCATATTAGCCGTCATATCCGTCTACGGTAAATCCTCCTCTCTCTGCTACTCTGTGCACCTTTTAAGGAAAAAACATGAACTCTTCACCTGACCTGTTGAAGATGTTATTGTGTGCACCACATGTTCAGTCATCTGGTTCCTTTTAGTGCATGAGGAAAAAAAAAAACAAGACCTAAGATCGAACTTTCTTTCAGCATTTTCTTAGCATAGTTAAAAGCTATGGATTTGGAGCCAAAGCCAAACCCCTTATCAACATGTAAAATATTAACATAAGGAATAATTCAAATTTATTGTGAGGGTTTCTTTTACTTTCCAGCTGAATGTATAAAACAAGTGCTAAAAGAAACGATGTGTCTCACAGCCCAAAACTGAAACGCGAATCCTTTCAGGAAGGGTTGGTTGAACGACAAGTCTATGAGAAAAGGAAGTCTGGGGGAGATGGAATTGAAAGCTGGCACCACAGCAGCAAAAATAGCCGTTTGTTCCCTACACGCTGCTTTCTTGGTAATAGTTAGAAGTGGTTGCTCAAATTGTCAAAATACTGGGAACAAAAAGAGAGTAAGTAAGTAGATGCTTTTTGATTTTTCTCTTGACACATCAGCAATCGGTTCAGATAGATTAGCTCACAAAGGCATGTAGATGTTTGTCCTTACCTGTCAGTACAAGTACAAACATAATCCATTTATTTGTCAATATAATGGGCATTACGTTTGCAGGGACAAAGACAGAGTTTTCCCCCAACATATTCAAATGATGTTGCATTTTCAAGAGTTTCTAGTTTGAGTGGCAGTGGCATTTTAAGTTCCTGTTACAAGAAGGAATATTTGACTGGCAGCTCGTGTGTAGTAGAAAAAGAAATTGGATCATAGTGATTCTGGCATACTTGGAAACTCACTGCACTTGTTTCATTGTAAGTGGAAGTAAACCTTTAGAGAAGAAAGCCAGCTCTCACTGGAAGTCTCTGCCTCTTGTTATCACCGATGTCACGTCAGAGCGCTCAGTAGCTAAACGTCACTTGTCTGGTCTCTTTCTTCTTTCACAGATCTGTTAGCGGTTCTCTGTCCCAAAGGGCCTCTGAGGATCCTGGTGGAGACGGCTCAGGAGAGGAACGAGCCCATCTTTCCAGCTCTCATTTACTCCTGTAAGACAGACGTGGATTATTATAGACATTACTATATTAACATTTGATTGTAATAAAACCGGTGGGGCAATGAAACCCCAATTTTTAAAGCAAACATACAGGAGATAAAATAGCTTTTCTATTAAACTGCCACTTCAACTCCTTTCAGTGCGAACTGGCCCTTACTTAAAACTGATTCTTCCGCTCCTTTCAGCGTCTTGACTTTACTGGACTTAAATCCCTGTCTTGAGTTTTGACTTCAAATGACACTTCAACTCCATTCAGCGCTTGTAGATCAAATAAAATCCTATCAGCTCTTCCACTTCAACAGTCACATAAATATTCAGGGCTTTCCATGAACTTTTACTTTACTTTCACTGGAACTCCTAAGTGGTTAGACATCAACTGATGTTTCAACTCCTTTTTAGCACACTATGTGGTCACACTTTAAATATCTCAAGCTGCTTTAAATGTCGAGGACTTAACTGACCCTTCAACTCCTTTCTGACACCTAAAATGCTCTTTGGGTTTTTACTTCCAACTGACACTTCAACTCCTTTCTGCATTTCTACTTAGTGACCCCTTCAGCAGATACACTTCCAACTAACACTGTATCTTCTTTCAGCATAATCACTCGTTATGACACTTCAAATCCTTTCAGCGAAAACATATCAACTAAAATGTTTTTCAGCACTTTCACTTTAACTGGCTTCCCTTTTTAACTGTTGGGGCTTCCCTTGAACTGCCAATTCAGCTCATTTTACAATTTCAACTTAAAGTCTAAGTTGAACTTTAGGTGGCTGCTGCCAGACAGAAACATGTCAAAAACGTCAAACGATCAACATTTTAAGACATTTAAGCTATTTAAAATGTTCAAACTTAAAAAGGTTTTTGTTGAAGTACTAAAATGACTTAATTTAGCAGTTTCATTTCAGTGGAAGCACTTTTTAGTTTTCTAAAAAAAAGATTTTGATTGTTAACACGAATTAGAGCCCGACCGATAAAGGATTTTTAAGGCCGATACCAATACAAATATTTGGCTATTTAAAAATCTGATATTCCAATATATCGGCCAATATACTGTATATTTAAAAGAAAAAAAAAAAAATTATCCAGAAACGTGTAACAAAACAACCCTAACATTAGTTATTTGTAGTTATGAGTTCTCACTAAAATAATATGATAATAATATTGTTTTATTGTCACAACAGAACAGATAAACATCCAAATATATTAAAGTTCTGATACATAAATTGTATAAAAATACAAACTTGAGGTATGAAAGTCAATGTCCTTTGAACAAAAACACATTAATAAAATAAACTAATCAGTGTTGCCAACAGGGACGGTGTAGAGCGTCCTCTGGTGGACAGACTATGCAACGCCAACACTCATAACATGGTTGACTGTCCGTTTTTATTTTATTTTTTAAAAATACTTAAAAAAATAAAATAATGAATGGTCAAGATAAATGCTGATACAGTTCGGGAAATGCCTAATATTGGCCCGCCGATATATCGTTGACACCTTCAACAGTTTGACTCTGATTTCTTCCACAGCTACAATGGTGTGGCTCGTTAACATGGCCGACACTGACCAGCCAAAAAGGAACTCGACAGAAGCGGCGTCATCCCAACAAGGGGCTCACGAAGGTGAGCGCCGTGTCAAAGCGATTGAGTGATGTTTAATCTTCCTTTGGGGGGGGGGGGGTTGTTGTCGTTTAGTCTAACTGCTATGGCTTGTCTGCAGCCGTAGCGTCCCCGGCTGCCGCCAGTCTGTCACAGGACGACGGGGGCTTCTCCCCCACCTGGGTCACCCAGCAGGAGCACCAGCTGGGGGCGCTCCAGTCCACCGAGCAGACCAGGCGGGAGATCCAGGAGATGCCCTCCGCTCGCCCACCCCCCGAAGACGACGACGAAGAGAGTGAGTGCTGAGCGACTAATATTTCAAATACAGTATTTAAGCTTTATTTCAGTTATTTATGAAAGGTATTGTCAAGAAGAGGCATCAGGCCTCTTTGATTGATCTACTCTCTTCCGTTAAGCTAGAGTACGGTCAGGTCTTTAAAAGACATCATATCTCTCCTACAACAATTTAATAGAGCGATGAATAATGAATTGCAATACTAAATACCGTCTGTTGTATGACTTATTAAATAGCTTGGCGCAGAACAAAACCCTCTCTGCATAGAGGGTTGGGATTGTTATTCAGTAGGCTTGGCACAGTTCACAAAATTCAGTTTTTTGGATAAGTTTGTTGTGTTTTTGGTACAGTGGGGGCGGGGGGGGCATTGCCAATTTCAACAAGCTTTTCAATATATAGATATTTTTTTAAATGCATCTGTGCCAGCTGCGGCTTCACTACGGCACAAGGCTTTATTCTAAAACCTGCATTATTGATTGTTCTGCACACTTAGGGTGCAACGCTAACATATTATCACTACCCACTTTGACTTATTTACACAAAGCAACACAAAATGCAAAAGGCCTCTTTATACACTGTTTATACACAAGCGTGAATAAATAATACTACATTATGATCGTTTTAGGTTCACACCGCAGCCCTAATATGAAGCCGAGCTCTGTAATTCAAACTTGTGAGTTCCGAGGTTGTCCAACTGTGTGTAATTAGCATCTTTCAGTTTCCTCTTCTGCGAACATATAAAACATTTTGGGAAAATTTTTATGTGAGCCCCTGTTCTGTGAAATGAGTGTGTATGTGAACGTGACGTCCATGTTTTGGCTGCGGACTGTTTTTAGTCAGGAGCAGATTAGGAAGCGATTATTCATGGCAATTGCTAGGTTTCACGGCCGTACTATTTGTGGGGCCCTGCACCCTTTCTAAGTTAAAGCCTCAGTAAATACGCGGTCGGAGCTCTTGTTTGTACAATAATTACAGCTGAGAGAAGATCTCTACGGGGGTTGGAGGGCGTGGGGCTGAGGCGAATCTCGGGTGTGTATTGACTCCACTCTGAACGCGGTGTCCTCCTGTGTTTATCAGGGGGCGTCAAACTGGGACTGGGAGACTTCATCTTCTACAGCATGCTGGTGGGAAAGGCCTCGGCCACGGCCAGCGGCGACTGGAACACCACGCTCGCCTGCTTCGTAGCCATCCTCATTGTGAGTGACCACGGCTGCTTATTTTGGTGTCAAGCTTCAGTCACCACAGCCATCTCTCAGCACAATATCTAACCCCACTTTATGTCAACCACTTGATTGTATAACAGGCTGCTTCTCTTCCCCCCCCCAAAAAAAAGAGCTAATTTTGTTTGGTTACACAATATGTTTACACAGTGTGCTATTTCGTCTGTTTTTATTCTCGCCTGTCTCCGCCCCCGCAGGGCCTGTGTCTAACCCTGCTTCTCCTCGCCATCTTCAAGAAAGCGCTCCCCGCTCTGCCCATCTCCATTTTTTTCGGCCTGGTCTTCTATTTCGCCACAGACAACTTGGTGCAGCCCTTCATGGACCAGCTGGCGCTACACCAGTTCTACATTTAGCAGGACACTGTCCTGATAACCCTCACCCACATAGCCCTCCGGCCAACAACACAAGAGCAGTCCCTTCAAAGCTGGGGGTGGGGGGGGGGAGGAGGAGGGCGGCGGGCGACGCAGGCCAGGGGCCTCTCCCACGCCCCATACCCCCTCCTAAGACACAAGTTGTTTCTGTTTTGCCTTTTTTCTTTAGCAACGCCAAGATGGGGGTGTTCCCCACGACAGCAGTTTCTTAAATATTTCATTTGAGTTTTAAACCAAGAAGTGACATTTCCCGCTTGACTCGGGACCTCATCTTCAAATCGCCGATCACCGGTCTCAAGACGCGATCCAAGTTTAGGAGACGTTAGTGGAATTATTCTCTTTCTTTTAATCCAGGGAAGCTTTTCACGAGCTTGTCTGCTTCTTCGCAGCAGCGCCCTGCTTCCCATCCACACGCATTCATATCTAGAGCTGCCCAGCACATCCACAGTCTTCTCCGACTGGGGCTTTACAGCAGGTGCCTTGCTCAGGGACACCTTGGTGGGAGCTGTTGAGCGAAAGGGAGACGGTTTCATTAAATCTCCCTTCAAAGACTTGGATCGAATATCTTCCTTTTTTTTTTTTTTTAACGACTTCGGAAGCCACCACCCCCCCCTAAACAAAACCCAAGATTAAAAAGCCTTCATTGGTAAATGTGTAGTTTGATTGTGTATGAGCTGTCAGTCACCAGACGTGCTTTCCTCACCGCTATTAAGAATGGTTTAAGGCGTGTTTTGTTTTCCCACTTTAGACGCACGAAAAACCAAAGCTCTGAAGCCGGAGCGATTCACTCCCCGCAAGATTTCCACTGTACGGGATGTTTTGAACAAATGAAAAAGTTTTAATAGTGGAATAATTTATAATCTCTAGAACTAAGATTTGAGTGTAATTGTGACACTGACTCATCAGAGGTTTCACCAATGTTTCCTGCCCTCTCTTTATTTTTCATTTTATTTAATTTTTTTGAACGCAGCGCCTGCAGAGGGAGGCAAGTTCACACACACACACACGCACACACACACACACACACACTTAACACACTTACACCTGAGACTTGCCTGCTATGTCAGTCGTGTACTTTCAGCCACTGAGCAGCTCTGCTGGAGCAGTCGGAGGTTCAGTGCCTTGCTCGAGGGCATTTCAGTAGTAGTTGTTGTTATTGTGGGACCGAAATGGGCTTTTCATTCTCTTCCCTGACTGAGATTTCAGATTTCTTTTTTAATTCTTTGTTTTTGCAACCTGTCCAGGGATTGTAACCTGTGATCATCTGGTCACAAACTCCGAACCTTTAGGCCATAGCTGCTGTCATGATGTTCTCCTGGTGCTGTCTTGATCTATGCTACATCAAACACAATAATTTGTATCATACGCAAATACTGTTGCGTTGTTTTTCAAGATATGCAGAAGAGAAACTTTGTACTTTTTGAAACATGAGAGTACATGTTAACGGAGTTCCTACACAGATAAGGAAACTGTGGACAAGTGTGAAAACGTACAACTTTTGACTGATATTCTGTTTGTGTTTCGAGGAAAAACGCTTAGTCCTGATGAATGAGGGATTGTGGATCTAGTTTAATTCGTTATTAGAATTTGTGAACATTTTTGGAAAACCTAATCTCCAGTTATCAAGCATTGTTTGCTTATGTGTCTTTTTTTTTTTTTTTTAAGTATAAAAACAAACCAAAAAGGTATAAAAAAGAGATGTGGTATGAATATTGATTCCAAGCTCTGTCACTTCTCAAATATGGGATAATGCAGATTGGTGGCGAAGGACGAGCGGCACTGATTGCTCTTTTGTTGTTGCACTCGAGTCTTATCCTTGCGGAGAAGAAACCAAGAGGGAACAATATAGTGATATTTGTTCTGAAACTTTTTTTTCCTTCTTTTTGTTTTGAGGGAATATGTTGGGTAACTGGCTTTTTTTCTTCTGTCCTTCACATGCATATGTGTGTTATGCAAGGTTATTGAATTCAGATTTTTTTGTTTTTAATAAATAAATAATGAAACTTAAAATAGTGTATATTTTTTCTTTTTTTTTCTTTTTTTAATTGAGGCTTTACACACATTTCTTCACGCTGCATTCACACACACACACACACACACACACTGCAGCGGGCCTCAGACATGTCTCAATCATTTCTTGAGACCTGTCTCAAGTCTGTCTAATCATTTTGAATGGGGGGGGTAGTGCGTTTAGGCTGCGAGTTGAGACTGATTTCAACAATGTCATGCTGCGGTGTAACAGAGACCAGACTTGGCAGTCGGTTTTGAGGCGACGCGAGAATCTCGTACAGCAAACGACGCTGCCGCGATCTATCGCTGTCGCAAGAATGTTTTAAACACTGTGGGGGGGGGAATAAAACACAAGCACTGAACTTCCCAGAAGTTTGTAAAACAGCTGACTGTCCCCTGCAACAACAAAGCCCAGTCCGTCATCTCTTTTCTTTCTCTTTCTAATGTAGAGATCTATAAACCATCTGACGGGAAACAATCATTGTGTAGCTACTTGTGCTACGTTGGGGGCAGGGTGCAATATGCACTTTTTGTCAAAGGGCTAGTGAATGTTCCAATTTTAGCAGCAACTCTATAGATAACCTTTGTTTTGTTGCCTGGTGGGTGAAGCAGCCTTGCTCAAGAGCACCTTGGCAGTGCCCAGGAGGTGAACTGGCACCTCTCCAGCTACCAGTCCACCACCGTACTTTGGTCCGTATGGGGTCTTGAACCAGCAACCCTCCGGTTCCCAACCCAGCTGCCTACAGACTGAGCTACTGACACCCATTTTGTATTTATCTATTATTATCCGTCAATAAAAACTTGGGTATGTCCAGTACAAAGACCAGTTAAAGCCCCCCACCCCACCCGCTGTCACCTACTGTGTTCCCATTACATCGATGAATCCCCATCGATGAACAGAGTAACGTCTGCATACATTTCAATGGATGTTTCGATCTCCATCGGGTTAAAAATGGACAATGTCTGTTATACCTGTATATACCAATATCAAAACGATCAAGAAGTACACAATGCCAAGCTTTTCACTGTGCCCTGTACTGTGACGTCTTTTCTTTTTAATCTTGCAAAATTTGAGATTATGTGTATTTGTCTTTTCAAGAATCGAGCTGCTCCAGATTTAGTTAGTTTGAGTTTTAAAACAAAGAGCAAATTGAAAGGGGCACTCCCTCGAATTTTTACACGTCAAAGAAAATTTCTTCAGTCTTCTCAACCTGCAAAAAAAAAAAAACAGTTGTAGAATGTCTGCTGCGATTCTAGAGGAGAGAATAATCCTGATGATGCCATAGCGATGTCATCAGGATTATCTCAGGTTTATCTCAGCTTGGTCCTAGAGACTACAAATTTATAACAGGAAGTCTGCGTTTCAAACTGGTGATGTAGAGAGTGAAAGACATGGGCGTTTATCAAGCACGGAGGGGCTAATGTTGCATCATGGGAAGTGTAGGATCCAGTGCTTTTGAAGGACTAGGTTATTGCATATTTCAGCCTCTCATGCTTTGATTTTGTCTCTCGCAAGTACCCTAACCTTATGGAGGTGTGAAATACTAAACATGTGCTAAACTTACTGCTGTACTATTTCCTATGGCAAGGTACTGGTAATGGTTATCACACACAAGACCAACCAATTAATAACCAATAATGAAGAGGTAGATGCATGTCCATGCTAACAATTTCTCATTTCACCAAAGGTGGAAGAAACATTTCTCTCGAGTACCAAGTGCCACTAAAACAATGTAAAAATACTCCATTACAAGTTCTGCATTCAAAATACTACTTCATTAAATGTACATCAATTTTATCAGCATAATAGGCTAATATCAATAGTAGAAGTACTCACTATGCAGCTGAGCGGGACCTACTAGAGTTGTTATTATTACTGGCTCATTATCACTGATGCGTAAACCTGTAAACAGCATAATAATGTTGCAGGTGAAGCTCATTTTAAATGAGTTTAACCTGTAATAATTGATCAGATTTCATAAATTGGTCACGTTTCGTATGAGAATTTAATGCAAAGTAAGTAGTCGCTGTCATGATATCCCTCTGAATTGTAGCGGAGTAGACGGGCACTGTTGGCACGCTGCCTTGCACACTGGAGGCATTAGCTGTCACCATGGGGACAGTCTGGCCTGGCTGGCCGGGACAGTGGCACAGTATGGCAGTTTCCCCAGAATGTTTAGCCTCATACTGTGCCTTACCTAATATGCCCTCAAGTGAGGCCTCATTCTGGCACCGTGATGCCTTTGGCTCGGCTAGTGAACAACTACAGAGTTAAATTCATAAGGCTTCTCCTGCATCCACTCCAAACACCTGTCCTGTTCGGATTAGGTTACACCATGCACTTGAAGCTGTTTGAGCTGCTTTCTTCTGTTTCTTCGCAGATTTTAAAATAGATTTCGTGTTTCTTTTGAGGCCTTTAAGCTGGTTGAGAATAGAGTGAACTGAGGTAACCTGCCAGTCACTGCCATCCTCTGAATGTAGGAGACGATGTGGCAGCATGTCAAACCTTTGTGCGTTAGAGGTTTCCCAGGATAGCTTTGCTAAGTGGATTAGTGTGCAGGGAGGTATTTCTGCTCCATATAAGACATGTAAGGAATTAAGGATTAGACTTCAATAATCGCTGGCAGCAAGTGCACTCAAGACACTCAACAACGCAGGAGAAAGGAGCCAAAGCTCGGACACGAAGAAGAAAACCCCCTGTTAAGGTGAAGAAAACCATTTCAGAGATGTCTAAGGACAAGCTGGAGAGCCTGGTGAAGCGCATGGAGGAGACGCTGTCGGAGATGGAGCAGCTGAAGGTGCACTGCGGAAAGCAGAGCGAGGAGCTGAGCCAGCTGGTGGTGGAGCTCCGGAACGAAAACCAGGAGCTGGTGGAGAAGTACAACCAGCTCGTTGTGGAGATGAAGGAGGCCAAGGAGATTATAGAACAGCTACAGGACACAAAATATGCCTTTAATGCAAAGGAGAGACAGGCGCAGAAGCTAAACCGGCAGCTCTGAATGTCCACAAATAGGATGAAAACATGACTATAGGTTAGGTGAATGTGATCCTGGGTGTACTGGAGTCCTGGAGAAAAACAAGAACGGACAAGGCGGATGGAAAAACTTGGTGCCGAGGATTTCTAAATACTGGGTGGGCATGAAGACTAATCTGGGCACAGCTGTTTCTTTAACATATAGAAAGTGTTTTTTTCTGTCTACATATGTCTACATTTTACGTCCAGAGGGGGAATGGATGTAAAGCTTAGTAATTTGAATGTTAACCTACCTAAATCATGTGGCTTAGGGCTCCTTTTAAAACCATGGCTAGACTTAATGACCAGGAATCTAAACTGGAGGTCTGTCAGAACTGTGGATGTGGAAAATGTGGAATCTGGTTGAAAAAGGGGGGGGTTTCAAAAGTGGAAAAAAGATTGTGTATAAGGCATTGTGCTCATTAGGTTTCTATTATTAAAACAACAACACGCCTGGAAGCCAGGCTGCACTGCCGCGGTAAAGATTTATTTAATGATATTTCTTTAGTTGTTCTGTACCGGGGAGAAGTGGGTGGTCACCTATTTTTGGTGTTTGGACAGTCTAAGTTATAAAAAAAAAAAAAAAATCCCTTCTTGCCCTCAACCTTGTGAGACTTTGAGGTGCCTCCCTCCACTCTTGGTCGCAGGACATAATGTTCATGTACTCCAATAAAGTTTAAATCCTGCAAATCCAGATTGCAGAAAGTGACAATCACTGTTGTTGAAGGCTTTTTTTCTTTCAAATCGCCACCTATAATGAGCTCATGAGGAGCTTTCAAGTATGAGAAACACATTTTTGGAAGAATTGAGGACAATCTTAATTGGGGCCATGGGCAATAATCAATGCAATAGGTTCAGACACTATAAAGCTATAAAGTATCTGCCTTCTGTGTCTTTCTCAACGTTGTCTACCTGCAACGGTACATTTTTACCAGTCAGTGGCAACTCCCCTTGATTGAGACGTATTGGATGCATAAAACACCTGGCCTGTCCTTGTCGTTATCAGCGAGTGTTTACGATCGGTCAAATGTGTCTCCTGCAATGGAGCTATATCGATTTTATGATTTTTCAGGAAGTTAAGTACTTTTTTTTATGTTTTGATAATACATTGATGCCATTAGTGTTCCATGTCAAAAACCTAATATTTGTTATTCCCCCTATCTGTGTATCTAGTAAGGCCATGTTACAACAAACCATTTAACCCTGGCCCCTGCAACCTCTAAATATGTTATCACCATTATTTTTATACCGAAGGCCAACAACCCAGCATAGTAATGTCAAAACAACCTATTTTCTATTTAGCCTATATGAATTACTAACGCAACCTTGTGTCAAATGTAACTTTTGACATTGCTCTTTGATAACAGAAAAAAACAACAACACGGAACCAAATTCAAGATTGCCTAAATGGATTTATTAACTGTCTTTCTTATCCCATTGAAGTGTGAATATTTGTGGAGAAACATAATGTGTGTTGAAGGTAAGGGTGGCTGGATGAGAGCAGGAGCAGCCCATGGATTATGAATTTCCCTATAATCTATCACAGGTATGTCACTGAATTTGTCCCCTGACACCAGCTCTACAAACTACACTCTTATTTATATATATTTTAAAAAGTTAAGGGTCCAAAGCTTATCCTTGAACTTGGAAACAGTGCCTGACAAAAAAAATCTCACCTACAGTCCCTCTGAGCTAGCTACTGAACAACAATGTCAACTATTTTGGCACTATTATGGGAATTTAAAAAAATAAAATTGGGGGTTGAGATAAAATTTACCCTAAAAAGGGTCTAAAATTACCCATGGTGTTATGTTTTCACCCACGAGAGTCAGAAACTACCATCAAACACACCGAATCAGCCTTAGTTGGTTCCATTTTTTTTTTTAAGCCAGATTCATTTCATTTTTAGGCCAGAGAAGCATAAAACACCCTTACAATTTGAGTAAGCGGTCAAATATTTACCCCACTGTCTTTACCCCTGACTCTTCCACATAACAGTGGTGGAAAGTGCATTTATTCAACAACAAATACAACTGTTGTCGAGTATTTCAAATTTGATGACCCTTCTCTCCGCTGTAATTCAGAGGTAAATCATGTACTTTTACTCCACTACATGTATCTACTTTACAAATAAAGATTCAACCCAACACATATAATCTGTTCATATAATATGATGTGTTCTTATTGATTTAAACAACTAAACAGTATATAATAAGAATATACAAAAATAGCTCCAACTTGACCCGCTACATAATTACAATGCATCCACAATAATAATACAAGAAATATGATACATTTTCCTGCATTGAGTAGGCCTACTTTTGATACTTTTAATACATTCCACAAACAATATTTTGCCACATTTCATGCGTTCTGTTGCCTGTTTTATTTTGAAAGATCTTTGTTTTCGTTGTGTCGTCTCCTTTTACGTCCTGTTGCCTGTGTGATTACCTGTCCCTGCCCTATTGTGTTGTGTCTCATTGTCTCCCCTGTCAGTCCTCCCCTTACCCCAGTGTGAGCTCGTCTGTTCCATTGTGTCAGCTTTCAAACGTTTCCCTGTAGTCCATGTGTTCCTGTATTTTCCTGATTTCCTGTGGTTTTGACCTTTGCCGGTTTTTGGACTGCTCCTTCTGCCTGATTTTGACCATTGCCTGTTTTCCTGGATTTCCTTTTGTCTGCAGATGGTTGATGGTCCATTGAACTTAAGTGGTGTTTCAACCATACATCACATTATGGCACATAAGTAGATGTCTAGTCTGGTTTTGGCCTTTTTCCATCCCTTTTGGAAAGGTCATGGTTACCTGGGAAGTTATTTCAAACACTTATACTTGACTGAGTCATTCAGTCTGGCCTTAACATGGAAAGTTATCTTTTAGTTTAACCAGATAAACAAACATGTGCCTTGAATGGGTTTTGGTGGCATAAGTGGCGCTAAAAACTGTTCTGTGTTTTTGGTTTATTCAAATGGGAACTGTGGCTCTCAAGCTGCTTTACACACCCTTTTCTGAATGTGGGAATGAACAGTATACGGTTAGCTCGAGGAAGTACACATTTCATTTTTTTATATATTTTTTTTTTACTTGAGCCCACAGAAGCCAGTTGGGTTGTTTTGAAAGACCCCACCCCCAAAAGAATAGAGAGAAAGAGAAGGGAGGGGTAAATTCTTCCTGGGAAACATATACTGGAAGATGTTTAAACACAGCTTTGGTAGTGTGGTGGTTTCCTCTTTAAAGGGGAACTATGCAGTTTTTTTTTTTTTTTTTAAATCTTAATTTACCTTAACTGAAGAGCTTCTGAGTCATTGGAATGGTTACATGACTTTTTTTTTTTTGGTTGAATGGTGGTCATCTCCTGGCCAAAACTGCATAGCGCCCCTTTAAAAAAAAAAGGGGGATCACAATTAAATTGTCAAATTAGTGTAGAGCCTTCATGTCTTTCAGATCGTCTTTTTTGAATTATTGAGAACACAACATGAAAGATTGAGATGCTTTTTTAAAGCTTAAAAAACATACTTAACATTGTTTTGTCGCCTTCATCAAATGTGCAATTAAGCCCAGTTTGTGTCAAATGAAAAGGTCTACTTATTGGGTTTTAATAAGGTAGGGATCTTTTTTTTTAAGTTGATTTTTGCAATTATTTGTTGCACCTTGACTCCATAATTGACTGATGTCTGATAGTTGGTCCACTACTTTGGTTCAGACTGAAATATGTTGACAACTATTGAATAGATTGTTGACATTTTGGCCCGAGAGGTCCAGACTTTGGTGATCCTCCAACTTTTTCTCTAGCACCACCATGAAGTTGACCATCTTTGGTTTTCTTCATCTCAACAGCTAGCGGATGGATTGCTGTGAAATTTGATTCAGCCATTCATGGTCCCCTTGTGATGAATTATGAATGAAATCTTTAATGCTCTGACTTTTCATCTAGCGTCATCAACAGGCAAACAATTCACTCCGTCCAGCGTTTTCATCTCATTTTATGACCAAATGCCTGCAAAACTAGCTGAGGAAGAAAAGCCTTGTGTCAACAATCATCAGATTGTGTCCTACTAAACGGATTATCCAGCAGACTTTTCTTTTGACAGGGGTAAGGTAACATTTGGGACCTATTTCAGCTATAAAACAATTGGAACCCTTCCATTAGACCCAAAACTTTCAAAGGAAATGACTTTGGAAGTTTACCCTGGTATTACATGTATGGTATGTACAGTGGGGAGAACATTATAATGACATACAGCAAAGTGGGAATAAACGAAATGGAGGATATATTCTTATGGAGACCATGCAACCAAGGAACATGTTGATTATCTGTTATTTTTACAAGGTGAAATTACAGACTTGCGCGTAAAGGATGCCCATCTCTGTCAGTCAGGAGGAGCGGGGGGGTTTAAAAGCGCGCATGATGACGCCGCGGAGGAGGTTCAACCGACGGGACTTTCTCTCTTGCTGCTGTTGGTCGGTTTCCTGTTGGAGAGAGAGAGAGAGAGAGAGAGACAAAGTGAGTCCAGCGAGAGAACCCTACTCATATATCCAGGACAGTGCAGCTCTATTTCAGACGCAACTTCCAAGTCAAAGCTCCCGGAGAGAAAGCAGCTGTCAGTCCCAGTCCCGCTGCGCCCTGCACGGTCCCTCCCGCCTGCCTGCCTGCCTGCCTGCCTGGTTCGTTTGGGGCTCCAGGAATCCGCATTAAAAAACCACTGAACAGGGTGAGTAGCCTAATGATTTCATTAAGTTTTCTTCTTATGTCAGATTTCCTTATAACCCTCATGTTGTCCTTTGGTCAAATTGACCCGTTTTCCTATATCAATGTTCTTTTTAATAACATGATTGATTCCACACAACGCTCTTTGGCAAGTACAAATCTCTACTTTCATGAATGTTTTCAATTTTATAACATTTGAAAAGAAATTGAAGTGTTTTTGAAATAGTATTGAGTAAAAGTTGACATATTCCAGTCTGTGATTATCCATCAACATCCATTCCTTTAATATTATTATAAATAATTCCTAATTTCTGGCTTTCTAACTCAAACATTAGGTATTATTTCCAATAAATGGAGGTTTGACCATAAATTCCCAAAATAACTGTAAAACTAAATTTGCTAACTTAGTGTTACATAGTGTTGAAAACGTCAAAAAAAGTGACAAACATTGAAAAAAGGGACCAAAATGTAAGAAAAAGTAAAAAACATTGATTAAAAAAAAAATCAATAAAAGTGTTGATTTTCACACAAGGGTTAAATGATGTGTATATACTGTATATATTTTTTTTCCTCTCACATTTTCAAAGAAAGGAATATCCATTAGAGGAGATGAAAAACAAGTGTCAGTCTGGGAGAAGGCTCGTTAATAGATTGACTGACTCAAACTTGACATTTAAGTTTCCTTTTAACGACAATAAAAACAAAAGTAATCGTGTATGGAAATTGATATCACGCAAATAAAGGGACCAATAAAGGGACACAATAAGAGATCAAAACTAACGTAGAATATGGAGATCAAAACTAACGTAGAATATGATGGAGAATCCATCGGAGATAAAACATATATAAGTTTAATACGTATGTTATTTGTTGTATGTTTATTGTTCTCGAGCCCCCTCCGAATAGCTTGTTCCCATTTCATGCAGCCTGTAAATGATCATTGTACCTCATGAAATTGTCTTTAAATATACAATGATGACGTGTGAAATAAAACAAAACAAAAAGCAAAAAGCATAAACCACACTGTGGAGCCCACAGAGACACTTCAGGGTAGAGCAATCAAACCGTACAGTCAATGGATTCAATGATTCACTTTTCTACAGAAAGACTGTAATTTACTCAGGATCCATTGATGCTTTTCATGTTGGCCAGTGTACAGAACACAAGCCACTGCTTGCCCTCACTGACTGTTGAATAATTGTTAACTTGGTGGGATAAAAGCTCGTATAGCCCGAAGCCAAAGGCTTTATGAGTTGGTACAACACAAAGTGAGGGATGCAGGATTTCTCAAATGGCTCCAGTGGCTGGTTGTACTCAGGATGAAGAATAGCGTCATGTTTACTGGGAGGATGATCGGTCAGATTAGTCAGCGAAGTGATTAGAAATTGACATGAGAAGGGGTTTTATTATATGAATTTGAGTCATTTATCTGGCAATAAATAGCCAAACACCTGCTGGATCCACTTTCACTAATGCGATGAGCTGGTGGCTTTGATTGGGTTTTCTTACTTAGCACTGCTTTCTTGAATGCATTCTTTAAGTATTCAATGTATGTGTTGACTTTAACATTGCACGTGTTGAGTAGTTTGTTTTTACAGTAGTTTGTCTTCTTAAACACACTTGAGGTGAGGAGTTCTAATGCAAAACACTGATTTGTATTTGAACTAATGAATGCTCACCTCATGTTTGCTTCTGAACCTAATTGTGATGATGGCGCAGAGGATATGACCCATGCCTTTGGTGTGGGAGATCTGCGTTCAATTCCCACTGTGATACATCAGCCAAGGTGTGCAACCTCTGATATCTAGCAATTGTAAGTAGATTTGGATAAAAGCATCAGCTAAATGCAATGTAATAAACATTTACTGCTGATAGATCAGCAGGTTAATGGATCTGCTACTCTTCTCTGTTGTTATCAGTGTACCACCAGTGCATCTCTTTGGATTTTGATTGGACAAAACATTTGAAGACGTCACCTTGAGTTCTGGAAACCTGTGATGGCATTTATCACAATTTCTGACTTTTTATGGATGAAATGATCCATTGATTGATGTTGAAAACAATGATAGGGGCATCTGAAGTAATCAGGTTGTGGGAGGTGTAAATGAAGGCTGTTGGCCCAGACAGAAGATTACCACCAGCTATGAACGATGACAACATTAAGTTGCTCAATTCTGGCCATTTGTTGCAGCGGTGAGTGTTTAAGACAGACCAGACATGCTGACTGCCTGTGTTCTCATCTCTCTGACATAACCATCCTTCTGACTCAGGGCCTGCCCGTAGCAGTGTAGGCAAGTGCTAGGCATGCCAGCAGTCCTAATGAGTAAAGAATAAGTAAATTACACCAAAAAAAGTGCCAAAAAAAGAACAAAAACAGAAAAAAACATGAAAATAAGCAACAAAAATGTTGGATACAGCACCAAAAACATTGAAAAAAAGTGTCATAAATGCCGAAAGGGCGACTAAAAACGTTAATTTCTTCTTTATTTGAAAACGCCCAAAAATGTCACAAAGAAAATTGGAAACATACACCTGAAACGTTAAAAAATACTATTTAAATCTTATCTGGGGCACCAAATTGGTAAGGGCTCTGACTTCTGGCCTGTGGCTGTGTGGGGTCATGGCTGCATTGTAACGCTGTCCTCACAGAGGGGGTTTGGCAACTCCAGTCAACGCCCCCCCCCCTTCTCTCTCTCTCTCTCTCTCTCTCTCTCTCTCTCTCTCTCTCTCTCTCTCTCTCTCTCTCTCTCTCTCTCTCAAGAGGGTGGGGGGAAGGGGGTGCAGGAAACCCTGGAGAAAAACAAACAGCCTCTCCACATGCAACAAATGATACATTTTTAGCTCAGTGAAGCAATTAGGTAATGAGACCTCAGATGGAAATGATAAGGATGCTGTTTAAAGTGTTGGAGATATCACAAAAATATGTCTTTTATATAGACCTTAGTGGTCCCCTAATACTGTATCTGAAGTCTCTTTTATATAGACCTTAGTGGTCCCTAATACTGTATCTGAAGTCTCTTTTATATAGACCTTAGTGGTCCCCTAATACTGTATCTGAAGTCTCTTTTATATAGACCTTAGTGGTCCCCTAATACTGTATCTGAAGTATCTTTTATATAGACCTTAGTGGTCCCCTAATACTGTATCTGAAGTCTCTTTTATATAGACCTTAGTGGTCCCCTGATACTGTATCTGAAGTCTCTTTTATATAGACCTTAGTGGTCCCCTAATACTGTATCTGAAGTCTCTTTTATATAGACCTTAGTGGTCCCTAATACTGTATCTGAAGTCTCTTTCATATAGACCTTAGTGGTCCCCTAATACTGTATCTGAAGTCTCTTTTATATAGACCTTAGTGGTCCCCTAATACTGTATCTGAAGTTTCTTTTATATAGACCTTAGTGGTCCCCTAATACTGTATCTGAAGTCTCTTTTATATAGACCTTAGTGGTCCCCTAATACTGTATCTTAAGTCTCTTTTATATAGACCTTAGTGGTCCCCTAATACTGTATCGGAAGTCTCTTTTATATAGACCTTAGTGGTCCCTAATACTGTATCTGAAGTCTCTTTTATATAGACCTTAGTGGTCCCTTAATACTGTATCTTAAGTCTCTTTTATATAGACCTTAGTGGTCCCCTAATACTGTATCTGAAGTCTCTTTTATATAGACCTTAGTGGTCCCCTAATACTGTATCTGAAGTCTCTTTCCCAAAATTCAGCATTGGTGCAGAATTACAGCCACTAGAGCCAGTCCCACAATGAGCTTTCCTTAGTACGTGCCATTCCTGTGTCTGTAGCTTTTGAGGAGGGGGCAAGGTGGAGGCTGGGGGTGTGGCCTTGACCAACTGCCACTTTGCTCATTTGAAAGCCATGATGTCTCTCTCATGGGTGGGCCAAATTCTCTGGGCAGGCAAACCGGAGAAAGGGGAGGTAACCTTGCTAACCTTGCTCCTTATGACATCATAAGGAGCAAGATTCCAGATTGGCCCATCTGAGCTTTCATTCTCAAAGGCAGAGCAGGATACCCAGGGCTCGGTTTACACCTATCACCATTTCTAGCCACTGGGGGGCCATAGGCAGGCTGGGGGGAACTCATAGTAATGTTAAAAAACCTCATAATGTGATATTTTCATGCCATGGGACCTTTAAACAAAATTATTACCAAACTCTTAGATTTACATTCTTTACTGTTAGCCAAAACTGAAGCTGATACTTTGGGTTTTGTTGTTTTGTTTTCTGTTGTTGGATCAGATAAGACGATAGATTTGTGTGTGTGTGTGTGTGTGTGGGTGTGTGTGTGTGTGTCTGTGTGTTTTCCCACTTTTTCTTGTTGCCCTTGCTTGTTGCTCAATGTGAAAAAGCCTCCATTCGTCACAGTGACTAACTCTGGATGTCTCCTCCTTTTTTTCTTTTTTTCCAGGGAACAATGAAGACGCTCCTGCCTCTGGTAATCCTTCAGCTGCTCTTGGCTCCAGTGCTCATGGTAAACTCCCACCAATACACACTCAAAATAACAAACTATGAAAGCCCAAACCTGAGACATCCTTGTGTTTTTGAAAATTTAAATCAGTGCAGTTTACACACTATTTTAGGTGTACAGTACATCCGTAGTGATTAGTCGAATAATCGATAGTTGATCAACAGAAAGTTGATTTGCTTTCCATTTTTTCTCAACATTACTGCAAACTGAATATCTTTAGGTTTTGGACTCTCGGGTGGATGAAACCAGACATTTAATGACGTCATCTTGGCCTCTAAGAAATGTATTGTTTTCAGCCCATCTAACAGTTGCAGACATAAAATATTTGGAAAAAACTAAGAATACTCAATTGTAATTAACTTTATATAAAACTAAATCCAACATTAGTTCTGTTTTATATATATAGCGCATTTAAAAGTAACCATAGTTGACCAAAGTGCTTAACAAGTGCAAAAAAACCCCCAAAAATAATAAGATATACACAAACAATACACAATACAAAATAATTTACAGTTGAAAAGGGTCAAGGTGTCACAGCTCAACTTGAATTGAAAGCCAACACGGAGTAGTGGGTCTTAAGCAAGGACTTGAACAGTCCGAGATGTTCTTATATGAAAAGGTAAACTGTTCCAGAGGTTTGGAGCAGCCAATGAAAAGGCTCGGTCACCTTTATTTTTTAACTTGGATCTGGGCACATTGAGGAGCATCTGATTGGAAGACCTCAGTGCTTTGACAGGTGTGTGGACGTGTAAAAGCTCCAATAAATAAGAAGGCCACAACCCATTTAAAATTGTAAAAACAAGTAATGCAATTTTAAAATCAATCCTGAAACAGACAGGAAGCCAGTGGAGCGTGGCCAAAACGGGTGTAATGTTGTCAAGTTTTCTGGTCCCGGTTAAAAGTCCAGCTGCTGCGTTCTGGACCAACTGTAAACGACAAAGGGATGACGGATCCAATCCAACATATAAAGAGTTAACTTAGTCTAATCGTAATAAAAGCATGTATGAGTCCTTGCGTAGTCCTTGGAAAAAATTGGTTTTAACAACAGAATGAATCTGTTTGTCAAATTTAAACGTCCAATGTATAGGAATTGTAGCGTTGAGATTATATAACACAATCAACTGTCTCGCACCGTGGCGGCTGTGGCTCAGGGGTCGCCCGCCAATCGGAAGGTTGGTGGTTTGATTCCTGGCCTTGAGGTCCCATGTCGAAGTGTCCTTGGGAAAGACACTGGACCCTGAGTTAACCCCGATGCTGTCCCATCGGAGTGTGAATGTGTGTGAGTGTGTATCTGATGAGCAGGTGGCACCTTGTATGGCAGCCTCGGCCACAGCGTATGAATGTGTGTGAGTGGTTCCCGAACTGTGTAAAAGTGCATTGAGTTAAGTTGAATTAAGACCAGAAAAGCGATATAACAGACCATATACATTTACCTACGCAGTTCAAATTACGTATTACAGCTATGGCAGCCTTCACGCTTCAAAATGTTGATCTATTGCTTTTTTCAATATCCTTTTTTCTTTTCTGGTCAAAGAAAAGGACTCCTGTTTCTGAAACTTGGATTTCTAATACGAGCATGAGGCACAGTGGTCCGGTAGTGTTTTGAGGTTGCTCCGGCCGGTCTGATCGCCTGCTCTGACCACCGCTGCCCTCTCAAACTAACCTATACGGTAGGCCTAGGTCTAGGAAATTTCCTGTTAGATTTTTTTGTACCCCTCTCCGCTGCAGAATGTATTTATGTAGTAAGATAACATGTGGTCCTCCACGTTGTCTTCTTCAATGTTGCCGGGGCCGGGAAGCTACGATACCCATTAGCAGCACCATGTGACAGCAAAAACACGAAAGGCGGAGTAGTATATCCTGTATGTCCCTTATACAAAAAGTGGAACCTTGGGGGACCCCTTCGGGGACCCCGCAAGAAAGAGGGGCAGCAGATGAAGAGTAATTACCAAGGTGGACAGCAAAACTCCTATCTGTCAAGTAAGATTCAAACCATTTGAGGGCTATGCCCGTAATGCCAACACTGCGTTTGAGTCGGGATGAAAGGATAGAGTGGTTGACAGTGTCAAAGGCAGCAGTCAAATCTAAAAGCACTAAAACAACAGATTGTACGCATTGTATACTCAACCTAATGATAAATATAATAGTGAATGGTGTGTAAGGGACATTTTGGCTGAAACAGTTTATTTCACTTTTATGCATCAGGTTTTGTTTCATGTATTACAAAATGTACAAACTCAAAAACTTCAAGAGTTACTTTTTAATAGTTAAAGAGTTATTATCTTGAGGCAGCGGAAAGTCATCACGCCATTGACCAACAAAAACCTGGTCTAAAGTCACTAGCGCAGCATCTCCTTGTTATTAGTAATTAGTAAAATGCACCTAGGCACACACACTATGCTTGTTACACACACACAGGGACGCACAGCAGCACATACACATGCAAAAGATTAAAAATAAAAATGTGATGGTGCAAATCCGGCATCATAATAGCAATGTGCCAAAGTAGAAACGCGCCTGGCTTTTAAAGGGAATGGGAGATGACACTCTGATTGGTTGATTGCATGTTACGCCCAAAACACACCCATGAATTAATGAAGACACTTTGTACAACCCTTTGGAACCATGCGCTCGGCGCACAGAACCTTTTAATGCCATCAAACTGGCAAAAGTGGATTTGGACACGCCCTAAATGCACCTGCGCCATGCGCTTCACGCCATAGGCTTAGATTGTTAAAATAGGCGTGAAAGCATTATAGAAAGAAAAAGAATAAGCATGTTGTTGTTTTTTAACCTTATGATAAGTGTAAAACCTGGTGTGTTGTGTTCAGGTGCCCAGTGTGGATCACTGGGACACATGGGGTCCTTACGGAGAATGCAGCCGGAGCTGTGGCAGCGGAGTGACCGCAAGAACCAGACGCTGTATCACCCACAGGTACGTCTCCTGCCTGGATCTAACTCTCATTTCTGCACCAGAGACGGTTTAGAACCGAGATGCCCCAACTCAATGTAATTTCCTGTTTCGGTGTCGCGTGGGTTTCTTCACTGCCACGCCTCTTTAGGATACCGGCAGCAGGTCTGCGTGTCCAATGGGAGAAGTGAACGTGAACACAGATTATGACTGATTCTTTCGCCCCATAGTCATTCCTCATATCATATCCCATTCCTCACAAGCCACACATTTCAAGGATATTCTGACACTGAAATGGGATTTTTTTTCAGACAACCTTTGTTTGTTTGGGACCTGTTTCGGTCTCAGGACCGAACTCTTGCGAGATCTGGCATCACAGATAAGCTAACGTCAACAATTGTTCGTGAACACCCTAACAAAACTAATTCGCGACACAACGTTCACTATGCTTTCAAAGAAGGCCACACCCATTTAGGAGACAGGAAGTGTGTTTTATGCCATTGGCGCTTGAAATCTTTAGTATAGAGGATCTTTGACTGCACCTGCATAACACATAAACAAGCCTGTATAAACACATGCACTCACACTCAGCCTCTCTTGGACAGCCTCTGCTCTCATTGTGAGGCCCTGAATACACACAGGTTTTTATTCTCCCCCTGTGTGAATAAAGCTAATTGTGAGGTTCATGGGCACAACATGTATCTTGATTGTAAAAGAATGCCTTGAAGTCACAAGGACATGGGCTTGTCTTACATCCAAAACAGACTGCAGGGAGCGGCCCTTTAACATTAAAAGGACTTTCCTGGGTGTTGGCTGCTGAAGAGGACTGGATGGAAAGTGAACATTTCTATGTGCCCTGTTTTGGCTGACAAGTGGTTTATGAGAAAAAAAAAAAAAGTTCATCAGTTCACTTTGCTGCGTGTGTTTTTCATTTCTCTAAAGATGTTTTTTTGTAGCATATGACTTAACAGGACAGAGTGAAGAGGGCTTCCATTGGACATTTTGTGTTCATAACTCCTGTTGCTGGAATCCAGCTGGCATGTTGCCTCATGTAACCCATAAAGTGATCCTGATTCATGAGGTGGGATGTGGTGTGTTCAAGACCCTGTAAAAGTATGAAGTATTAGGAGAAAAATTGCCTTAACTTGTAGAGATTGTAGGTTGTTTATTACATGAGCCTGTATGAAAGGATCTAAAATGAAAACCATAGCAGCTATAGCATTCATTCTGTTTGCAGCAGAAAGCTATCTGTCTTGCAGATGAAGTATTGTGAAAATTTCAATACTTTTAATTATTATGGTTTCTGACTTACATGACATTTTAACCTTAGGGATATGAAGCATTTAACGATATGTGTCATCACAATAAGCAAAAATACCAATGTAGGCACTGACAGAACATTTTTTGTTGCACTCGCTCTGCAGTAAAATGCCCAATGTGACTGATATATTATTACATATGACGTTCTTAGATCATTATGATGGATGCATACATGTGGAAGCAGCATTTTACTGTTCTAGCTGGGTGAGTTGTTGCATGTCATTCATCGTGTTTTGCAGGTAGAATGTAGGTGTGTCTCACTTATTGAGCAATAGTTCTCAGGGAATTAATAAAAAAAAGGACAAGTTTAATTATTTTTGCCCACCAGGCAGAATGTGTCTCTTATGAGCTCTTTCTTTAACATGTCCAAACTGTTTGCTATTTAGTTGTATTTTTGGGAAGGAAAACTATATGAAACCTAGTTCTGTCCTACATAGATATACAGTATGGGGATGTTTTCCACTGATCTGCCTAAGATGCTGCTTGTCAACATGTCCATGCAGTCAGTCAGTGAGTCAGACAGACAGTCTGTTTCCCCTCTTTAGCTGAATGATGAATAACAGGGAAGAAGTCCTAGTTGGATGAACTCTGTCAGCAGTGGAAGAAGTATTCAGATACTTAAGTAAAAGTACTAATACCACACTGTAAAAACTACTCTGTTACAAGTAAAAGTTCTGCATTGAAACTGTTACTTAACGTAAAGTATGTAAGTATCATCAAGAAAATGAACTTAAAAAGCTAAAAAAGTACTCAATGCAGAAAAATCCTCACATTTTGGAAACTGGAAACAATCAAATCCGGTTTGTATTTAATGGTCTCATCGTTTCAGCTGGTCTTGTAAGCCGTTAAATTGTTGGGTAGTTTAATTTATAGTAAAACATTATATTTTATAATGTGTTTTGGGTGCAAAAATCTTAATTAGTGAAGTAACTTGTAACCAAAGCTGTCAGATGAATGTGGTGGAGGAAAAGTATAATATCTCTCTCTGAAATGTAGCAGAGTAGAAAAGACTCAAGTGAAGTACAAGAACCTGAACATTTGTACTTGAGAACATTACCTGAGTAAATGTACTTAGTTACATTCCACCACTGAACTCTGTCATATCTTGTCTGCCAGAATCACACCTTTAAATACTATGATTAGATTGCTGTTGACTCATTGGGTGCTTTTACAGGAACTCCCTATTGCTCCACATTCATTTGAGCAGAAAATGACCTGACCTCATGAAATATAATCTATTTTCATTTTCTGTGGTCAATAATTTAGCTTTTTCTATTTTTTTTTTTTTAATTGAAAGCACTGTTTGGTGCTCCAAATGTTTATTTTACCTCTTGTAGGTGAAAAGTTGATTGCTGGATGTTGTCACTGAGTGTTTGGACATGTTTTAGTTTTGGTTTTGGCATTGTGACAGGAGCGTGTCTTGTTTTTAGAGCTTAAGGGCAGGTACTTTTGGAGGTGCCGTAATCACGAGTTATCAGCATGGCAGGAAGGGAGGCTGGCGAAGTGGCCTGCTGTCTCATGGCCCAGTGGCGTGTGGGCAGATGTTTGTGTGGGTTTTGAGCTCAACCGTGAAGTTGCTGAGAGCTCTTTTTTTATTACAGGCACAGACTAAAGAGGAATGCCACTTAATTTAAGAGCTGAAACTTGTTATTTAGACAGTCTGAGCTGCATTCGCATACATGCACTGCTGTCTCACCTAGTCATTAACTGTTTCTGTGTCACAATGATGACCCATAATGATTTAATTAAAGTATAATCACAACAGATGCAATAGTGGAGTTTTACAGCATTGATAAGGCTAATGATAATTTACATATTTGTTGCTAAAAGGTGCATTCCCCCCAATTTTATAGTGAGGAGTCGTACTCATGAGGAGTACAACTCAGCATGTGAAAATTGTTATCATCGGTAGCATAATCTTTCCAATATATGAAAAAAATAACCCTTCTTATGTCATCAGGGTCGTCTCAGTAAAGGTTGGAGACTTCATCAGAAAAAGTCTGAGTTACAAACTGGAAGTGTTGGGGTTTAGGAGGCAGATTGAAAGTGCTATGCTGTTGCATTATGGGAAATGTAGGATCCAGCTTTTAGTTTTAGCTACTACTAAAAGTCAGGAAATCTCTGCTTCTCCTTTGACCATCCTCTTATTAATATGTCTCTAACAATTTCCCAAATTCTATTTGAAGAACCACTGGAATAGTCTTTTCAAACAGAGTGTATTAATATTTTTTATCATATAAGGCTTTTGTTACTCGGCTCCTGCAGCTTCACAGAGATAAATCAGATAAGACATCACAGATTCCTTTCCTGTCGGTTTGGTGAGGGGAAACTACTTCATCCCTGTGTTTTTAAGAAGATAATTTGGAAAATTTGTACTCAACATCAGGTCATGCATCAGGGTTAACCTTTAACAAGCATCATCCAATAGCGTCACACATATTGATGCTTCATTTTCTACATACAGGACTGATGGAGGACACAACTGTGTTGGACCAGACAGGTCTTACCGCACTTGCAACATCCAGGTGAACAAACACTAACCACAACACTAACCATATACGTATATATTCTTTGACTAAGTACTGTATTTGCGCTTAATTGTCCTCTGAGACGTCTCCACTGCCTCCCATTGCTCCACTCAGGACTGTCCCGAGGGATCCAAGGATTTCCGTGAAGAGCAGTGTGCCCAGTTTGATGGCACTGACTTCCAAGGAAACTCTACAAGTGGCTCCCATATTATGGAGGTGACAAGCAACGTTAATATAATAGCTTTTAGATTTGCAAGAGCATATATTGGGCTTCAAAAGCTTGCTAAAACATACATATATAAAGGTCCAAGACTGTGTAACATAGATGAATTGAGATCAGACTGGGACATTATTACCTTTATTCTAAAATAAGCCTTATGTCTCTGGCAGCTGAGAACCCCTGTGAGCTGAACTGCATGCCAAGAGGAGAGAACTTTTTCTATCGCCACCGCAGCTCTGTGGTCGACGGTACGCCCTGTCACCCTGGAAGGAGGGATGTTTGTGTGGAGGGAGTCTGCAAGGTAGGCTGCACAGAAAATGAACACACACACACACACACACACACACAAGATTTAATGAAAGGGAGTACATCTCCAGGTGGCTCACGTGCAGGATGTTTGGATCGTGCAACAAGGCAGGCCTGCTGAGGAGGTTCAGATGGTTTACAGCAGGGATCTTTAACAAGGGGTCAATAACCCCTAGGGAGTCCTCAGAGTTGCTGCAAGGGGGCCTCCAAATTATTGTTTGCTGGTTTAAAAAAAAGATTAAAATATGTCTGAAAATATTCAATGTCATCAACGTGAAGCCAACATACTATTATTATTATTTTTAGGAAAGGCAAGCTAAGGTAGCTATAAGGTAGCCATCTAAAGACACAGTTAAGCTTAAATTTGCTCTAAGCGATGTCGGGTGAAGTGTTTTGTTGTTGACGTTCAAAGTAACGAAAACAAAACGGAGGCTAGCTCGCCCCTCCCTCATCCTAATCCCCCCCTCCCCCCTTTTTATATTCAGAAAACATAAAATTCACAAACAGTTACAAACAACACACTGGGACATAGGAACGCGTCCCAGGGCCACAAAAACACAGAGAGGAAAAAACGGGAGGGAGGGAGATAAAACGACGCATGCAGAAACAGACACACACAAACAGACACACACACAGACAGACACAAGACAAGGCACCAGTCACATATGCAAACAAAAGAAAAGATAAGGCTGCAGCACAAACTCACAGCATGGACACCTATGTGAGCTGTTGACAGTTCCATACATTACATCTGAAAAAGACAGGGTCCATGTATGTCCATGTAAGTCATGAAGTCGCCACCAACGGGTTGCAATCATCTTCTTAGCAGCTGGGACATAGGAACCCAGCAAACATAGCACGTTTTTGAGCTTTAGAAAGCTGGAAGACTGACAGGTCATTCAGAATTAAAACATTGACAGTAACAGGCACAGTAACATTAATCAAGGTGGACATTTTGGATGCAATACTGTTCCAGAACTGACCAACAGGAGAGCACGCCCAGAACATGTGAAGATATGTGCTTTGTGATTTTATTGGGCAGAGAGTGCACAAAGGGCTGTTAATTATTTTTCATGTGGTGCATTTTCACGGGGGTGAGATATGTCCTATGTATGAAATTGTAGTGAATCTGCTGATTATCTGGATTGAGTGATACTTCTGGCATGTTAGACCATACATTATGCTGGTTGAGATCGATACCCAGGCCTGGCAATCGCGTGCCCAGATCCTCTCAATAGGAAGGGCAGAGCGGCCAGATATCACCAAGAACTGATAAAGCCTAGATACCATACCACAATTTTTAAGCTGCACAGTAAATAACTTCTGAATAAGATTAATGGGCAGAGCCAGGGAACACAGTGTGCCTTGAGTGCCGACCTTAACTGAAGGTAAAAGAAAAAAGAGGAACGTGGTATGAATGCATTTTGGCATTAAGTCAGAGAAGGGTAACAAGCCAAAGCTATTTTAAAAGCTTAATGTTGTATGCACCATAAAAAAATGCTTTAGGCTGTCCTACACGTTATTGTTGGCCCAGTTTAAAATGCAACTCAATTTTATTTTTGGCGGGTGAGGGGGTTGGGTCCTTGGTAGGCCTGCACGATAAATCATTCTTAAATCATGATCTCGATTCACCCTGTTCACGATTTAATTTTGAAATTACTTTTTATTTATTTAAATTTTTATTTTAAAAACATAAAATGAAAAAAACAAACTTTGATTCTCATTTCATTTTACGAGCCGACTGCATCACAAACACTACCTCTTTCTTCTGTGAGTTTTAAAATAATAACTAATAATAATAGGTTTTAATAATAAAATAGGTGTTAAAGCCCCCAAGCGCTGCAATGCTCTCCCTTCTCTTCATTGAAGCCTCTACTGTATGTTTACAGGCATCAGGTGATGCCCAATGTGCTATTGGTGCCAAAAAAAATCTAGTTCTGGTACTGCCAATCTGTTTTTGTTTCATGTGTGCAATAAAATTGCATTTCGGGAGAAAAAAAAATTGTGACATGGAATCATGATATCAATTCCAAGCTAAAAAAAAAAAATCGTGATTCATATTTTTCCCTGAATAGTGCAGGCTTAGTCCTTGGTCTAAAACATGTTAAAGACCCCTGGTTCACAGCATCACTCCATTAATCAGAGTAGACACAGTGAGTGGAGCTGAGCAGCAGGATGAGGGATTAGTTTCACACTGTGGTAATATCAAACTCTTGCCCTGCTCTCATTCTGTTCTCATGTAATTATCGCCGCAACCTTTTTCTCCCAAAACACCTCCTCTATTTACCCTCTGACATCTTGTCCTAATCACCTCCTCCGTGGGGACACTCTGTTCTCCTGTCTTCTCTCACTGCGTTATCCTCTCTGTCTTTGCTTTAGAAACATTCACTTACTTAACCTCCACTTTCAGATTTTTGTTGCGAAATTGCGACTTTCACAGAAACACTGTGTTCCCACACGTCTACCTGTCTCTTATGACTTGTTAAACCAGCTCTTATATTGGTTTGGCTGCTGAAACCAGTAATTCTGTGACTGGGCTTTTGGTTTTTTGAGGGTTTATGTAGTAAAGTTAACTTAGCACATTTTATATGTGCAAATGTTATTTTTGTATTGATAATCCATTACTCTGTTGAGAAAAAAAGATATTGTAAACAGGTGAACTTTTGTATCTAATGCTGAATCATAGAAATACATTGCATAGACATTTTTCTACTGTGCATATTATCATTACAATACCTACTGTTGTATTTTAAAGAGCAATATCAATACCAATATGTTGGTTAGGCTAAACATTTGAACATTTTTAGGCTATTACTGTAATTCAATATTTTCATGCACACAGCACTTTTAGTAAGTATTTCTCAAAATGTTTACACATTGAAAACCACCCTTAGGTCATAAATTTATATATATAAATATATAAAATATACTAAGCTCTACAAACAAACAGATTACCATACATATAAAACCACAATCCAAAGACAACACACATCACAGAAAATCAAAAAAGAAAGACCGAAAACATAAAAAGGATGGTGTGTGTGTGTGTGTGTGTGTGTGTGTCTGTGTCTGTGTGTGTGTGGGAGGAGTTTCAGGGAATCTATGTTTACTGCTTGGATACAATCGTTTGTTCAAAGTAAGAGGGGGCGTTTTTTCCAGACTCTTGAGAAGTTTTGCCCAGAGCCCCTTGTAGAGTATTTTAGAGTATTGGAGTAAGTTTTTCAAGCTTGAGATGTGCCCTAACACTTTCTATCCACTTAGAGTGTGATTGCGGTTTGACAGATTTCCAGCGGGTCATTGCTAACCAATTTATCACACTGCACACCTGGGAGGGCCAGCTCTGTTGTCTTTGACTGTAGAGGATTGAAAGACAAATTCAAACCTTAAGAGACACAACGCACATAACCGTTGAAGTTTTTTCAAACTGCAGCAGACAACATTAATGACACTGACAAAAAGGCCAATATCAGACCCATCTCCCTAAACAACTCTGTCACTAACCATTTTTTTGTTTGTTTTTTACATATGAAATATTTCCCTACTTCTTCCTTCCTCAGCGTCTGGGCTGTGACAACGTGTTGGAGTCTACGCAGCAGGAAGACCCCTGCCTGCAGTGTGGGGGGAGCGGACAGTCCTGCTACCAAGTCAAGAACAGCTTCTCTGTACGCGACCTCCCAACTGGTACGCTGCACATTTTTGCCTTACAGATGTTTTTTTTATTGCCACATCAGCAAATTAATTCCCTCTCGCTGAGGTACTAGGAAGCTCTGAGAGAAACGTCACACATGTAGATTTCTTAACCCTCATGTTGATTCCACTCATCGCTCTTTGGCAAGTACAAATCTCTACTTTCATTAATTTTGGGGCGTCTTATTCAATTTTATAGCATTTGAATAAAAGTGGTTTTGAAATAGTATTGAGTAAAAGTTGACATATTCCAGTCTGTGATTATCCATCAACATCCATTCCTTTAATTTTAGTCTCAATAATTCCTAATTTCTCAAACATTAGGTATAATTTCCTATAAATGAGGTTTATTGACCATAAATTCCAAAAAGTAACTGTAAAAGTAAGGTTAATAGGTTTGTGTTACATAGTGTTAAACGTCAAAAACAGTGACAAACTTTGAAAAAAGTGACGAAAACGTCAGAAAAAGTAAAAAACAATCGATAAAAAAACGTCAATAAAAGTGTTGCTTTTCAATTTTGACGGGAAGACAACGCGAGGGTTTACTCTGAGTTTGCATGCGTGAAAGGAGTTATCTTTCATTTTCATCTCAGGCTACAACCAGATGTTCATCATCCCTGTTGGAGCCACCACCATCAGCATCAGAGAAACAGTGGCCACACGCAACTACCTTGGTGAGTTTTTTCTATTAAAAGATCAACAGGGCCACACGGAATCTGCGGAAGCAGAATTCCACAGACTTCTCTGCAAATTTTCTGCAAATTTTCAGCAGATATTAAACAAATCACAATGTTAACACATCTCCACCCCAAGCAGCAAAACAGGCAGTCCGCTAAATTCTGCAGATTTTCATTCTGGATCAGCGGTGAAAACTGAAAAAAAAAAATCAGAAAGAAAATTGTTTGTTTTTGTATGTTTGATTGTATTCTGGACATACAATGACTGTAACCTCTGTGCATGGCCAGCTATCAAGAACCTGCGTGGTGAGTACTACCTCAATGGCCACTGGGTAATTGAGTTTTCCAGGGCGACACGCATTGCCGGAACAATGCTGTACTACCAGCGAGGAGCTGAGGGGGACAACGTCCCAGAAACCATCATCGGCCGCGGCCCCACCACCGAGCCCCTTGTTGTTGAGGTAAGATTGAACATACACTGAAACAGACACTGTTGATCTTTCAAACTTTACTTCAAATATTTAACTCCAAATCTGTCTTTAAAGCATATACAATCAATATGTTTTATAATAACAAAGGCTTTTCAGGATCAAATGTAAAAAAAACTGTGCAGTTACAAATAAAAATATGACGGTGCAAATCCGCTATCATAGTAGCAATGCGCCAACACGCCTGGCTTTTAAAGGGAATGGGAGCTGACTTCTGATTGGTTGATTGCATGTTACGCCCAAAACACACCTATTATTAATGAAGACACTAAGTACAACCCTTTAGAACCGTGCGTCCAGTGCACCGACCCTTTTTTCCGCCGTCAAACTAGCAAAAGTGGATTTGGACATGCCCTAAACACACCTGCGCCAGGCGCTTCACGCCGTGCGCTTAGATCTTTAAAATAGGACCCACAGTGTTTGAATAGCATAGTTTCCGTCCACAGCAGGCAGCTGTTGTCAGCAAAAGTAGTTTTAAAAACCACTGGACGCTGCCTGCACAGCTCCAAGCACAATGCAGACAATATTAGCACCTAGCTGTGAACATAGTGGAGCCAGATAGTCCTGTAAGGTTCACAAGTCAATTAATTTACTAAAAATAAATTACAATGTTTATATAGTTGGCCATTAAAATAGCTGTGGTTACACACATACAATGTACATATGTGCATGTTTAATTATATTACATCAGCAGTTATCTCCGGCAATAGTATCCGTAATCTACCTCTGTGATTTTCCTCACATCTACATCAGTGGGTGAGAAGCAGAGCAGTGTTGTGGAGCTAATGACATGTGGAGAGCAATAAAGTCCTGTTTAACCCTTGTATCGAATTTGGGTCAAATTGACCCATTTCACATTTTTACAAGAAGAAAAGGGGTACAAGTTACATTTTTTCTAGATGAAAATCAGCGGCCTTGCCTTATTTTCTGTGATAACCATGTATTCCTGACTCAAGTCAGAAACTATTCTGGATATGACCACTTTTTCCAAGATAAGAATGCTCACATAGTGGATTGGACAACATGAATTCTAACCTTATAACAAAAAACGAATCCCACTTCCATTTTTAATTGTGTTCTAGTAGAGACTGATTGCATTCCCTAAACGTATATGTTATCTCAATTGTTTGAAATTGAGATAAAGACAATATTTGTTAATAGATTATGAAGTAAAATTTTATTTCAGAATTGTTTTTAAAACCCCAAATAAGTCACGGGTCAGTTTGACCCGAGGGATACGAGAGGGTCTCGAAAGTGAAGACAACACAAGGGTTAAGAAAGTTATCCTTCTCCATCCAGCTGTTTCCTCTCATTAAAAGTAAGGGTGGGAATCACCAGACGCCTCCCGATACGATATTGTCACGATACTTATGCCATGATACGATATTATTGCAATTTCAAACATATTTCAATATTCTGTGATATATTGCAATTTATGACCTTTTTTTCCAACTTCTAATTTTTCCCCCTTTCAAATGACGTCCCCAAGACGAAACTTTGTCAACACCGGTTTTTATCTAAGAAGAAACATTTCTCTGTTTGTTAATCTCACTTTAATTTTATTGCTGCAAAATGGGATTGTCAAGCAGACAAACTGACCAACACATATATAATAAAAGATCCATACTTGGTGCCTGTTTACAGATACAGTATTGCCACTGAAAATACTATGCTATAGCAGTTTTTTCCCCCACCCCTAATTAAAAGTGATCCAACCACCCCTCATGTTACATTTCCCTCAGGAGTTGGTGGGGAGCAGGCAACAGGCAACCCAAAATCCAAACCATACATCCTTTTTTTGCACATAAAGGTGTGTTAGCTTGTTTTATTGCAATATAGTTATTAGATTATAAGTCATCCTGTTGACAAGTAGGAGTTTGGGACGCATTTTAGGACTATTTACAACCTCTAAGGACCATGAATATACCCAGCACACTTCAGGGAAAACTAGGTTGTTTTGGACAAAAGCGGTTAAGAAGAATTTTTCATGGCATTACTAGAGTTAGAGGAAAGGTAGTCTCCCATTGCCAGACCTACACAACGCTGCTGAGGTGAGTGAATCAGAAAATCTGGAAGGATAGTCCTCTGAGGACCAGGAACCTGGCCTTTGGACCAAAAGTCTTTTGACGGACTGGCAAAAGAATATGAGGAAATGATCTCAATCTTTTGTAAATGGAGTTTAATCTTTATGTCCAACCCTGTCGTCTCAGCTGATCAGCCAGGAGCCCAACCAAGGAGTGGAGTATGAATTTTATCTTCCCAATGGACGCTCCAGAGAAGGCTACTACTGGAGCTTTGGATCCTGGTCTTCCTGCAGCAGAGAGTGTGGATCAGGTCAGTGTCTCAGAAGAACACAGATAATAATTTAAAACACGCCTGAATGCAGACCAGTACAGTATTCCTCATCCAGGTTCTTGGAAAATAATACAAGTCAGTTGTCTTTCTCCTCCTTCATTAGGCTACCAGTCTCGTTTGGTCTTCTGCACCATTGATAACGAGGCCTACCCCGACTATCTCTGTGCATCTCTGCCCAGGCCACAGACCAACCGGACATGCAACTCCCACGCATGCCCACAGATCCGCAGGTAAACTACACGTGATGTGACATTTCAGTAGACTTTGGCAGAATTTTATGAGATCAACAACATCCAGAGGTCATTTTTGTTCCATTGTAAGTGTTTCTTTTTTGTTTGTGCTCATAAAAGTGCAAAAACTAAGCTTGAGAGCAGCTTTTTGACTGTTGTTGGTGTGTTATCATGACTGTCTGAAAGGATGGCGTACCTGTATCCACCACAGTTGTGGAGATCCTCTGAAAGACCCAGGGCCTATTCGTTCAGGTAACCCAGTGTCTGTGGTCGTAGTCTTAGAGTTTTAGTTTTAGATGACTGCAAACACGAAGGGGGGAGATCTAAATCATTTTCTCTGATTTCCTGAGCACGCACAGTCGATTTTAGTAATTTGTTAGCCGTCCTATCGTTCCTGTTGACATCTGGGAAATGAAAAATCTTAATGTCAATCACGTAAACCCCAAAGTGCTTTACATTAAAAACAGCATTCACAAGTGTTAATAGAAATAGGAATACACACACACACACACACACACACTGTAATTAAACAAATGCCTGAGAAAATAAATGAATTTTGAGTTTGCTTTTGAATGATCAAAGTTGTGACGGACCTTAAGCTAAGTGCCAAAAATGAATTAAAATGTAAGTCATACTGTTTGATTAAAATGTCCGTCTGGAAACTCTTCCCCTTAAGATGTGTTTGACTCTGTAGCATCTGTGTTTAGCTCTCAGCCTGTTCCTCCATGTGGGGTGAGAACAAAGCCAACAGTCCAGCTCAGAGATCTCCTTTCAAACTTTTAATGATCCTCATTTGTCCTGGACACACTCAACGTCTTGCTCCATGGAGACCGAGTGATGATTTAATGCCAGATTTCAGAGATCAGAGCCCCCCTCTTTCTTTAACCTCTCAACCTGTGGCGCCTGTACCCAATCCCTGAGCTGGGCTGCTGCCTGATTGCTTTAGCAAACTGTAAAACTCTCTGTCCCTGTGCATTAGTTTAGCTGCTGTGTTGTGAAGTGTGCGTTAAAAGGTTATAGGTCGTCGTGCAGGGGGGTGTTGGGGATTGTGTACATCTGAATGGCAGTGGGATTGGTGGTAAATAGCCGGGGCTTCAGCCAGTGACTCTGTGGTATTTCCTGCTTTCTTTTCTTTCATGCTTCTGCTGCTGCTGCTCAGAGATGTGTATGAAGATTGCGGTGGCGCTAACTGCTCCCTCATTATCCCTCAATTGAAAGATATAGATCAGAAACAGTTAAAAACGCTCTGAGGTCAAAAAGCATTCTCTCAATTTTTACATATCTTCTTAAATTCACATTCATTAAGGGTATTTGCAATCAGTATAACTAACCACCATATCTTGCATATCAAAATGTTCAACGAACTCATCTTTCTGTATCACAACGCCCAAATGTGTCAAATGTGTAAAGAGATAATTTGGCACTAAAGCCGCGAAGTTGACGTTCACTTTTTAGGAATTCCTCAAATCCGTGGAAAAGAAACTTTACTTACGTCAATGAATTGATTTGGTGCTTGAAATGTGTTTACCAAAGTCTTTGCTTCACAAAACATAGTGCAATATATTAATAAATGAGTAAATAATTGTATAATAAACGCCTGAAATAAAATATTGTAATGTCGCTTTTTGAGTAGAAGCATTGTCTGTTGTTCAAACACCGACGGAGGATCAATGTTAATGTCTCTGACTTGTGTATGTGTTTTTAAGCAGAGATAAAAATGTGAGCGTGCTAGCATAGTTTTTTGTTTTTTAGATGTGCTTTACAGTCTTTGTAATTAATGCTTCCAATAATCAATGTCTGTTCACATTAACCAGGAGGTGAAGAATGCTTTCTGTGCTTCAGCCGAGGGAAACTGGTGGCTGGTTTCTCCAAAAGGATGCGTTGTTTTTAAAGGTCCCATGACATGGTGCTTTTTGGATGCTTTTATAGGCCTTAGTGGTCCCCTAATACTGTATCTGAAGTCTCTTTTATATAGACCTTAGTGGTCTCCTAATACTGTATCTGAAGTCTCTTTTATATAGACCTTAGTAGTCCCTAATACTGTATCTGAAGTCTCTTTTATATAGACCTTAGTGGTCCCCTAATATGTATCTGAAGGTGGAAGGTGGAAGATGGGGTTTGGCCTTGACCAACTGCCACATTGCTCCTTTAAAACCATGATGTCTCTCTCTCATGGGTGGGCCAAATTCTCTGGGCGGGCAAAGCAGAGAAATCGAGTAACCTTGCCCCTTATGACATCATAAGGAGCAAGAGTCCAGATCGGCCCATCTGAGCTTTCATTTTCTCAAAGGCAGAGCAGGATACCCAGGGCTCGGTTTACACCTATCACCATTTCTAGCCACTGGGAGACCATAGGCAGGCTGGGGGAACTCATAGTAATGTTAAAAACCTCATAAAATGAAATTTTAATGCCATGGGACCCTTAACATAATCATGTCTATTAGATTAGTAGGCTGGTCAGTAGCTCTGTTAAAACAATGCATCTTTTATTACGCTTGCATTTCATTGGAATGGTTTATAGTCGAAAACACTAATATGAATCTGAACTAAAAGCTGGTTATTAAAGGCAAATATTCAATTACTGCTGTAAGGATTAGTCGATGGGTTGACGGACGGAAAATACATCAACACAAATGTGCCGTTTGAAGTTGTGTATTAACAAAGAAATGCCAAAAGTGATCTGGTTCCAGCTTCTTATGTTTTAGGAGTTGCTGCTTCTCTCTGTTTAATAGGATTGAAAATGAAATGTCTTTAGGTTCTGCTCTGTTGGTCAGACAAAACAAGCAAGAAATCGGTCAATCCAAGATATTTTGATGGACATTTTCCCCCTACTATTTGATATGACAGTAATTATTTGCATATATTCAATACAGACGTTTTATTTTAAATAGCAACATCACACCAGGCTAAAATAAAACTTCTCTGATTGCTGGCTTTAGGCTCTGTAGTACCTGTAATCACAGCAAATAGACAGGTCATGGCATCCTGGTGTACACTTCTACATTGCTGCAGCAAGATGAGACCTTAAACCATTGGATGTCAGTCAAAGACAGAATGTCAAGGGCTGTTTCAAGTTGCTCCTTCCCTTCCCCTGAGTGGCTTTGTCACTTTTCAGGCCGCCATTGTAAAAAAGAACTTAATGAATTGCCTGTAAAAATAAAAAAAAAAACGATCAAAAAGCTCTTTAAAGCGTAACTCTCACCAAAATGCAACCTAGGGTCTTTTTGTGAAAGTACCCGAGTCAAACTTTTGTTTGAAAGCATAATTAGGACTAAAAAGCCGTGATTTTGGCGAGCGGAAAAACCGACAGTTAACGTGAGTTGTTAAAACCTTTCTTTTTCTCTGTGTACACAAGCAATGTTCTCAAAACTGAGTTCATGTGTAGAGCCCCTGGTGATACTTGGAGCAAAGTTTCATGTTGTATCAAGCCTTCTTAGTGTTTTAAAAATAGGTATTTAGACGCTTTTATAGCAATGCCCCTGGCTCTCCCATTCAAAAGGCCATTTGACTGAAAAGGAGAATACGGTAAATCTTAAAAGTTCAGTTAATTACGCTTTTAAATGAAAGTTTGACTCGGGTAGATTCACAAAAAGATCCTAGGTTGCATTTTTGTATTGATGCTGTCCAGAAATATTTGCCTCTCTAAGAAAATGGCAAATTAAATATTGTATCATGTCCCATTCAAAAATCTTTTTTTTAATTTTGGCATCGTTCTTCATTTTCTCTGCACTGCATTCTCACATCTCCTGACTTCTGTTTCCTGTCCCTCCTCTCCTCGCGTTGGGTTTCCCCAGCTGGAAAACCGGCGAGTGGAACACCTGCTCGGTTACCTGTGGTGGAGGCTCTCAGGTGCGCAGCGTGCAGTGCGTCTCCCATGATGCCGCTGGGCCCCGCGTGGTGGAGGATGCCATTTGTGCCGCCTACACCGAGGCACCGCCCTCTCTGCAGACCTGCAACATGCAAAAGTGCGCAGAGTATCAAGTGACTAGATGGAGCGCGGTGAGTGAACCTGTGAAACTGATTCAAATGAAAGCAAAGAAACAATATGGGCCAAAAACATGATTTTCTTTTAAAAGATAAGCTGCCTATATTTCTACTTTATACAACAATACTATATTTATTACCAATATTTAGCATAGCATGATTAGCTTGACTGTATCCAACTGTGAAAAATATCCCACCTGCTGCAAAATAAAGAAGTGAAGTCAAGTTAAGTGAAAAACAAGTTACTGTGTATATACATAGTACATAAAATGAACCTGATTAAAGATAAAAAGAAAAGAAAAAAGATTGTAAAGAGCTTCACTTTAGCACAAAAGAACTTATCTTAAAAAATATCTTCAATACAGTGGTAAGAGTGTTTTTGTTAAAGTTTGTCTTGTATTTATCTATGAAGAAGAACAGATGCTTAGCTCTGTAACTGAATAATCATCAATAGAGTCTTACATGTAAAGCCAAGATTACATGAGAAGCCCAAACTAAAGCTAGAAAAGTCCAATACCGTAAGCCTAAAATGCACACTAGATGCAACACATTTTAATGAGTGCATTGGATAAAACTACAGACTCTTAAAGAACACGAGCTGCAGAGTTTAGTCCAGTTTTGTATTTTTACATAATGCATGCTCTGATTTTTTTCTTTCTTGCATTTAGTTTGAATCATATCAAACAGTATCACCATTAAAGAGTATTTGGTGTAATATAATGTATGCTGTTGTGTTCACAGTGCTCAGTGACCTGTGGTTCAGGTGAACAGACCAGGGAAGTCACCTGTGTTGGTTCAGCAGGAATGAGGCTGGAGGAAACATCCTGCAGCGCTCTGCTCCGCCCGACTGCCGTCCGACCCTGTGAGATGGCCGCCTGCCTGAGACAGATCAGCTGGCACGTCGGAGACTGGGGTCTGGTGAGCGGGGATAGGGAACAGCAAGCAAAAACAACACAGGGACACTTATGTGCAGTTACTAGAGTTGTTCCGATACCAGTATGGGAAATGTCTCTGATGCGGCCTAAAAAGCTGGTATCGATATCAGCGAGTATTCCAGCCTATGCACCAATCTGATATGACATAATTGTGCCCTGAAAAAAATCTTTCTCAAAGTACTTTATTTATGTTCATTATCCGTTATGACTGACTTTCTATTTAGATAATAAAAGAAAGTTCTATGGCATTCAGTCTCTGTAATCTCTGTATGTATTTGTTCATGTTTTACAACCCATCCCATGGCATGAAAATTTTAACATTACTGAGTTCCCCCAGCCTGCCAACCAGACCATACAACAATGATAGCAATCATATTACATCCATACAGGGTTAGTAGTATACAGCTGTTAGCATAATAATATATATATACATATATATATATATATATATATATATATATATATATATATATATATATATATACACATATATATATATATGTATATATATATATATATATATATATATATATATATATATATATATATATATATATATATATATATATATATACATATATATATATGTATATATATATATCGCATATCATCTCTAGTAGTTATTGTGGCTGAATGTGAGGTCATCATTTCTGTCTCTCAGTTGGACAATTTTCATTGGTTCTAATCTCTCTCGGTTTTCCTTCAGTGCTCTAAGAGCTGTGGCTCCGGCTCCCGAGAGCGACAGGTGATCTGCTCAGACCGAGAGAGGAACCTGTACCCTGTGAGCCAATGTAACGCCCACCCCAAACCCTCCACCATGGAGCGCTGCAACACCCAGTCCTGCTACAGTCCACAGGGTGAGTGCATGCAACACCAGCTCTTAAAGTAGGGCTCTTGCTCCTGCAACATGCATTGACTTTAAAAATGTTATACTGTATTGCAAGATTGCACACATTGCTTGCATAATTTTGCATTTTTGCAATGTTATGTGCAAATATTCTACTTTACCTGTTTTTCAGAATAATGTACTGTACTTCATATTGCGTTTCAATCACAATCAGAATCTGAATCAGAATACTTTACTGATTTCCTCAGGGAAATTGTTAAGTTGCAGTTGCTCAGTCAAATAAGCAAGTAAGAAAAACTTTAAAGTGTATAAAATAACATAGGCAAAAAGTTAAAAGTATATAATAATAAGCCTAGGTGCATTTTACTAATGCACTGTTAAAATAACAATGAGATGCTGTGCTAGTTTAAAATGAAGAACATCTGCATTTCATTTTGACTAGAATACAAAAAGCCTTAAATGTCAATGTCAGTCATTTTGTTATCATTTTTCAGCGTTTTGGATTTACATTTCAAGTATTCAGGGAAGATTGTCACAGAAGTGGAATACAGGCAGTAAAAGCCGCACGCACGCACGCACGCACGCACGCACGCACGCACGCACGCACGCACGCACGCACGCACGCACAGTATAATTCAACCACCACCATGTCCACCTACAGTGGCTTGAATAAGTTTACACACCCATGCTAAAGTTGAATAAAAAGAGGAATAAAAAACATATTTAAAAAATTTATCTTAATGCCTTAATAAAAAAAAAAAATGAAAATCCAACCTTTTAATGACACCGATTTTCTTTGTGAATGAATAAAGTTTTGTAAATAAATAAATGTTCTTCCTTAAAATGCAGATTTTTAAAGGCCAGTTATTTCATGGATCCAGGATACTATGCATCCTGATAAAGTGTCCCCCATCATCACATACCCTTCACCATACATAGAGATAGGCATGGCATGGGGAACTTTCCGTAAAATAATCTCTCAATGCAAATCAAACCAGTTATTAAGCTAACTATGCCAAGAAGACCACACCATGCGTCTTCTTAGTTCATCTAACTGAACAGTGATAAAACCAAACTCCTCCTCGTAGCCACCAAATCCACCCTATCCAAAATCAATAATTTCACTCTACCAATTGAATACTCCTTGGTCTCCCCTTCCCCTCAGGTCAAGAGTCTGGGCGTAATCCTCTACTCCTCCCTCTCCTTTCAGTCACATAGAAATAATATCTGCCGGTCTGCATACTTCCACCTACGCAACATTACCCGCCTCCGTCCCTCCCTTACCACTCAAACTGCCTCCATTCTTATCTACAGCCTCACCACCTCCCATCTTTTTGGCCTGCCTCAAAAATCCCTCCATAAACTTCAACTTCTTCAGAACTCAGCAGCTCGTGTCATCACCAGAGCCCCCCTCGTTTCATCATATAACCCCCGTCCTTCAGCAGCTCCATTGGCTTCCAGTTCCATTCAGAATACAAGTTAAAATCCTTCTGCATACTTTCAAAGCCATCCATAACCTTGCTCCTCCATATCTGTCTGAACTCCTTCACATCGCCGCCCCCTCCCACTCCCTCAGACCCTCCTCCTCTATCCACCTCACTGTACCCCCAGCTTGACTTGTCACCATGGGGAACAGAGCCTTCAGCCGCTCTGCTCCCCAGCTCTGGACCTCACTCCCACTTGACCTTCGCAGTATCGACTCTCTCCCCCTGTTCAAAACCAGACCCTAACCCACCTGTTCCAGCTTGCTTATTTGTAAATACACTGTTCCTGTAATTTATTTTTCATAACTGTTCATACTTTTTGTTCCCTTTCTGTTTTTTATTGTCTGTAAAGTGACCTTGAGTGCTTAGAAAGGCGCTGTTAATTAAAATGTATCATGAATTATTATTAATTTTTTCAGGCCTCTGTCTGCAGCACCTTTCTGTTAAAAAAAAAGGGTAAAATTGTAAAAAATTGTGAATCGTGAGTTGAGTGTATCATTTCATCCATACTGAGCTCTCCTTGTTGTATTTTCTTGTACGTCTTTGTGCAGTGGTTCCCAGCATCCAGGACGCACGAGGACACGACACCACACAGACTGTTTTCCAGCCCTATGTGCCAGACCACGCAACAGGTTGGGCTTCTCTAGCTCCAATTATATCTTTTCCCCTTTAACTCCTCAGCAATATCCCTCTAATGACTGAATAATAAATTAATACGCACACTCTAAGCATTTCAGACCCAAATCTAGATGTCAAGTCAAGTCAGTTTATTTATAGAGCACATTTAAAACCAACCTAGGCTGAACAAAGTGCTGTATGTAAAAATAAAGGAAGGCAATAAAAAATATAGACACAATGAACATCATATAAACAACACACTAAATCATACGCCAAAGAATAAAAATGTTTTAGGACAAGACTTAAAATGCCCATATTATGAAAAATACTACCCTTTTCTGGGATTTGGGGTGTTATTTTGTGTCTTTGGTGCTTCCATACACATAATAAACTTGGATAAACTTGTTTTGAGTGAGACACGTTTTCTATAATGTCCTCTGGTTTCAGTCTCCAGGTGAGCTGTTCTAAATCTGCACAGCTTTCTACGTCACTAGCATGCTAGCTTGTTCTCAGTATCAAAACACTGCTACAAGACACACTAGTTCCCCATAATCTCCAAAAGAACTACTTCCTGTCCCTGTTCTGCAGGTATTCCACAAGTGGCCCTCGTCTCCCAGCTAATCCTGCCTTGGACTGACCAAAGCTGGAGAGACAGTTATCTAGTTGATGGGATCGTACCCCAACAAAGATAGTATAGAAGTGGGATGTCTCACTCTGGAGCTAAAACAGAGACCTAAACACACAGTGTGAAAAGAGGATCTGCAGCCATGTGCAGTACAACAAAGATTTTGAAAATGAAACCATGTAAACCTATTCTGGTACAAAATACAATTATGAACCTGAAATGAGCATAAAATAGGCGCTTTAAAGATCTTGGCAGTAGAGGAGGACCTAATATGAATGGGAAGTTTGTTCCAGAGTCTCTGGGCTACAACGGAGAAGACACGATCACCCTTTGTTTTTATCCCAGACTGTGGAAAAGCTAAAAAGAAGTGATTAGACAATCTTAGGTTCCTGGAGGAGAGCTGTAGGGTAAGGAGATCAGCAATGTATAAAAGGGCCAATCCATGTAATGCCTTAAAAACAAGTAACATTACCTTAAAATTGGTTCCATATTTGATCAGTAACCAGTGAAGAGAAGTTGATATCAAGGAGATATGATCCCTCCTTCTGGTACCAGTCAACAATCTAGCAGCCGCATTCTGGACAAGCTGCAGGCGTGATATATGTATACACATGTGTGTATATATATGTGTGTATACATAAATGTGTGTGTATATATATATAGATATATATATAGTATGCATATATTATATTAGCACCTTGTAACTGCAACTTTTATGGTTCATACCAAACAAAACTAAATGTAGGTGTTATTGCACCCTGATAATGTCTTCCCCTCAGTTCCCCTGCACCCCCTCCTCTCCTCTGATATAACTCCTGTCACTATGTGCCCATCGCCTCCCCCTGCCCCACCACCACCACCTTCCCCACCCAACCCCTGTCCCAGCACTAATTATCCAAGCCTGACTGACATGTTTTCAGGGTTCCATTAGGCATTGTTGGCCTGATTAAAATATTTCCGAAGCACTGAAGTGTGCGAAGGCTGGCTCGTTTTTTTTTTGTTGGCATGTTCTGGCATTCTGCAGCACTGTCCCAGTGGTCAGGAATTTCAAGTTTGGGGGTCTTGTGTGATTGTTTATTCACAGTGCAGTTCTTGTCTCAGTTCTGTTCCCTGCAGTATCTTTGTTTTTAAATGCTGATGATATGTTCGTATGCGTTTTGTAGCCGTTACCTTTTTGCCTTCGTTTGTATTTTGGCTTCACGTGAATTCTCACTGTGTAGCTTAGAATCTATTATACATGTCTAAAGCGATGTGTGAATGTTTTTCGCTGGGTTTCATTGTAGCCCGCCGGCCAGAGACAGATCCGACACGTACAAACCCAGTCCAGGACCCTCACGGCTCCGCCCCGGCCCTCCACTGCAGCCAGTCCTATTACGGCTGCTGCCCAGATGGACGTACCTCAGCCGGGGGACCCCAGGGTCTGGGCTGCCCACATGTCCCACCTCCCCCTCCTGCCCAGCCACACTGCACCCAAACTAGGTATCCAGTCTGTCATTTCACTGTGGTTGAGGTTACATATGGAGTCTGTTTTTGTCTGGGGGTCACTTTTATAGCACTCTAACCAGCCATTGGTTGGCCTTACTATGACCGCAGTAGATCCCACTAAGTGGCCAGAGGCTAAGCTTTTCTTCAAAATGTCAAAGTTGCAAAGTTATTTTTGGCATAGACGTTCTGTACAAAGTGTTTCATTGTTTGTGCTTGTCTTTTTTATTTGTTTTGTTCTATGTGTCAGTTATGGCTGCTGCCAAGACCAGTTGACGGCTGCTCAGGGCCCCAACAGGGAGGGCTGCGCCGAGTATGCTTCACCCACTGTAAGCAAACATGCATGAAATTCTCACAGTTACACGGTACACATTGTTTTTTAACCCTTGTGTTGTCTTCACTTTCCGCACCCTCTTGTATCCCTCGGGTCTAATTGACCCGTGACTTATTTGGGGTTTTAAAAAATTCTGAAATACAATTTTAATTCATAATCTATTAACAAATATTGTCTTTATCTCTATTTCAAAACAATTGAGATAACATATATGTTTAGGGAATGCAATCAGTCTCTACTAGAACACAATTAAAAATGGAAGTGGGATTCGTTTTTTGTCAGGTTATAATTCATGTTAATAATCCACTATGGAAAAAGCATAAGTGGTCATATCAAGAATAATTTTCTGAATTGGGTCAGGAATACATGTTTATCACAGAAAATAAGGTAAGGCCGTTGATTTTCAGGTAGAAAAAATGTAAACTTGTACCATTTTTCTTCTTGTAAAAATTTGAAATGGGTCAATTTGACCTGAATACCATACAAGGGTTAAGCTTTTTGAGTTCATTATTTATTATCCGCTCTAGCTTTTTATCAACGTTTAGACACATATATGGAAATAATTATGCTCCAATGATGAGAAATGTTATATATTTTGTGAAAAAGTCACATTTTCTTAAGGGAGGACCCAGAAAGGGACCTGACTGACCATAAATCCTTTCTTCTAATTTGTCATGTCGCACGTCCTCAGGCTGCTCCTTCTCTCCCCACTGAGAATGCAGCACAGTGCCGTCTCACCACCTACGGGTGCTGTTATGACCGCACCACACCTGCAGGAGGACCCAACGGGGAGGGCTGCCCCAACCCACCCAACCACAGTAAGAGACTCTGAAGTTGCAAATACATTCATACACATTGTTCTCTTACTACTTGGTCAATGGTCATCAACTAACAATAATTCCCATGTGGATCTGTCTAGTATAACCTGTGAACCTTTGCTTTTTGCCACTACGATGCTCCACTGCCATGATGCAAGCAGGGGATAATATACAGAACATTTTCACTTTTCCTGTCTAAATATCCCCAGTGAACCTAAGCATTTAAATTCACAACATCATTTAAATCCAGTTCATTTGATTTGAGTTGTTGTACTTATCTGATTCTAATCAAAGATGTGGTATTAGAGAACTGTTGTCTGTCAGGTCATGGGATTAGATCCAATTTTTATTTGTTAAAGCCTCTGAACATTCACTTGTTTTATTTTTAGTTCTTCTGGCTAATTAGACCTCTACTCAGGTTGAAGGTGGGCCAGAGCTTTGATAGGAATAAAATGATAATGGTGTCATTTGTCCTGCCCTAACATGTGCAACAAAGCTAACAAGAGACCCCGGAAGATGTCTGTCAATCAGTCTATACATGCCCACACAGTCCTGGGGAGAGGGCTAATCAGCCAGAATAACTAAAATCCCCTTTGTGGATGTTCAGGGCCTTTAAAAGATTGATGAGAAAAAGAAGAGAAAGTTTTTTAATGCTTAGATAAAATATAGATAGAAAAGTATTAAAGTGACAAACTCAGTATGTTTTCCAGGAGCTTTAAATTGTATAGGATGTTTTTTTTTCCATTGATGAAGATAGGTGACACATTTGAAAGTGCAGGAAAAGCTATTAATTAGTCCTCGAAGTGCAGCCTGAAGACTTGATGTTGGTAACGTTGTCCTGTTGTGTTTCTGTGCTGTAGTTGAGCACTCCATCTGCTCCCTGCCTCGTGCTGCCGGCTCCTGCAGCACCTGGACACCACGCTACCACTACGACGTCATCACCTCCAGGTGTCTGCACTTCTGGTTTGGCGGTTGCCACGGCAACAGCAACAACTTCATGACCCGGGCTGATTGCCAGAGGCGTGCCAGGCGCCTTCACTGAGCCAACAGGGCCCGGGCCGCAAGCTCCCGCCGGAGAGCCCACTCCTAGAAGAGAATCCACCCCTGGAAGCGCCACATCTGGAGGAGGAGGGTCAACGAATGCGGGGTCCCGCAACATGGGGAGGATTTTCACAGTGCAGGGAGGCACCGGCACCGCAGACAGGCCACCAGTGCTGCCTCACATGCCCACAGAGCTAGAGTCCATCTGCGCCCCGCAGACCTTCCCCTGCTACTGCTGCACAGCACATGGGCCCGGCAGCGAGGTAAGACACCGAAGACCCAGGGAGCATGGCCAAAAGCTTACGCCCTGCCTCCACTAGCCTCACAATGCTGGTAACAGCCTTCCTACCCCCTGCTGAAGGAGCCCCACCCAGTCCATTCAGCCCTGCTGAGTGCGAGTGGGGCCAAAGAGTGAGCTGAAGGAGACAAATCATGTCCATCATTCACTTACCCCATAAAATATGATGAGTCCAAGTTAAAGTTGTTAATCATTGTGTTTATGTGTACAAATACTCCCAGCCTGCATAGTCCTCCAAGTCCTGCGCAACAAATTTACATAAACCAGATCCAGAATTAGGCACAGACATGTTAAATATTCCAACAAAAGGTTCGGATTTTTAAATGTCTTCAGTCAAATGTATTAATTACCAATGAAGCATCTGTACGGGTAAAAGCAAGAGAAATGAAAATGAAGACCAAATAAATAGCCTTCCTTTCCAAGCTGAGACAGAATAAGCAAACCCAAAGAGTAACTTAACACCCCCCTGAGTCTTGTTTTTGCTGCAGTGGTGTAGAAGTGTACTTCAGGGTGTGTCAGTACATCACGGCACATCATGACATAACTGGGTGTGATTCCAGATGCAACCGACCCCAAACCTTTAACCAGAGAAGGCCTGGTGTTAAGTTACTCTTTAAAGACTTATATATGTGCTTTATTTTACGCAATATTCTTTTTTCAGTATGTAGACGCACATCATTGAACATCTGAACCTTTGCTTTGTCAAATACAACCATAGCCACGCTACTGTACCTCTAGCTCCACAGACTCTCGCTTTCAAGCTTGCAACACCTTGTTTCTTCCTTTTGAGTTTGACAAAATGTCTGGAGAAATTGTCGACCTCACAGCGACCCTAAAATGGACAGCTCTTTTTCATTCAATGCTTGTGGGACTTTTTACTGTCTGTGTGGAGTTAGCGTTAGTCGTCTTGTGCTTATGTGTGCCTGCTACCTCACTGTGTCGGTCGCCATCACCTTTGTGCTTTGTGTTTGATGTCACTAGATCACACTAATAAAGGTTTTGCTGGGATGCTTTATGTTGTTGGTTTTGTGTTGTCACTAAATTCTGTCTTTCTCCACCTTACATTTGTGTAGTCGGGAGTATTAGCTACATCAGGGGCAGCAATCTTGGGCACGCGTGCCACCGGTAGCGTGTGGTAGCTCAACCAACAACACACTAGCAATATGTGTGCAAGAGTGTTTTTCTTTTGAAGATCATTTTTGGTGCATTTTTAGGCCTTTATTGACAGGACAGCTGAAGAAATAATAGGAGAGAGAGAGAGGGGGGAATGATATGCAGTAAAGGGCCACAGGTCAGAGTCAAACCTGGGCCCGCTGTGTCGAGGAGTAACCCCCTCTCTCTCTCTATATATATATATACATATATATATGTGGGCACCCGCTATGCCTGTTGAGATACCAGGGTGCCCACATTCACGGTAGTTTGATTGACTTTTCCCCCATCCGTATTCATTAAATATGAAATAAACTAAAAAAAATAACACTGCCTGAGCGGGCTCGGTAGATGACTGATCTGATATGGCACACGGATTAATGAGATCATTTTTAAAATGGCACTTCATTTAAAAAGGTTGCCGACCACTGAGCTACATTATAGGTTTAAGCTTTCTTTTGGGGATGTTGCAAGTTGCCGGGAACTTACTTTGGGTTTATTTTGGTTTAAAGAAAACTGTCCCTTGTCTTTAAATCACAGCGCACTGAATAAGTTGTTATACGGGTGAAGGTTGCATTGTTTTGTCTCGTCACTTTTTATGTTGCATGGGCCGTTTGTGAGCCAAAGCTGCGTTTCCTCTCTGTCTTTTCTCTCTGATAATCTTGTGAAGCCAGGTTGTGGGCGATCTTTATGCTTGCTTTGGTGACTGCTAATAAAAGTGCCAAGAGTGGAGCATAAAGTGACTCTTTCATTCTCTTTCTCACTTCAATCTTCCACCTTTTTCCTGATCCTCCATCCTTCTTTTCCTCCTTTCCTTCCTTTGCTTCCTTCTGTCCTGGTACCCTGCTCCTGTTTCCTCAGTATGACCCTGGGAGAAGTGAGCATTGATAAGACAGACCCCTCCACAGTGGAAGCTTTAGTGGGCCAGACAGTTGTGCTGCCCTGCCGAGTCAGCCCGACGCCGTCCTCCACTGTCAGTGTCCAGTGGAGAAGAGACGGCATCCCTCTGTCTACTCACAGGTCAGTAGAAGCACACACACAGTATAATTGTTAAGGCTTTCTGTCAGCATTTGGGATTATTGTCTACTTCTTTATTTCTATGTTCCTTAGGCATCTCCAGCAGCCTAATGGTTCCTGTTAGTTGGTCCTCTGACTAAATCGGACTCTGGTTGGTTCCTGTGCGTGGCTACTCGTGAACAGGAGAGAGACCACCGCTACATTTACCTGTCTGTCTCAGGTAATGCAAACAGGGCTGGGCAATATGTATATTTTATAAATCCACAACCTGAATGGATAAAAACAGAGCGTAGAATACGGTTGGCTGGGTAGCTCAGTTGGCTCAGTAGCGCCCATATGTAGAGGTTTACTCCTTGATGCAGTGGCCGTGGTTTCAAATCTGACCTGCTGCCCTTTGCTGCATGTCATTCACCTTCTCTCTACCCTTTCATGTATTCAGCTATCCTATATAAATAAAGCCCAAAATGCCTAGAAAATAATCTTAAAAAATAAGAATATTCAGTAACTGGCACATCTTTCAAGAGCGGGGCGCTCAAAGAAAGCTTCTGAGAAAAAACTCAACCGGTGTGCAATCAGCTAATTGGGGCCAGAATCGGTCAAAACGTTAATTTGACCGACTTTAACCCCAATTAGTCCGTCACACAAAATCCCGAAAATCGGGGCAAAGCCCTGATGTCATAGATGATGTCAGTGATTGTGTCAGAACACGCTGACCTTAAAAAAGTTAGCCAGTCATTATGCATGATGTGTTAATGTGACATTATGTAAGTGAATTATGACAGGAACATTGACCCACATCATCAAGCACTGATGTGAGAAATCTAAGGCTGTGTGTGTGTGTGTGTGTGTGTGTGTGTATGTGTGTGTGTCTGTGTGTGTGTGTGTGTGTGTGTGTCATAGAGGGGTCCTCTCAGCTGGTTCCCACTCGCTGCCCAGAGATGGTCCTCTCCAACGGTAAGAACAATCTAACAAAAAGGCTTTCTACATTGAATATATAAATATATAATATACGTATAAGAATATATAATATAAAAAGAAAACACCAAGGTAAACACCAAGTTTGGAACAAAAAGTAAAGAAAAACAATACAGTATATATATATATATATATATATATATATATATATATATATATATATATACACTCACCTAAAGGATTATTAGGAACACCTGTTCAATTTCTCATTAATGCAATTATCTAATCAACCAATCACATGGCAGTTGCTTCAATGCATTTAGGGGTGTGGTCCTGGTCCAGACCATCTCCTGAACTCCAAACTGAATGTCAGAATGGGAAAGAAAGGTGATTTAAGCAATTTGGAGCGTGGCATGGTTGTTGGTGCCAGACGGGCCTGTCTGAGTATTTCACAATCTGCTCAGTTACTGGGATTTTCACACACAACCATTTCTAGGGTTTACAAAGAATGGTGTGAAAAGGGAAAACATCCAGTATGCAGCAGTCCTGTGGGCCAAAATGCCTTGTTGATGCTAGAGGTCAGAGGAGAATGGGCCGACTGATTCAAGCTGATAGAAGAGCAACTTTGACTGAAATAACCACTCTACAACCGAGGTATGCAGCAAAGCATTTGTGAAGCCACAACACGCACAACCTTGAGGCGGATGGGCTACAACAGCAGAATACCCCACCGGGTACCACTCATCTCCACTACAAATAGGAAAAAGAGGCTACAATTTGCAAGAGCTCACCAAAATTGGACAGTTGAAGACTAGAAAAATGTTGCCTGGTCTGATGAGTCTGGTTTCTGTTGAGACCTTCAGATGGTAGAGTCAGAATTTGGCGTAAACAGAATGAGAACATGGATCCATCATGCCTTGTTACCACTGTGCAGGCTGGTGGTGGTGGTGTAATGGTGTGGGGGATGTTTTCTTGGCACACTTTAGGCCCCTTAGTGCTAACTGGGCATGGTTTAAATGCCCCGGCCTACCTGAGCATTGTTTCTGACCATGTCCCCCCCCTTTATGGCCACCATGTACCCTCCTCTGATGGCTACTTCTAGCAGGTTAATGCACCATGTCACAAAGCTCCAATCATTTCAAATTGGTTTCTTGAACACGACAATGAGTTCACTGTACTAAAATGGCCCCCCCAGTCACCAGATCTCAACCCAATAGAGCATCTTTTGGATGTGGTGGAACGGGAGTTTTGTGCCCTGGATGTGGATCACACAAATCTCCATCAACTGCAAGATGCTATCCTCTCAATATGGGCCAACATTTCTAAAGAATGCTTTCAGCACCTTGTTAAATTAATGCCACGTAGAATTAAGGCAGTTCTGAAGGTGAAAGGGGGTCAAACACAGTATTAGTATGGTGTTCCTAATAATCATATAGGTGAGTGTATATATATATATATATATATATATATATATATATATATATATATATATATATATATATATATATATATATACAGAAGAGAAACTGAAGATTATAGACACAAAACACCAAACTCTGTGAACCTTTATATATTGTATTTTTAATATATGATAACTGTGTGTAGCTGTAATGTAATGAAATGAAACAGCCACTAACTGCCTGTTACTGTTACTTATCCTAGGTTTAGTATTGAGCGGTCAAGCTCATCTTTGCTGGAAATGCGAGGGACAAACTGCCAGACTGTCCTGCACCATCGTCCCTTCCTCAGCGCTTCAGTCTGTCAACATTCAGTGGACTAAAGATGGACACACCCTCAGGGACTCCAGGTAATTATCCCACTGCTCTACTAATGTATGCACAGCTTCTGGTAAATATCTGGTTGTGTTTCTAAGCAATTGTCAAAGTCCAGAGAACAGAGACACAAACCTGGGTCTGGGTGTCCTCTGCCAGAAAAATGTTCCTGCATTTCTACATACATTTAGGGACTATGATGATACAAAATCATAATGATAAAATCAGTGGAATGATGTCCCCTTGTACCCAGTGGAAATTAGGCCTCAGGTTGACTCTCTGCTGTGTTGCAGGTATAGCCAACATTCAGACGGCACTCTGACCATCGGCTCTGTGAAGTCTTCAGACTCCGGCATGTACACATGTACCGCCTCCACCCAGCAGCAGCTGGAGCAGAGACAGCTGCAGCTCAGAGTCCAAGGTCAGTTCCATGGTTTGCCATCAAGCTGAACATATAACATGCAGTTTGGACCGTGATCATGAGCAGTGTTATAATGAAAAGTACAAGTACAAATACTTTGTTACTGTAGTTAAGTTGGATTATCGTGTAACTGTCCTTTACTTCGTAATTTATTTTTCAGGACTGTTTTTTACTACACTACATTTACTAAATGAAATGTATACCTTTACTCCGATTTTTTCCTAAGCATCTCCTTACTACAAAATAAATTCAGAGGAAATTTGTAAAACTGAAAAAAAAACAGGTTTTGGGAAATCATTGCGCCAAGATTGCAAGTTTATGCACGCTCCATTCCAGTTGGTGATGTGATGCAAACCAAGGTAAATTCCTTCTTAGGGACACTTACTTGACTATAAATCCTTTTCTGATTCTTATACCAAGCAGAATAGGAGGAGTAATAATAACGTGGCTCAGAGGTAGAGCTGTTGCCTGCCAAACCAACACTTGCAAGACACTGAACCCCGAGTTGGCCCTGATGCTGTGCCGTAGGAGTTTAAATGTGTGTGAATCTGATGAGCAGGTGGCATCTTGTATGGCAGCCTTGGCCTCGGCAGAGTGTGTGAACACAGTGTGTGAATGGTTCCTGTACTATGTAAAAGCGCTATATAAAAACAGTCCATTTGTACTTTACTTGAAGGTATCTACAAAAGAGTGACATGACACTGCCATGAACGTGCCATAAACATTATAAACAAGTCATAAACGTTAATTATATAACGCTTCTTCTTTATGTGTCATGACTGTCATGGTGCGGGTCACGAAGGCTTGTATCATGTAGCCGCACCTACAGTTTGTTTTTATTTAGGTTCCTTATTAGCTCTTGCATTGCAGGTGCTATTCTTCCTGAGGTCATTACAACTCACTTGAAAATGTAGCAATGCAATAAGAAAAACACATAACATCATAATCAATAACAAAAATGAAAATTGTAAGACAAAAAAAGACACTATCGTTTCATGACACATTTCGTCTCATATAAAATAACAGAATACACACACACGCAGTCATAGACAGCTCCTCCATCATCCTTACATTTAGGTTGACCATATTTTTAAGAAATACTATCATCACATAACATCTCCTTCATCATGTTTGGACACATCTCGCAATTGAACAAACAGACAGATGTTGTTAAGCCTCAACCAATGTTTCATTGTCTACTCAACTTCTCTTATTAATAGATATGTTGTTTTTTTTTGTCACAAAAAATGGGCCATTCAAAATAAGTTTTGGGACAAAGAAAAAATCAAACTTCAAAAAACTTTGGGGAAAAAAACAACAAAAAGCACCCACAACATTGAAAAAGTGACAAAAATGTCGGAAAAAAGCAATAATAATGTTGAAAAAAAGTGACCAAAACGTTGTTGTTTTTCAGCGTTGACGGGAAGACAACTCAAGGGATAAGGAAGCTACAATAAAGTTTTTAATCAAAGTTTTTTTTGTTTTGTTTTTTACTTTTACTTCTTCTTTTAAGACTTAAGTGCATTTAATATCAGAACATGACTTCAGACACATAAGTACAGTAAATATCAGATACTTTAAGGCTTTTACTCAAGTAATACTCTAAAAGATGACTTTAAGTAATTTTCTGGTAAGACACTTACGCTTTTACTCAAGTACTGCTTTCAAGTCCTTTATACGACACTTATCAGGAGTACTCTGTTGGCATCTATCGATGTTGTAATTTCACTTAATCTCCAGCAGAGATCAGTGTACAGCATGTGAGTGGCCTGAGAATAGACAGTTCAGTGTAGGTTTATAAGGGTGTAAGAACTTTTAGGCTAAAAACCCCACAAATGATTTTGTTCTGGTTTTCTTATCCAGCCGACCTAAAGATCACCACGGCTCCCAATAACATCCAGGTGTCTGAAGGCAGCACCGCTTTGCTCCCCTGTGTGGTGTCAGGAGACAACGTCAACATTGGCTGGTCCAGGTAATCATTATTATTACATTATACATTATATCTGTTGAGTCTGGCTTTTAATACGTAGCAGTGGTGTGACAATTTCAGTCTTTTGTTTCTTTGTAAACTTTTCAGATTTGACTGTTTTCTATGTTCACTCTTTCTATTGTATGATGTGATTGTACTCATTCTGATGTTAAGCACTTTGGATACCTGCTGGTTGCTGTAAAGTGCTATATGAATCCATTTTGATTGATTGATTGATTGATAGATAGATACGGGACTTTCACCCAGGTGAGCAGGGTTTTGTGTCCAGTTTCAATAACGAAGTAATCAATGTAATCAATCAATGCTTAATTTTTATCCTAGTTAACCTCGGAAGGAGCTGCACTTCTGGAGTTTAGTTTCAAAGTCAGATAGCTAACAATTGTAAAAGTGACACAAACAAAAATAACGAAAGGACATTAATAAACCAAAAGGATTTTTATTCGAAAGATATTTAAGTGACATGTGTGTGTAAAAATAAGGACACAAAGCCTTAAACTGGCTGTCTCCTCTTTGACTACAGGAATGGCATTCCAGTGGCCCAGACGGGCGTATCGTCCTGATGTCCTCTGACGGCAGCCTGATCCTGAATAACGTAAAGCCATCAGACGAGGGCACTTACACCTGCAATGCTTACACTGGCATCTACTCTGTGAGTGCCACGGCCAAGTTAGAGTCTCTAAAGACACACAACAAGGTGAGCATAACATGTTTCATGCACGCATTTGCAACATTCAATTTAATTCAATTCAATTTTATTTATAGTATCAAATCATAACAAAAGTTATCTCGAGACACTTTACACTTTTTAGAGTAGGTCTAGACCACACTCTTTAACTTACAAAGCCCCAACAATTCTAGTAATTGCCCCAGACAGACCCAGGCTCTTAACCATGTTATGAGTGTTGGCGTTGCGTAGTTTGCAGCAGACTCAGAGGGCGCTCTACAACGTCCCTGTTGGCAGCACTGATTATTTCTTTGTTATTGTGTTTTGTACAAAGAAATTTAAGTTTCATATCTTAAGTTTGTATTTTTAAACATTTTATTTATTTATTTTCATTTAATGTTAGGGCAATTTGTTGTACGTTTACTTTAGTTTTTGGAATTTGTGGTCAATAAACCTCATTTATAGGAAATTATATCTAATGTTTGAGTTAGAAAAGCAGAAATTAGGAATTATTTAGACTAAAATTAGAGGAATGGATGTTGATGGATAATCACAGACTGGAATATGTCCACTTTTACTCAATACTATTTCAGAAACACTTCAATGTTTCTCTCAAAATGCTATAAAATGGAATAAGACCCCAAAATTAATGAAAGTAGAGATCGTTGTGTGGAATCAATCATGTTATTTTGGGTAGTTAGAAAGAAAACTGATGTAGGAAAATGGGTCAATTTGATCCAAGGACAACATGAAGGTTAAGACAGACATAAACTAATGAGGGATCTTAATCAACAAACAAACCACCCAATGTTCTGTGTATTGAACTGATTTTATGTGGCACTAAAAAGAGGAAATGTCTTTCAACTGTGCTGCAGGTGATGATGTGCCTCCAGAATGCATGGACCAGCCGGATCTTGCCAACTGCGAGCTGATAGTTTACGCCCGACTTTGCTCTAATTGTACTACTCCAGCTTCTGCTGCGCCAGCTGTACCAGGCACTCACAGAACAACGGCAGGTTGGGTCGGCGAGGTTGAAGCCGCACAGGGTTTAAAAACTGTGGGACGGGTGGGGTGACGTTAAAGCTGTTTTTGGGAGGACTGCATTTAAAGCTGAACTTTTGCCTCCAAACACTCATATCTGACCAGGTTGTGCAGAATCGCAATTAGTTGAACTGTAAACACAAAAACAGTGTAAAAATAGAAAAAATGATAAATTTGCCGGTGACGTTTTGCAAGTAAACTCTTGTGTTCTGAATTTAAAAAAGGGAATGTCAATGTTTGTTGAACCGTTTCTCTGTTTTTTAAAGGGGTGCTATGCAGTTTTGGCCATTTCTTCACTTTTTCTCTACAGAGCCCCCATACAGGTTTCTCTAAAGAGCCCCCATACAGGTTTCTCTACAGAGCCCCCTACAGGTTTCTCTACAGAGCCCCCTATCGGTTTCTCTATAGAGCTCCCCATACAGGTTTCTCTATAGAGCCCCCTTATCGGTTTCTCTATAGAGCTCCCCATACAGGTTTCTCTAGAGAGCCCCCTACAGGTTTCTCTAGAGAGCCCCCTACAGGTTTCTCTAGAGAGCCCCCCCTACAGGTTTCTCTATAGAGCCCCCCCTATTGGTTTCTCTATAGAGCTCCCCATACAGGTTTCTCTAGAGAGAGCCCACTACAGAGCCCCCCTACAGGTTTCTCTATAGAGCTACCCCTACAGATTTCTCTAGAGAGCCCCCCCTACAGGTTTCTCTATAGAGCCCCCTATTGGTTTCTCTATAGAGCTCCCCATACAGGTTTCTCTAGAGAGCCCACTACAGGTTTCCCTATAGAGCCCCCTACAGGTTTCTCTATAGAGCTACCCTACAGATTTCTCTAGACAGCCCCCTACAGCTTGGGAATAGATATTTGGCAGCTCCTATGTTAACTTGTATCTGACCCCTCCCTCGGTCAGTCTGCTGTTTCTTCTTTCACTGGTCCCCTGGCAACGCTTTCCTAGCGTTCTGCTTCTTTTTTGTCGGCTCAGCCACGACGATAGTGTGAAAAACTCCATCGCTACCTTGTTAGCCGGTTCTTGAATGGGCGTATGTGTGCAGTGCCGTGAAGTAATTTGCTACATCGTGAGACCTGATAATTATAGTATATAGTATAGTATAGTATAATGATTCGCCAGCACAAAGTTACAAGGGTTTTTTTCTGCTCACAGGCGTTAGGGGAGACAACCACCATTCACCCGACAAAAAGTCATATAACAATTCCAATGACTCGAAGATGTTCAGTTAAGGTAATTTAAGATAAAAAAACTGCATAGTTCCCCTTTAAGTTCAGCATCTTTCCAAAACTCAACGAGTAATCGTGTTAAATAATCATGTGATTATGATTATTTTCTATAATCAATTCAAAACTGAAATGAAAAAAAAGGGGACGGATTACTGTGGATGTAGTTAAATCTGTGAACCCGGAGTTCAGGGAGTCGGTTTGCACACTGCTGCATTAAACACTGAATATGGAAACATTAAACAAGTGCCTAAAAAGAATAAGTATGTAAACCTTAAATGTGATGAAGCAAAAGTCAAAGTTTCTTTGCCGCTTCTCTCCACGTCTTTCAAATAACTTATTTACTCTTTTGGACGGACTCTACATGTTCTCTGTTTTCTAGAGAATGATTTTACTTTCAGGTCATTGAAAGGATTGTCAATGATGTCTCTGCTGTACTATTTTGACCACTGCTCTTTTTTTTATATCAATGTTTTTGGCATTTCACTGATAACGTGTTGTATTTTCTCTTTGTTTGGTTTATTTTTTATGTAATTATTTGATAATAAAAATCATATTTTGATAAAAGCTCCTGGTGGTCTGGACCACTTTGTGATTTGGTGTTTCGGTTTGTACCACAGGGGGGTGCTCGACATGACAAATGACATACTGGACTTTTTCTTTCTATCTAGTAACCAGGGGTGGAATGAAACTGGGTACATTTACTCCAATTACTGTACTTAAGTACATATTTTAGGTACTTTAGGTACTACTTTACTGAGTCTTTTCTTTTCATGCCACTTTCTTCTACTTGTACTTGAGGTGGCAGTAGCTCATTCCGGAGGGAGTTGGGTTGGCAACTGGAGGGTCCCTGGTTCAAGTCCGAGTCCCAGTATGGACCAAAGTCCAGAGTGTAGATGGGTAGCTGAGAGATGCATGTTCACCTCCCTGCCCGATGCTCTTCAGCATGGCACCGTCCCCCCTAACAAAACCAGAGTGTAAGTTGTAATTTCCCCACTGGGGATCAATAAACAATATAAATTAAAATGACTTCAGAGTGAAATATTGTACTTTTTACTCCACTAAATTCATCTGACAGCTTTAGTTACTGGTTTTGTTGTGCACACGAAACACGTGTAGTTTATAAAATCTGATGACTTATTATAAACGAAACTAGCCAACAATATTACGGCCTACAAGTCCAGCTGAAATGATGAGACCATTAAACACGCAGTTGACTTACAGAACAGTTTGGATCGTTTCCAATTCCTGAAATGGGAGGATGTTTCTGCATTGAGTACTTTTTCTGATGCTAAAAAGTATTTTTCTGATGCTTACATACTTTAACTTAAGAAACATTTTCAATGCAGTACTTTTACTTTAACTAACAGAGTATTTTTGCAGTGTGGTATTAGTACTTTTACTAAGTAACTAACTTGCTAAGTAAATGATCTGAAAACTTCTGCCACCACTGCTGCTAACTGACTATTTCAATTAATGATTTTTTGATGATTCCTTCACATATATATCATATATATCATATATTGCCATTGAATTATAGTATAAATAACAATATCAATCAATATGGACTGATACAACTTTTTTTGGAAGCACCATCTTTATTTAGAACTGAAATAAACAATCTAACAGTGTTCAACAATTCAAGTAAGAGTTAAAAATGCTTGCAGTTTGACTACATCATAACTAAATAATATATTCTGGATGATTCAAATTTACAGAAGACAACAAGTCACCCAAGTCTCAGTAAAGACAGAAGTAAAAAGAAATTGAGAATTAATTACAGTAATGAAAACTAGAAACATGGAAATAAATGAAAATATTCATAAGTATGGCAACAGGCTAAATAAATGAATCAATTTGGATCAAAACAAATCAAATAACTCTTAAAAACAAAAGCAAGATGCAAAAAGCAAGTTAACTCCTTGATTCCAAGGTGAATGTAGTTGAACCACTAGCAAGATACTGCAAAATGTATACGTGCACTAATATTAAATAATATGTACAGTCTATGGTCTCTGCTGATTGGGTATCACCTGTGACACAGCCTAAACGAGATACACACCCACCACAAGAGAGAAAGAAATCTCAAAGCCGTTGAGCACACAGAAAAACGGTGCACATGTGCCCCAGGTGTGCCAGGTGATTTCTCAGTAGTGTTAATTAGGCTGCTGCAGGTGGCAGGCCAAAACACAGGTGCTTTGTTCCACTCTTGATGACATGAACTGCTTCCTTTCAGAGGTTTCAGGCTAAAAGGTTTTAATATCTGTTAAAACATCTCCTTCAGAGGATCATTGTCCCATATTGGCATTGATTAGTTTAGTTTAGCGAAAAGAGAAGGTAAGACTTTACTTTCACATGTTACAGCAGGACAAGAAAGATGTATAAAACAGATACAAGTACTACTGCAAGTAACAAATAGGCCTACATCATTGTCATATACGAATATATATTACAGTACTTACAGATGACATGACCAGAGCAGTTTCTTCATGTTGCGTATTTGTCTGTAAATGTGACGATGGCGGTTTTAAAGTGAGTCTTTGTTTGGATAAACTTTACTTTTAGAATATCTTGGTTCCTTTTTCTGGATAATCAATTGTTTCTAATGAACTTTGGCTGTTTGCATTTTTCACAAACGCATTTCTCACAAAGGTTTTAGGCAGTTTCAAGAAAAGCCTCCTTAATGAAAAGAAGATGCATATTAGCTTTATATAGGCCTATAAGATAAAGCTGTATTTTGTTTGTGAATGTGAATGCGGGGATAATGAGTTTTTAAGGTGAAACTGGAATGTGTTTTTGTAGAACCGTTTGGTCTAGTTGAATATCAGTGGACACGTTTTCATGAGAGCCCTGATCTAAACTGGAGGCTGTGACTTTGCATCCAGAGTGGTCTGATGTTGCAGCTCAGCTGTAGGACAAAGTACACAAGTCCGGCTCCATACAAAACTCCCACATGGAAATCTCTTGATTTAGAAGAGCGCTGTGTTAACTCAGTGTCTCAGTTTGCATATTGTGCACTGGTTTGACTTCCCATAATGTGTTTTGTTAAAGGGAAAAAAAAGTTTAGTATTTTGTATTGCACATAGTCCTGTGAGTATAGATTGACAATTTAATAGAATAGAGGTGTTTTTTGTTAATTTGTTAGACAGTATGAAGGGTCTATGTTACCAACAGTGGACTATCAGGCTACATCTACCAGTGTGGACTTCTATATTTGGTCATTTCAAAAAACGGAAAAGAACATTTACTTTTAAGATACTTTTTATAATATTACTGAAAATATGATTTTTTTTCTTTTTTTTTTTAATGCTTTTTAAAGACATTGCATTTTAAAGAGGGGGACCTCCATATACTAAAGTGAAACTGTCTGTACCCATTCTTTCAATATTGTTTACAGTGAATACTTTTTCATATTTTTCTAAGTCAGCTTTATTCAAACATATCTGTCATACAAATATTAAGAAAAAATCAGGCCACTTAAATTAGATAATAAATAATGTTTAATAACAGTAACTTGACCGCATGCACTTCAAGGACTGAAGCATGAGCAACAACATTGATTTTATCAGGTTCAATTATATATAATGTACTTTTAAAGCTGCATTTTTAAAGAGTAGCATGCATTTTCAGTTAATTTCTACTTTTTTAGTTATGGAGAAATGAATGCAACATGTGTGCCTTCCACTTAATGCAAACTCTCAGTACCAGTGTTGAAATGCTGAATCATTAGACAAATGTCATTTCATCTTGTCTGTTCACCAATAAAAATAAACGTTGACCTATATTGCAGCTATCAGAAAAACAAGTATAAGTATGTTTTTCCCATGACACAACTTATATGTGCATTTCTTAGCATTGATTCTTAAGAACAGTGGAGGATTGTCTCAATTCAAGACTCAAGTAGTATTGATCTTCCTCTGCAGAGAAAGACATGACATATCCATGGTGTCACACAGGTAATATCGGACCATTCTGATGTAGGATTTTAAAAGTAAAGGCTAAAAGTCCTAGTAAAACTTCAGAATATTTGACATCTTTTTTCAGTGTGTTAAAGCCATATTTTAGTCTTTTTCAGTAAATTGTAAAACAGAATCCTACTGTTAAGCCAGCTTCATTCCAAGTCTTAGTCAGACATCACATATCCATGGTGTCACACAGTTAATATCGGACCAATCTGATGCAGGATTTTAAAATTAAAGGCTAAAATGTCAAAGAAAATCTAAAGTATATTTGACATCTTTTTGGCTGTTAAAGCCATATTTTACTCTTTTTCAGGCAATCTGTAGAACGGAATGCTCCTGTTAAACCAGCTTCATTCCAAGTCTGAGAGAAACATCACATATCCATGGTGTCACACAGTCAATATTGGACCATTCTGATGTAGGTTTTAAAATTAAAGGCTAAAATGTCGAAGTACATCTACAGTATATTTGACATCTTTTTCAGGCTGTTAAAGCCATATTTTACTTTTTCAGGCACTGTAGAACGGAATGCTCCTGTTAAACCAGCTTCATTCCAAGTCTGAGAGAAACATCACATATCCATGGTGTCACACAGTCAATATTGGACCATTCTGATGTAGGTTTTTAAAATTAAAGGCTAAAATGTCCAAGTAAATCTACAGTATATTTGACATCTTTTTCAGGCTGTTAAAGCTATATTTTACTCTTTTTCAGGCATTTGTAGAACGGAATCCTCCTGTTAAGCCAGCTTCATTCCAAGTCTGGGTAACATCATCATACATCCATGGTGTCACACACTCAATATTGGAATATTCTGATGTAGGATTTTAAAATTAAAGGCTAAAATGTCCAAGTAAATCTACAGTATATTTGATATCTTTTTCAGGCTGTTAAAGCCATATTTTACTCTTTTTCAGGCATCTGTAGAACGGAATCCTCCTGTTAAACCAGCTTCATTCCAAGTCTGGGTAACACATCATATATCCATGGTGTCACACAGGTAATATCGGACCATGCTGATGTAGGATTTTAAAATTAAAGGCTAAAATGTCCAAGTAAATCTACAGTATATTTGACATCTTTTTCAGGTTAAAGCCAAAGCCATTATTTTATCCATGTTTCAGGCAACTGTAGGAACGGAATCCTCCTTTTTCAGGCTGTTAAAGCCATATTTTACTCTTTTTCAGGCATCTGTAGAACGGAATCCTCCTGTTAAACCAGCTTCATCTCCAAGTCTTGGTAACACATCATATATCCATAGTGTCACACAGGCAATATCGGACCATTGTGATGTAGGTTTTTAAAATTAAAGGCTAAAATGTCCAAGTAAATCTACAGTATATTTAGACATCTTTTTCAGGCTGTTTAAGCCATTATTTTACATCATATTTTTTCAGGCATCTGTAGAACGGAATCCTCCTGTTAACATCCAGGCTTCATTCCAGGTTCAAACCAGACAATCATCATATCCATGGTGTCACACAGGCAATATCGACCATTGTGATGTAGGATTTTAAAATTAAAGAAAATG
>JABXJD010001050.1:0-119887 GCA_013375575.1 Percina caprodes
TGCTGCTGCTCAGAGATGTGTATGAAGATTGCGGTGGCGCTAACTGCTCCTCATTATCCCTCAATTGAAAGATATAGATCAGAAACAGTTAAAAACGCTCTGAGGTCAAAAAGCATTCTCTCAATTTTTACATATCTTCTTAAATTCACATTTATTAAGGGTATTTGCAATCAGTATAACTAACCACCATATCTTGCATATCAAAATGTTCAACGAACTCATCTTTCTGTATCACAACGCCCAAATGTGTCAAATGTGTAAAGAGATAATTTGGCACTAAAGCCGGTTGACGTTCACTTTTAGGAATTCTCAAATCCCGTGGAAAAAGAAACTTTACTTACGCCAATGAATTGATTTGGTGCTTGAAATGTTTACCAAAGTCTTTGCTTCACAAAACATAGTGCAATATATTAATAAATGAGTAAATAATTGTATAATAAACGCCTGAAATAAAATATTGTAATGTCGCTTTTTGAGTAGAAGCATTGTCTGTTGTTCAAACACCGACGGAGGATCAATGTTAATGTCTCTGACTTGTGTATGTGTTTAAGCAGAGATAAAAATGTGAGCGCTAGCATAGTTTTTTTGTTTTTTAGATGTGCTTTACAGTCTTTGTAATTAATGCTTCCAATAATCAATGTCTGTTCACATTAACCAGGAGGTGAAGAATGCTTTCTGTGCTTCAGCCGAGGGAAACTGGTGGCTGGTTTCTCCAAAGGATGCGTTGTTTTTAAAGGTCCCATGACATGGTGCTTTTTGGATGCTTTTATAGGCCTTAGTGGTCCCTAATACTGTATCTGAAGTCTCTTTTATATAGACCTTAGTGGTCTCCTAATACTGTATCTGAAGTCTCTTTTATATAGACCTTAGTAGTCCCTAATACTGTATCTGAAGTCTCTTTTATATAGACCTTAGTGGTCCCCTAATATGTATCTGAAGGTGGAAGGTGGAAGATGGGGGTTTGGCCTTGACCAACTGCCACATTGCTCCTTTAAAACCATGATGTCTCTCTCTCATGGGTGGGCCAAATTCTCTGGGCGGGCAAAGCAGAGAAATCGGAAGTAACCTTGCCCCTTATGACATCATAAGGAGCAAGAGTCCAGATCGGCCCATCTGAGCTTTCATTTTCTCAAAGGCAGAGCAGGATACCCAGGGCTCAGTTTACACCTATCTCCATTTCCAGCCACTGGGGGACCATAGGCAGGCTGGGGGAACTCATAGTAATGTTAAAAAAACCTCATAAAATGAAATTTTAATGCCATGGGACCCTTAACATAATCATGTCTATTAGATTAGTAGGCTGGTCAGTAGCTCTGTTAAAACAATGCATCTTTTATTACGCTTGCATTTCATTGGAATGGTTTATAGTCAAAAACACTGATATGAATCTGAACTAAAAGATGGTTATTAAAGGCAAATATTCAATTACTGCTGTAAGGATTAGTCGATGGGTTGACGGACGGAAAATACATCAACACAAATGTGCCGTTTGAAGTTGTGTATTAACAAAGAAATGCCAAAAGTGATCTGGTTCCAGCTTCTTACGTTTTAGGAGTTGCTGCTTCTCTCTGTTTAATAGGATTGAAAATGAAATGTCTTTAGGTTCTGCTCTGTTGGTCAGACAAAACAAGCAAGAAATCGGTCAATCTAAGATATTTTGATGGACATTTTCCCCTACTATTTGATATGACAGTTATTATTTGCATATATTCAATACAGACGTTTTATTTTAAATAGCAACATCACACCAGGCTAAAATAAAACTTCTCTGATTGCTGGCTTTAGGCTCTGTAGTACCTGTAATCACAGCAAATAGACAGGTCATGGCATCCTGGTGTACACTTCTACATTGCTGCAGCAAGATGAGACCTTAAACCATTGGATGTCAGTCAAAGACAGAATGTCAAGGGCTGTTTCAAGTTGCTCCTTCCCTTCCCTGAGTGGCTTTGTCACTTTTCAGGCCGCCATTGTAAAAAGAACTTAATGAATTGCCTGTAAAATAAAAAAAAAAACGATCAAAAAGCTCTTTAAAGCGTAACTCTCACCAAAATGCAACCTAGGGTCTTTTGTGAAAGTACCCGAGTCAAACTTTTGTTTGAAAGCATAATTAGGACTAAAAAGCCGTGATTTTGGCGAGCGGAAAACCGACAGTTAACGTGAGTTGTTAAAACCTTTCTTTTTCTCTGTGTACACAAGCAATGTTCTCAAAACTGAGTTCATGTGTAGAGCCCCTGGTGATACTTGGAGCAAAGTTTCATGTTGTATCAAGCCTTCTTAGTGTTTTAAAAATAGGTATTTAGACGCTTTTATAGCAATGCCCCTGGCTCTCCCATTCAAAAGGCCATTTGACTGAAAAAGGAGAATACGGTAAATCTTAAAAGTTCAGTTAATTACGCTTTTAAATGAAAGTTTGACTCGGGTAGATTCACAAAAAGATCCTAGGTTGCATTTTTGTATTGATGCTGTCCAGAAATATTTGCCTCTCTAAGAAAATGGCAAATTAAATATTGTATCATGTCCCATTCAAAAATCTTTTTTTTAATTTTGGCATCATTCTTCATTTTCTCTGCACTGCATTCTCACATCTCCTGACTTCTGTTTCCTGTCTCCTCTCCTCGCGTTGGGTTTCCCCAGCTGGAAAACCGCGAGTGGAACACCTGCTCGGTTACCTGTGGTGGAGGCTCTCAGGTGCGCAGCGTGCAGTGCGTCTCCCATGATGCCGCTGGGCCCGCGTGGTGGAGGATGCCATTTGTGCCGCCTACACCGAGGCACCGCCCTCTCTGCAGACCTGCAACATGCAAAAGTGCGCAGAGTATCAAGTGACTAGATGGAGCGCGGTGAGTGAACCTGTGAAACTGATTCAAATGAAAGCAAAGAAACAATATGGGCCAAAAACATGATTTTCTTTTAAAAGATAAGCTGCCTATATTTCTACTTTATACAACAATACTATATTTATTACCAATATTTAGCATAGCATGACTAGCTTGACTGTATCCAACTGTGAAAAATATCCCACCTGCTGCAAAATAAAGAAGTGAAGTCAAGTTAAGTGAAAAACAAGTTACTGTGTATATACAGTATATAGTACATAAAATGAACCTGATTAAAGATAAAAAGAAAAGAAAAAAGATTGTAAAGAGCTTCACTTTAGCACAAAAGAACTTATCTTAAAAAATATCTTCAATACAGTGGTAAGAGTGTTTTTGTTAAAGTTTGTCTTGTATTTATCTATGAAGAAGAACAGATGCTTAGCTCTGTAACTGAATAATCATCAATAGAGTCTTACATGTAAAGCCAAGATTACATGAGAAGCCCAAACTAAAGCTAGAAAAGTCCAATACCGTAAGCCTAAAATGCACACTAGATGCAACACATTTTAATGAGTGCATTGGATAAAACTACAGACTCTTAAAGAACACGAGCTGCAGAATTTAGTCCAGTTTTGTATTTTTACATAATGCATGCTCTGATTTTTTCTTTCTTGCATTTAGTTTGAATCATATCAAACAGTATCACCATTAAAGAGTAATTGGTGTAATATAATGTATGCTGTTGTGTTCACAGTGCTCAGTGACCTGTGGTTCAGGTGAACAGACCAGGGAAGTCACCTGTGTTGGTTCAGCAGGAATGAGGCTGGAGGAAACATCCTGCAGCGCTCTGCTCCGCCCGACTGCCGTCCGACCCTGTGAGATGGCCGCCTGCCTGAGACAGATCAGCTGGCACGTCGGAGACTGGGGTCTGGTGAGCGGGGATAGGGAACAGCAAGCAAAAACAACACAGGGACACTTATGTGCAGTAACTAGAGTTGTTCCGATACCAGTATGGGAAATGTCTCTGATGCGGCCTAAGAAGCTGGTATCGGTATCAGCGAGTATTCCAGCCTATGCACCAATCTGATATGACATAATTGTGCCCTGAAAAAAAATCTTTCTCAAAGTATTTTATTTATGTTCATTATCCATTATGACTGACTTTCTATTTAGATAATAAAATAAAGTTCTATGGCATTCAGTCTCTGTAATCTCTGTATGTATTTGTTCATGTTTTACAACCCATCCCATGGCATGAAAATTTCACTTTGAGGTTTTTTAACATTACTGAGTTTCCCCCAGCCTGCCAACCAGACCATACAACAATGATAGCAATCATATTACATCCATACAGGGTTAGTAGTATACAGCTGTTAATAATAATATATATATACATATATATATATATATATATATATATATATATATATATATATATATATATATACACATATATATATATATGTATATATATATATATATATATATATATATATATATATATATATATATATATATATATATATATATATATATATATATACATATATATATATATATATATATATATATATAAGCGGAACATCTCTAGTAGTTATTGTGGCTGAATGTGAGGTCATCATTTCTGTCTCTCAGTTGGACAATTTTCATTGGTTCTAATCTCTCTCGGTTTTCCTTCAGTGCTCTAAGAGCTGTGGCTCCGGCTCCCGAGAGCGACAGGTGATCTGCTCAGACCGAGAGAGGAACCTGTACCCTGTGAGCCAATGTAACGCCCACCCCAAACCCTCCACCATGGAGCGCTGCAACACCCAGTCCTGCTACAGTCCACAGGGTGAGTGCATGCAACACCAGCTCTTAAAGTAGGGCTCTTGCTCCTGCAACATGCATTGACTTTAAAAATGTTATACTGTATTGCAAGATTGCACACATTGCTTGCATAATTTTGCATTTTTGCAATGTTATGTGCAAATATTCTACTTTACCTGTTTTTCAGAATAATGTACTGTACTTCATATTGCGTTTCAATCACAATCAGAATCTGAATCAGAATACTTTACTGATTTCCTCAGGAAATTGTTAAGTTGCAGTTGCTCAGTCAAATAAGCAAGTAAGAAAAACTTTAAAGTGTATAAAATAACATAGGCAAAAAGTTAAAAGTATATAATAATAAGCCTAGGTGCATTTTACTAATGCACTGTTAAAATAACAATGAGATGCTGTGCTAGTTTAAAATGAAGAACATCTGCATTTCATTTTGACTAGAATACAAAAAGCCTTAAATGTCAATGTCAGTCATTTTGTTATCATTTTTCAGCGTTTTGGATTTACATTTCAAGTATTCAGGGAAGATTGTCACAGAAGTGGAATACAGGCAGTAAATGCCGCACGCACGCACGCACGCACGCACGCACGCACGCACGCACGCACGCACGCACGCACGCACGCACAGTATAATTCAACCACCTCCATGTCCACCTACAGTGGCTTGAATAAGTTTACACACCCATGCTAAAGTTGAATAAAAGAGGAATAAAAACATATTTAAAAAATTTATCTTAATGCCTTAATAAAAAAAAATGAAAATCCAACCTTTTAATGACACCGATTTTCTTTGTGAATGAATAAAGTTTTGTAAATAAATAAATGTTCTTCCTTAAAATGCAGATTTTTAAAGGCCAGTTATTTCATGGATCCAGGATACTATGCATCCTGATAAAGTGTCCCCCCCCCCCCATCATCACATACCCTTCACCATACATAGAGATAGGCATGGCATGGGGAACTTTCCGTAAAATAATCTCTCAATGCAAATCAAACCAGTTATTAAGCTAACTATGCCAAGAAGACCACACCATGCGTCTTTTTAGTTCATCTAACTAAACAGCGATAAAACCAAACTCCTCCTCGTAGCCACCAAATCCACCCTATCCAAAATCAATAGTTTCACTCTACCAATTGACAACTCCTTGGTCTCCCCTTCCCCTCAGGTCAAGAGTCTGGGCGTAATCCTCGACTCCTCCCTCTCCTTTCAGTCACATAGAAATAATATCTGCCGGTCTGCATACTTCCACCTACGCAACATTAACCGCCTCCGTCCCTCCCTTACCACTCAAACTGCCTCCATTCTTATCTACAGCCTCACCACCTCCCATCTTTTTGGCCTGCCTCAAAAATCCCTCCATAAACTTCAACTTCTTCAGAACTCAGCAGTTCGTGTCATCACCAGAGCCCCCCTCGTTTCATCATATAACCCCCGTCCTTCAGCAGCTCCATTGGCTTCCAGTTCCATTCAGAATACAAGTTAAAATCCTTCTGCATACTTTCAAAGCCATCCATAACCTTGCTCCTCCATATCGGTCTGAACTCCTTCACATCGCCGCCCCCTCCCACTCCCTCAGACCCTCCTCCTCTATCCACCTCACTGTACCCCCAGCTTGACTTGTCACCATGGGGAACAGAGCCTTCAGCCGCTCTGCTCCCCAGCTCTGGACCTCACTCCCACTTGACCTTCGCAGTATCGACTCTCTCCCCCTGTTCAGAACCAGACCCTAACCCACCTGTTCCAGCTTGCTTATTTGTAAATACACTGTTCTTGTTTATACTTTTTTGTTCCCTTTCTGTTTTTTATTGTCTGTAAAGCGACCTTGAGTGCTTAGAAAGGCGCTGTTAAATAAAATGTATCATGAATTATTATTAATTTTTTCAGGCCTCTGTCTGCAGCACCTTTCTGTTAAAAAAAAAGGGTAAAATTGTAAAAAATTGTGAATCGTGAGTTGAGTATATCATTTCATCCATACTGAGCTCTCCTTGTTGTATTTTCTTGTACGTCTTTGTGCAGTGGTTCCCAGCATCCAGGACACACGAGGACACGACACCACACAGACTGTTTTCCAGCCCTATGTGCCAGACCACGCAACAGGTTGGGCTTCTCTAGCTCTAATTATATCTTTTCCCCTTTAACTCATCAGCAATATCCCTCTAATGACTGAATAATAAATTAATACTCACACTCTAAGCATTTCAGACCCAAATCTAGATGTCAAGTCAAGTCAGTTTATTTATAGAGCACATTTAAAACCAACCTAGGCTGAACAAAGTGCTGTATGTAAAAATAAAGGAAGGCAATAAAAATATAGAGACAATGAAATCATATAAACAACACACTAAATCATACGCCAAAGAATAAAAATGTTTTAGGACAAGACTTAAAGTGCCCATATTATGAAAAATACTACCCTTTTCTGGGATTTGGGGTGTTATTTTGTGTCTTTGGTGCTTCCATACACATACAAACTTGGATAAACGTTGGATACGTTTTCTATAATGTCCTCTGGTTTCAGTCTCCAGGTGAGCTGTTCTAAATCTGCACAGCTTTCTACGTCACTAGCATGCTAGCTTGTTCTCAGTATCAAAACACTGCTACAAGACACACTAGTTCCCCATAATCTCCAAAAGAACTACTTCCTGTCCCTGTTCTGCAGGTATTCCACAAGTGGCCCTCGTCTAGAAGAAGTCTCCCAGCTAATCCTGCCTTGGACTGACCAAAGCTGGAGAGACAGTTATCTAGTTGATGGGATCGTACCCCAACAAAGATAGTATAGAAGTGAGATGTCTCACTCTGGAGCTAAAACAGAGACCTAAACACACAGGGTGAAAACAGGATCTGCAGCAATGTGCAGTACAACAAAGATTTTGAAAATGAAACCATGTAAACCTATTCTGGTACAAAATACAATTATGAACCTGAATATGAGCATAAAATAGGCGCTTTAAAGATCTTGGCAGTAGACGAGGACCTAATATGAATGGGAAGTTTGTTCCAGAGTCTCTGGGCTACAACGGAGAAGACACGATCACCCTTTGTTTTCATCCCAGACTGTGGAAAAGCTAAAAGGAAGTGATTAGACAATCTTAGGTTCCTGGAGGAGAGCTGTAGGGTAAGGAGATCAGCAATGTATAAAAGGGTCAATCCATGTAATGCCTTAAAAACAAGTAACATTACCTTAAAATTGGTTCCATATTTGATCAGTAACCAGTGAAGAGAAGCCGATATCAAGGAGATATGATCCCTCCTTCTAGTACCAGTCAACAATCTACCAGCCGCATTCTGGACAAGCTGCAGGCGTGATATATTTGTACAAATGTGTGTATATATATGTGTATATATAAATGTGTGTGTATATATATAGATATATATATATAGTATGCATATATTATATTAGCACCTCGTAACTGCAACTTTTATGGTTTATACCAAACAAAACAAAATGTAGGTGTTATTGCACCCTGATAATGGCTTCCCCTCAGTTCCCCTACACCCCCTCCTCTCCTCTGATATAACTCCTGTCACTATGTGCACATCTCCTCCCCCCCTGCCCCACCACCACCACCTTCCCCACCCAACCCCTGTCCCAGCACTAATTATCCAAGCTTGACTGACATGTTTTCAGGGTTCCATTAGGCATTGTTGGCCTGATTAAAATATTTCCGAAGCACTGAAGTGTGCGAAGGCTGGCTCGTTTTTTTTTTTTGTTGGCATGTTCTGGCATTCTGCAGCACTGTCCCAGTGGTCAGGAATTTCAAGTTTGGGGGTCTTGTGTGATTGTTTATTCACAGTGCAGTTCTTGTCTCAGTTCTGTTCCCTGCAGTATCTTTGTTTTTAAATGCTGATGATATGTACGTATGCGTTTTGTAGCCGTTACCTTTTTGCCTTCGTTTGTGTTTTGGCTTCACGTGAATTCTCACTGTGTAGCTTAGAATCTATTATACATGTCTAAAGCGATGTGTGAATGTTTTTCGCTGGGTTTCATTGTAGCCCGCCGGCCAGAGACAGATCCGACACGTACAAACCCAGTCCAGGACCCTCACGGCTCCGCCCCGGCCCTCCACTGCAGCCAGTCCTATTACGGCTGCTGCCCAGATGGACGTACCTCAGCCAGGGGACCCCAGGGTCTGGGCTGCCCACATGTCCCACCTCCCCCTCCTGCCCAGCCACACTGCACCCAAACCAGGTATCCAGTCTGTCATTTCACTGTGGTTGAGGTTACACATGGAGTCTGTTTTTGTCTGGGGGTCACTTTTATAGCACTCTAACCAGCCATTGGTTGGCCTTACTATGACCGCAGTAGATCCCACTAAGTGGCCAGAGGCTAAGCTTTTCTTCAAAATGTCAAAGTTGCAAAGTTATTTTTGGCATAGACGTTCTGTACAAAGTGTTTCATTGTTTGTGCTTGTCTTTTTTATTTGTTTTGTCCTGTGTGTCAGTTATGGCTGCTGCCAAGACCAGTTGACGGCTGCTCAGGGCCCCAACAGGGAGGGCTGCGCCGAGTATGCTGCCCCTTCACCCACTGTAAGCAAACATGCATGAAATTCTCACAGTTACACGGTACACATGCAGGGTTTTCCCTTCTGTTATAAGGCTTAGGTGCAGCACCCAAGCAGTTTTGAGCATCAGATCTAATAAATGTAGTTGGTCCTTTGACTTTGAGCTTTTGTTTTTTAACCCTTGTGTTGTCTTCACTTTCCGCACCCTCTTGTATCCCTCGGGTCTAATTGACCCGTGACTTATTTGGGGTTTTAAAAACAATTCTGAAATAAAATTTTACTTCATAATCTATTAACAAATATTGTCTTTATCTCTATTTCAAACAAGTGAGATAACATATATGTTTAGGGAATGCAATCAGTCTCTACTAGGACACAATTAAAAATGGAAGTGGGATTCGTTTTTTGTCAGGTTATCATCGATGTTAAGAATCCACTATGGAAAAAACATAAGTGGTCATATCCAGAATAATTTTCTGAATTGGGTCAGGAATACATGTTTATCACAGAAAATAAGGTAAGGCCGTTGATTTTCAGGTAGAAAAAATGTAAACTTGTACCATTTTTCTTCTTGTAAAAATTTGAAATGGGTCAATTTGACCTGAATACCATACAAATGTTAAGCTTTTTGAGTTCATTATTTATTATCTGCTCTAGCTTTTTATCAACGTTTAGACACATATATGGAAATAATTATGCTCCAATGATGGGAAATGTTATATATTTTGTGAAAAAGTCACATTTTCTTAAGGGAGGACCCAGAAAGGGACCTGACTGACCATAAATCCTTTCTTCTAATTTGTCATGTCGCACGTCCTCAGGCTGCTCCTTCTCTCCCCACTGAGAATGCAGCACAGTGCCGTCTCACCACCTACGGGTGCTGTTATGACCGCACCACACCTGCAGGAGGACCCAACGGGGAGGGCTGCCCCAGCCCACCCAACCACAGTAAGAGACTCTGAAGTTGCAAATACATTCATACACATTGTTCTCTTACTACTTGGTCAATGGTCATCAACTAACAATAATTCCCATGTGGATCTGTCTAGTATAACCTGTGAACCTTTGCTTTTGGCCACTACGATGCTCCACTGCCATGATATAGGGCAAGCAGGGGATAATATACAGAACATTTTCACTTTTCCTGTCCAAATATCCCCAGTGAACCTAAGCATTTAAATTCACATCATTTAAATCCAGTTCATTTGATTTGAGTTGTTGTACTTATCTGATTCTAATCAAAGATGTGGTATTAGAGAACTGTTGTCTGTCAGGTCATGGGATTAGATCCAATTTTTATTTGTTAACGCCTCTGAACATTCACATGTTTTATTTTTAGTTCTTCTGGCTAATTAGACCTCTACTCAGGTTGAAGGTGGCCCAGAGCTTTGATAGGAATAAAATGATAATGGTGTCATTTGTCCTGCCCTAACATGTGCAACAAAGCTAACAAGAGACCCCGGAAGATGTCTGTCAATCAGTCTATACATGCCCACACAGTCCTGGGGAGAGGGCTAATCAGCCAGAATAACTAAAATCCCCTTTGTGGATGTTCAGGGCCTTTAAAAGATTGATGAGAAAAAGAAGAGAAAGTTTTTTAATGCTTAGATAAAATATAGATAGAAAAGTATTAAAGTGACAAAAAGCTTTAAATTGTATAGGATGTTTTTTTTTCCATTGATGAAGATAGGTGACACATTTGAAAGTGCAGGAAAAGCTATTAATTAGTCCTCGAAGTGCAGCCTGAAGACTTGATGTTGGTAACGTTGTCCTGTTGTGTTTCTGTGCTGTAGTTGAGCACTCCATCTGCTCCCTGCCTCGTGCTGCCGGCTCCTGCAGCACCTGGACACCACGCTACCACTACGACGTCATCACCTCCAGGTGTCTGCACTTCTGGTTTGGCGGTTGCCACGGCAACAGCAACAACTTCATGACCCGGGCTGATTGCCAGAGGGCGTGCCAGGCGCCTTCACTGAGCCAACAGGGCCCGGGGCCGCAAGCTCCCGCCGGAGAGCCCACTCCTAGAAGAGAATCCACCCCTGGAAGCGCCACATCTGGAGGAGGAGGGTCAACGAATGCGGGGTCCCGCAACATGGGGAGGATTTTCACAGTGCAGGGAGGCACCGGCACCGGCAGACAGGCCACCAGTGCTGCCTCACATGCCCACAGAGCTAGAGTCCATCTGCGCCCCCGCAGACCTTCCCCTGCTACTGCTGCACAGCACATGGGCCCGGCAGCGAGGTAAGACACCGAAGACCCAGGGAGCATGGCCAAAAGCTTACGCCCTGCCTCCACTAGCCTCACAATGCTGGTAACAGCCTTCCTACCCCCTGCTGAAGGAGCCCCACCCAGTCCATTCAGCCCTGCTGAGTGCGAGTGGGGCCAAAGAGTGAGCTGAAGGAGACAAATCATGTCCATCATTCACTTACCCCATAAAATATGATGAGTCCAAGTTAAAGTTGTTAATCATTGTGTTTATGTGTACAAATACTCCCAGCCTGCATAGTCCTCCAAGTCCTGCGCAACAAATTTACATAAACCAGATCCAGAATTAGGCACAGACATGTTAAATATTCCAACAAAAGGTTCGGATTTTTAAATGTCTTCAGTCAAATGTATTAATTACCAATGAAGCATCTGTACGGGTAAAAGCAAGAGAAATGAAAATGAAGACCAAATAAATAGCCTTCCGTTCCAAGCTGAGACAGAATGAACAAACCCAAAGAGTAACTTAACACCCCCCTGAGTCTTGTTTTTGCTGCAGTGGTGCAGAAGTGTACTTCAGGGTGTGTCAGTACATCACGGCACATCATGACATAACTGGGTGTGATTCCAGATGCAACCGACCCCAAAATTTTAACCAGAGAAGGCCTGGTGTTAAGTTACTCTTTAAAGACTTATATATGTGCTTTATTTTACGCAATATTCTTTTTTTCAGTATGTAGACGCACATCATTGAACATCTGAACCCTTTGCTTTGTCAAATACAACCATAGCCACGCTACTGTACCTCTAGCTCCACAGACTCTCGCTTTCAAGCTTGCAACACCTTGTTTCTTCCTTTTGAGTTTGACAAAATGTCTGGAGAAATTGTCGACCTCACAGCGACCCTAAAATGGACAGCTCTTTTTCATTCAATGCTTGTGGGACTTTTTACTGTCTGTGTGGAGTTAGCGTTAGTCGTCTTGTGCTTATGTGTGCCTGCTACCTCACTGTGTCGGTCGCCATCACCTTTGTGCTTTGTGTTTGATGTCACTAGATCACACTAATAAAGGTTTTGCTGGGATGCTTTATGTTGTTGGTTTTGTGTTGTCACTAAATTCTGTCTTTCTCCACCTTACATTTGTGTAGTCGGGAGTATTAGCTACATCAGGGGGCAGCAATCTTGGGCACGCGTGCCACCGGTAGCGTGTGGTAGCTCAACCAACAACACACTAGCAATATGTGTGCAAGAGTGTTTTTTCTTTTTGAAGATCATTTTTGGTGCATTTTTAGGCCTTTATTGACAGGACAGCTGAAGAAATAATAGGAGAGAGAGAGAGGGGGGAATGATATGCAGTAAAGGGCCACAGGTCAGAGTCAAACCTGGGCCCGCTGTGTCGAGGAGTAACCCCCTCTCTCTCTCTATATATATATATACATATATATATGTGGGCACCCGCTATGCCTGTTGAGATACCAGGGTGCCCACATTCACGGTAGTTTGATTGACTTTTCCCCCATCCGTATTCATTAAATATGAAATAAACTAAAAAAAATAACACTGCCTGAGCGGGCTCGGTAGATGACTGATCTGATATGGCACACGGATTAATGAGATCATTTTTAAAATGGCACTTCATTTAAAAAGGTTGCCGACCACTGAGCTACATTATAGGTTTAAGCTTTCTTTTGGGGATGTTGCAAGTTGCCGGGAACTTACTTTGGGTTTATTTTGGTTTAAAGAAAACTGTCCCTTGTCTTTAAATCACAGCGCACTGAATAAGTTGTTATACGGGTGAAGGTTGCATTGTTTTGTCTCGTCACTTTTTATGTTGCATGGGCCGTTTGTGAGCCAAAGCTGCGTTTCCTCTCTGTCTTTTCTCTCTGATAATCTTGTGAAGCCAGGTTGTGGGCGATCTTTATGCTTGCTTTGGTGACTGCTAATAAAAGTGCCAAGAGTGGAGCATAAAGTGACTCTTTCATTCTCTTTCTCACTTCAATCTTCCACCTTTTTCCTGATCCTCCATCCTTCTTTTCCTCCTTTCCTTCCTTTGCTTCCTTCTGTCCTGGTACCCTGCTCCTGTTTCCTCAGTATGACCCTGGGAGAAGTGAGCATTGATAAGACAGACCCCTCCACAGTGGAAGCTTTAGTGGGCCAGACAGTTGTGCTGCCCTGCCGAGTCAGCCCGACGCCGTCCTCCACTGTCAGTGTCCAGTGGAGAAGAGACGGCATCCCTCTGTCTACTCACAGGTCAGTAGAAGCACACACACAGTATAATTGTTAAGGCTTTCTGTCAGCATTTGGGATTATTGTCTACTTCTTTATTTCTATGTTCCTTAGGCATCTCCAGCAGCCTAATGGTTCCCTGTTAGTTGGTCCTCTGACTAAATCGGACTCTGGTTGGTTCCTGTGCGTGGCTACTCGTGAACAGGAGAGAGACCACCGCTACATTTACCTGTCTGTCTCAGGTAATGCAAACAGGGCTGGGCAATATGTATATTTTATAAATCCACAACCTGAATGGATAAAAACAGAGCGTAGAATACGGTTGGCTGGGTAGCTTAGTTGGCTCAGTAGCGCGCCCATATGTAGAGGTTTACTCCTTGATGCAGTGGCCGTGGTTTCAAATCTGACCTGCTGCCCTTTGCTGCATGTCATTCACCTTCTCTCTACCCTTTCATGTATTCAGCTATCCTATATAAATAAAGCCCAAAATGCCTAGAAAATAATCTTAAAAAATAAGAATATTCACTAACTGGCACATCTTTCAAGAGCGGGGCGCTCAAAGAAAGCTTCTGAGAAAAAACTCAACCGGTGTGCAATCAGCTAATTGGGGCCAGAATCGGTCAAAACGTTAATTTGACCGACTTTAACCCCAATTAGTCCGTCACACAAAATCCCGAAAATCGGGGCAAAGCCCTGATGTCATAGATGATGTCAGTGATTGTGTCAGAACACGCTGACCTTAAAAAAGTTAGCCAGTCATTATGCATGATGTGTTAATGTGACATTATGTAAGTGAATTATGACAGGAACATTGACCCACATCATCAAGCACTGATGTGAGAAATCTAAGGCTGTGTGTGTGTGTGTGTGTGTGTGTGTGTATGTGTGTGTGTGTGTGTGTGTGTGTGTGTGTGTGTGTGTGTGTGTGTGTGTGTGTGTGTGTGTCATAGAGGGGTCCTCTCAGCTGGTTCCCACCTCGCTGCCCAGAGATGGTCCTCTCCCTCGGTAAGAACAATCTAACAAAAAAGGCTTTCTACATTGAATATATAAATATATAATATACGTATAAGAATATTTAATATAAAAAAGAAAACACCAAGGTAAACACCAAGTTTGGAACAAAAAAGTAAAGAAAAACGATACAGTATATATATATATATATACTCACCTAAAGGATTATTAGGAACACCTGTTCAATTTCTCATTAATGCAATTATCTAATCAACCAATTACATGGCAGTTGCTTCAATGCATTTAGGGGTGTGGTCCTGGTCCAGACCATCTCCTGGACTCCAAACTGAATGTCAGAATGGGAAAGAAAGGTGATTTAAGCAATGTGGAGCGTGGCATGGTTGTTGGTGCCAGACGGGCCTGTCTGAGTATTTAACAATCTGCTCAGTTACTGGGATTTTCACACACAACCATTTCTAGGGTTTACAAAGAATGGTGTGAAAAGGGAAAAACATCCAGTATGCAGCAGTCCTGTGGGCCAAAATGCCTTGTTGATGCTAGAGGTCAGAGGAGAATGGGCCGACTGATTCAAGTTGACAGAAGAGCAACTTTGACTGAAATAACCACTCGTTACAACCGAGGTAGCAGCAAAGCATTTGTGAAGCCACAACACGCACAACCTTGAGGCGGATGGGCTACAACAGCAGAAGACCCCCCCGGGTACCACTCATCTCCACTACAAATAGGAAAAAGAGGCTACAATTTGCAAGAGCTCACCAAAATTGGACAGTTGAAGACTAGAAAAATGTTGCCTGGTCTGATGAGTCTGGTTTCTGTTGAGACCTTCAGATGGTAGAGTCAGAATTTGGCGTAAACAGAATGAGAACATGGATCCATCGTGCCTTGTTACCACTGTGCAGGCTGGTGGTGGTGGTGTAATGGTGTGGGGGATGTTTTCTTGGCACACTTTAGGCCCCTTAGTGCTAACTGGGCATGGTTTAAATGCCACGGCCTACCTGAGCATTGTTTCTGACCATGTCCCCCCCCTTTATGGCCACCATGTACCCTCCTCTGATGGCTACTTCTAGCAGGTTAATGCACCATGTCACAAAGCTCCAATCATTTCAAATTGGTTTCTTGAACACGACAATGAGTTTACTGTACTAAAATGGCCCCCCCAGTCACCAGATCTCAACCCAATAGAGCATCTTTTGGATGTGGTGGAACGGGAGTTTTGTGCCCTGGATGTGGATCACACAAATCTCCATCAACTGCAAGATGCTATCCTCTCAATATGGGCCAACGTTTCTAAAGAATGCTTTCAGCACCTTGTTAAATTAATGCCACGTAGAATTAAGGCAGTTCTGAAGGTGAAAGGGGGTCAAACACAGTATTAGTATGGTGTTCCTAATAATCATATAGGTGAGTGTGTATATATATATATATATATATATATATATATATATATATATATATATATATATATATATATACAGAAGAGAAACTGAAGATTATAGACACAAAACACCAAACTCTGTGAACCTTTATATATTGTATTCTTTAATATATGATAACTGTGTGTAGCTGTAATGTAATGAAATGAAACAGCCACTAACTGCCTGTTACTGTTACTTATCCTAGGTTTAGTATTGAGCGGTCAAGCTCATCTTTGCTGGAAATGCGAGCGGGACAAACTGCCAGACTGTCCTGCACCATCGTCCCTTCCTCAGCGCTTCAGTCTGTCAACATTCAGTGGACTAAAGATGGACACACCCTCAGGGACTCCAGGTAATTATCCCACTGCTCTACTAATGTATGCACAGCTTCTGGTAAATATCTGGTTGTGTTTCTAAGCAATTGTCAAAGTCCAGAGAACAGAGACACAAACCTGGGTCTGGGTGTCCTCTGCCAGAAAAATGTTCCTGCATTTCTACATACATTTAGGGACTATGATGATACAAAATCATAATGATAAAATCAGTGGAATGATGTCCCCCTTGTACCCAGTGGAAATTAGGCCTCAGGTTGACTCTCTGCTGTGTTGCAGGTATAGCCAACATTCAGACGGCACTCTGACCATCGGCTCTGTGAAGTCTTCAGACTCCGGCATGTACACATGTACCGCCTCCACCCAGCAGCAGCTGGAGCAGAAACAGCTGCAGCTCAGAGTCCAAGGTCAGTTCCATGGTTTGCCATCAAGCTGAACACATAACATGCAGTTTGGACCGTGATCATGAGCAGTGTTATAATGAAAAGTACAAGTACAAATACTTTGTTACTGTAGTTAAGTTGGATTATCGTGTAACTGTCCTTTACTTCGTAATTTATTTTTCAGGACTGTTTTTTACTACACTACATTTACTAAATGAAATGTATACCTTTACTCCGATTTTCCCTAAGCATCTCCGTTACTACAAAATAAATTCAGAGGAAATTTGTAAAACTGAAAAAAAAACAGGTTTTGGGAAATCATTGCGCCAAGATTGCAAGTTTATGCACGCTCCATTCCAGTTGGTGATGTGATGCAAACCAAGGTAAATTCCTTCTTAGGGACACTTACTTGACTATAAATCCTTTTCTGATTCTTATACCAAGCAGAATAGGAGGAGTAATAATAACGTGGCTCAGAGGTAGAGCTGTTGCCTGCCAAACCAACACTTGCAAGACACTGAACCCCGAGTTGGCCCTGATGCTGTGCCGTAGGAGTTTAAATGTGTGTGAATCTGATGAGCAGGTGGCATCTTGTATGGCAGCCTTGGCCTCGGCAGAGTGTGTGAACACAGTGTGTGAATGGTTCCTGTACTATGTAAAAGCGCTATATAAAAACAGTCCATTTGTACTTTACTTGAAGGTATCTACAAAAGTGACATGACACTGCCATGAACGTGCCATAAACATTATAAACAAGTCATAAACGTTAATTATATAACGCTTCTTTTATGTGTCATGACTGTCATGGTGCGCGTCACGGAAGGCTTGTATCATGTAGCCGCACCTACAGTTTGTTTTTATTTAGGTTCCTTATTAGCTCTTGCATTGCAGGTGCTATTCTTCCTGAGGTCATTACAACTCACTTGAAAATGTAGCAATGCAATAAGAAAAACACATAACATCATAATCAATAACAAAAATGAAAATTGTAAGACAAAAAAAGACACTATCGTTTCATGACACATTTCGTCTCATATAAAATAACAGAATACACACACACGCAGTCATAGACAGCTCCTCCATCATCCTTACATTTAGGTTGACCATATTTTTAAGAAATACTATCATCACATAACATCTCCTTCATCATGTTTGGACACATCTCGCAATTGAACAAACAGACAGATGTTGTTAAGCCTCAACCAATGTTTCATTGTCTACTCAACTTCTCTTATTAATAGATATGTTGTTTTTTTTTGTCACAAAAAATGGGCCATTCAAAATAAGTTTTGGGACAAAGAAAAAATCAAACTTCAAAAAACTTTGGGGAAAAAAACAACAAAAAGCACCCACAACATTGAAAAAGTGACAAAATTGTCGGAAAAAAGCAATAATAATGTTGAAAAAAAGTGACCAAAACGTTGTTGTTTTTCAGCGTTGACGGGAAGACAACTCAAGGGATAAGGAAGCTACAATAAAGTTTTTAATCAAAGTTTTTTTTTTTTACTTTTACTTCTTCTTTTAAGACTTAAGTGCATTTAATATCAGAACATGACTTCAGACACATAAGTACAGTAAATATCAGATACTTTAAGGCTTTTACTCAAGTAATACTCTAAAAGATGACTTTAAGTAATTTTCTGGTAAGACACTTACGCTTTTACTCAAGTACTGCTTTCAAGTCCTTTATACGACACTTATCAGGAGTACTCTGTTGGCATCTATCGATGTTGTAATTTCACTTAAGCTCCAGCAGAGATCAGTGTACAGCATGTGAGTGGCCTGAGAATAGACAGTTCAGTGTAGGTTTATAAGGGTGTAAGAACTTTTAGGCTAAAAAAAAACCCCACAAATGATTTTGTTCTGGTTTTCTTATCCAGCCGACCTAAAGATCACCACGGCTCCCAATAACATCCAGGTGTCTGAAGGCAGCACCGCTTTGCTCCCCTGTGTGGTGTCAGGAGACAACGTCAACATCGGCTGGTCCAGGTAATCATTATTATTACATTATACATTATATCTGTTGAGTCTGGCTTTTAATACGTAGCAGTGGTGTGACAATTTCAGTCTTTTGTTTCTTTGTAAACTTTTCAGATTTGACTGTTTTCTATGTTCACTCTTTCTATTGTATGATGTGATTGTACTCATTCTGATGTTAAGCACTTTGGATACCTGCTGGTTGCTGTAAAGTGCTATATGAATCCATTTTGATTGATTGATTGATTGATAGATAGATACGGGACTTTCACCCAGGTGAGCAGGGTTTTGTGTCCAGTTTCAATAACGAAGTAATCAATGTAATCAATCAATGCTTAATTTTTATCCTAGTTATCCTCGGAAGGAGCTGCACTTCTGGAGTTTAGTTTCAAAGTCAGATAGCTAACAATTGTAAAAGTGACACAAACAAAAATAACGAAAGGACATTAATAAACCAAAAGGGTTTTTTATTCGAAAGATATTTAAGTGACATGTGTGTGTAAAAATAAGGACACAAAGCCTTAAACTGGCTGTCTCCTCTTTGACTACAGGAATGGCATTCCAGTGCGTCCAGACGGGCGTACCGTCCTGATGTCCTCTGACGGCAGCCTCATCCTGAATAACGTAAAGCCATCAGACGAGGGCACTTACACCTGCAATGCTTACACTGGCATCTACTCTGTGAGTGCCACGGCCGAAGTTAGAGTCTCTAAAGACACACAACAAGGTGAGCATAACATGTTTCATGCACGCATTTGCAACATTCAACTCAATTTTATTTATTGTATCAAATCATAACAAAAGTTATCTCGAGACACTTTACACTTTTTAGAGTAGGTCTAGACCACACTCTTTAACTTACAAAGCCCCAACAATTCTAGTAATTGCCCCAGACAGACCGAGGCTCTTAATCAATAAGATTAAGAGGGATCCCAATCCCAATCTAATAAAATACGGTTAACCATGTTATGAGTGTTGGCGTTGCGTAGTTTGCAGCAGACTCAGAGGACGCTCTACAACGTCCCTGTTGGCAACACTGATTATTTTTTTTGTTTTTGTACAAAGGAATTTAAGTTTCATATCTTAAGTTTGTATTTTTTAAACATTTTATTTATTTATTTTCATTTAATGTTAGGGCAATTTGTTGTACGTTTACTTTAGTTTTTGGAATTTGTGGTCAATAAACCTCATTTATAGGAAATTATATCTAATGTTTGAGTTAGAAAAGCAGAAATTAGGAATTATTGAGACTAAAATTAGAGGAATGGATGTTGATGGATAATCACAGACTGGAATATGTCCACTTTTACTCAATACTATTTCAGAAACACTTACATTTTTCTCTCCAAATGCTATAAAATGGAATAAGACCGCCCAAAATTAATGAAAGTAGAGATTTGTACTTGCCAAAGACCGTTGTGTGGAATCAATCATGTTATTTTTGGTAGTTAGAAAGAAAACTGATGTAGGAAAATGGGTCAATTTGATCCAAGGCCAACATGAGGGTTAAGACAGACATAAACTAATGGGAGATCTTAATCAACAAACAAACCACCCAATGTTCTGTGTATTGAACTGATTTTATGTGGCACTAAAAAGAGGAAATGTCTTTCAACTGTGCTGCAGGTGATGATGTGCCTCCAGAATGCATGGACCAGCCGGATCTTGCCAACTGCGAGCTGATAGTTTACGCCCGACTTTGCTCTAATTCGTACTACTCCAGCTTCTGCTGCGCCAGCTGTACCAGGCACTCACAGAACAACGGCAGGTTGGGTCGGCGAGGTTGAAGCCGCACAGGGTTTAAAAACTGTGGGACGGGTGGGGTGACGTTAAAGCTGTTTTTGGGAGGACTGCATTTAAAGCTGAACTTTTGCCTCCAAACACTCATATCTGACCAGGTTGTGCAGAATCGCAATTAGTCGAACTGTAAACACAAAAACAGTGTAAAAAAGAAAAAATAGAAAAAAATGATAAATTTGCCGGTGACGTTTTGCAAGTAAACTCTTGTGTTCTGAATTTAAAAAAAGGGAATGTCAATGTTTGTTGAACCGTTTCTCTGTTTTTTAAAGGGGTGCTATGCAGTTTTGGCCATTTCTTCACTTTTTTCTCTACAGAGCCCCCCATACAGGTTTCTCTAAAGAGCCCCCCATACAGGTTTCTCTACAGAGCCCCCCCTACAGGTTTCTCTACAGAGCCCCCCCTATCGGTTTCTCTATAGAGCTCCCCATACAGGTTTCTCTATAGAGCCCCCCCTTATCGGTTTCTCTATAGAGCTCCCCATACAGGTTTCTCTAGAGAGCCCCCTACAGGTTTCTCTAGAGAGCCCCCTACAGGTTTCTCTAGAGAGCCCCCCCTACAGGTTTCTCTATAGAGCCCCCCCTATTGGTTTCTCTATAGAGCTCCCCATACAGGTTTCTCTAGAGAGAGCCCACTACAGAGCCCCCCTACAGGTTTCTCTATAGAGCTACCCCTACAGATTTCTCTAGAGAGCCCCCCCTACAGGTTTCTCTATAGAGCCCCCCCTATTGGTTTCTCTATAGAGCTCCCCATACAGGTTTCTCTAGAGAGAGCCCACTACAGGTTTCCCTATAGAGCCCCCCTACAGGTTTCTCTATAGAGCTACCCCTACAGATTTCTCTAGACAGCCCCCCCTACAGCTTGGGAATAGATATTTGGCAGCTCCTATGTTAACTTGTATCTGACCCCTCCCTCGGTCAGTCTGCTGTTTCTTCTTTCACTGGTCCCCTGGCAACGCTTTCCTAGCGTTCTGCTTCTTTTTTGTCGGCTCAGCCACGACGATAGTGTGAAAAACTCCATCGCTACCTTGTTAGCCGGTTCTTGAATGGGCGTATGTGTGCAGTGCCGTGAAGTAATTTGCTACATCGTGAGACCTGATAATTATAGTATATAGTATAGTATAGTATAATGATTCGCCAGCACAAAGTTACAAGGGTTTTTTTCTGCTCACAGGCGTTAGGGGGGAGACAACCACCATTCACCCCGACAAAAAGTCATATAACAATTCCAATGACTCCGAAGATGTTCAGTTAAGGTAATTTAAGATAAAAAAAAAAACTGCATAGTTCCCCTTTAAGTTCAGCATCTTTCCAAAACTCAACGAGTAATCGTGTTAAATAATCATGTGATTATGATTATTTTCTATAATCAATTCAAAACTGAAATGAAAAAAAAGGGGACGGATTACTGTGGATGTAGTTAAATCTGTGAACCCGGAGTTCAGGGAGTCGGTTTGCACACTGCTGCATTAAACACTGAATATGGAAACATTAAACAAGTGCCTAAAAAGAATAAGTATGTAAACCTTAAATGTGATGAAGCAAAAGTCAAAGTTTCTTTGCCGTTCTTCCTCTGCCACGTCTTTCAAATAACTTATTTACTCTTTTGGACGGACTCTACATGTTCTCTGTTTTCTAGAGAATGATTTTACTTTCAGGTCATTGAAAGGATTGTCAATGATGTCTCTGCTGTACTATTTTGACCACTGCTCTTTTTTTTATATCAATGTTTTTGGCATTTCACTGATAACGTGTTGTATTTTCTCTTTGTTTGGTTTATTTTTTATGTAATTATTTGATAATAAAAATCATATTTTGATAAAAGCTCCTGGTGGTCTGGACCACTTTGTGATTTGGTGTTTCGGTTTGTACCACAGGGGGTGCTCGACATGACAAATGACATACTGGACTTTTCTTTCTATCTAGTAACCAGGGTGGAATGAAACTGGGTACATTTACTCCAATTACTGTACTTAAGTACATATTTTAGGTACTTTAGGTACTACTTTACTGAGTCTTTTCTTTTCATGCCACTTTCTTCTACTTGTACTTGAGGTGGCAGTAGCTCATTCCGGAGGGAGTTGGGTTGGCAACTGGAGGGTCCCTGGTTCAAGTCCGAGTCCCAGTATGGACCAAAGTCCAGAGTGTAGATGGGTAGCTGAGAGATGCATGTTCACCTCCCTGCCCGATGCTCTTCAGCATGGCACCGTCCCCCCTAACAAAACCAGAGTGTAAGTTGTAATTTCCCCACTGGGGATCAATAAACAATATAAATTAAAATGACTTCAGAGTGAAATATTGTACTTTTTACTCCACTAAATTCATCTGACAGCTTTAGTTACTGGTTTTGTTGTGCACACGAAACACGTGTAGTTTATAAAATCTGATGACTTATTATAAACGAAACTAGCCAACAATATTACGGCCTACAAGTCCAGCTGAAATGATGAGACCATTAAACACGCAGTTGACTTACAGAACAGTTTGGATCGTTTCCAATTCCTGAAATGGGAGGATGTTTCTGCATTGAGTACTTTTTCTGATGCTAAAAGTATTTTTCTGATGCTTACATACTTTAACTTAAGAAACATTTTCAATGCAGTACTTTTACTTTAACTAACAGAGTATTTTTGCAGTGTGGTATTAGTACTTTTACTAAGTAACTAACTTGCTAAGTAAATGATCTGAAAACTTCTGCCACCACTGCTGCTAACTGACTATTTCAATTAATGATTTTTGATGATTCCTTCACATATATATCATATATATCATATATTGCCATTGAATTATAGTATAAATAACAATATCAATCAATATGGACTGATACAACTTTTTTTTGGAAGCACCATCTTTATTTAGAACTGAAATAAACAATCTAACAGTGTTCAACAATTCAAGTAAGAGTTAAAAATGCTTGCAGTTTGACTACATCATAACTAAATAATATATTCTGGATGATTCAAATTTACAGAAGACAACAAGTCACCCAAGTCTCAGTAAAGACAGAAGTAAAAGAAATTGAGAATTAATTACAGTAATGAAAACTAGAAACATGGAAATAAATGAAAATATTCATAAGTATGGCAACAGGCTAAATAAATGAATCAATTTGGATCAAAACAAATCAAATAACTCTTAAAAACAAAAGCAAGATGCAAAAAGCAAGTTAACTCCTTGATTCCAAGGTGAATGTAGTTGAACCACTAGCAAGATACTGCAAAATGTATACGTGCACTAATATTAAATAATATGTACAGTCTATGGTCTCTGCTGATTGGGTATCACCTGTGACACAGCCTAAACGAGATACACACCCACCACAAGAGAGAAAGAAATCTCAAAGCCGTTGAGCACACCGTAGAAAAACGGTGCACATGTGCCCCAGGTGTGCCAGGTGATTTCTCAGTAGTGTTAATTAGGCTGCTGCAGGTGGCAGGCCAAAACACAGGTGCTTTGTTCCACTCTTGATGACATGAACTGCTTCCTTTCAGAGGTTTCAGGCTAAAAGGTTTTAATATCTGTTAAAACATCTCCTTCAGAGGATCATTGTCCCATATTGGCATTGATTAGTTTAGTTTAGCGAAAAGAGAAGGTAAGACTTTACTTTCACATGTTACAGCAGGACAAGAAAGATGTATAAAACAGATACAAGTACTACTGCAAGTAACAAATAGGCCTACATCATTGTCATATACGAATATATATTACAGTACTTACAGATGACATGACCAGAGCAGTTTCTTCATGTTGCGTATTTGTCTGTAAATGTGACGATGGCGGTTTTAAAGTGAGTCTTTGTTTGGATAAACTTTACTTTTAGAATATCTTGGTTCCTTTTTCTGGATAATCAATTGTTTCTAATGAACTTTGGCTGTTTGCATTTTTCACAAACGCATTTCTCACAAAGGTTTTAGGCAGTTTCAAGAAAAGCCTCCTTAATGAAAAGAAGATGCATATTAGCTTTATATAGGCCTATAAGATAAAGCTGTATTTTGTTTGTGAATGTGAATGCGGGGATAATGAGTTTTTAAGGTGAAACTGGAATGTGTTTTTGTAGAACCGTTTGGTCTAGTTGAATATCAGTGGACACGTTTTCATGAGAGCCCTGATCTAAACTGGAGGCTGTGACTTTGCATCCAGAGTGGTCTGATGTTGCAGCTCAGCTGTAGGACAAAGTACACAAGTCCGGCTCCATACAAAACTCCCACATGGAAATCTCTTGATTTAGAAGAGCGCTGTGTTAACTCAGTGTCTCAGTTTGCATATTGTGCACTGGTTTGACTTCCCATAATGTGTTTTGTTAAAGGGAAAAAAAAGTTTAGTATTTTGTATTGCACATAGTCCTGTGAGTATAGATTGACAATTTAATAGAATAGAGGTGTTTTTGTTAATTTGTTAGACAGTATGAAGGGTCTATGTTACCAACAGTGGACTATCAGGCTACATCTACCAGTGTGGACTTCTATATTTGGTCATTTCAAAAACGGAAAAGAACATTTACTTTTAAGATACTTTTATAATATTACTGAAAATATGATTTTTTTCTTTTTTTTTTAATGCTTTTAAAGACATTGCATTTTAAAGAGGGGGACCTCCATATACTAAAGTGAAACTGTCTGTACCCATTCTTTCAATATTGTTTACAGTGAATACTTTTTCATATTTTTCTAAGTCAGCTTTATTCAAACATATCTGTCATACAAATATTAAGAAAAAATCAGGCCACTTAAATTAGATAATAAATAATGTTTAATAACAGTAACTTGACCGCATGCACTTCAAGGACTGAAGCATGAGCAACAACATTGATTTTATCAGGTTCAATTATATATAATGTACTTTTAAAGCTGCATTTTTAAAGAGTAGCATGCATTTTCAGTTAATTTCTACTTTTTTAGTTATGGAGAAATGAATGCAACATGTGTGCCTTCCACTTAATGCAAACTCTCAGTACCAGTGTTGAAATGCTGAATCATTAGACAAATGTCATTTCATCTTGTCTGTTCACCAATAAAAATAAACGTTGACCTATATTGCAGCTATCAGAAAAACAAGTATAAGTATGTTTTTCCCATGACACAACTTATATGTGCATTTCTTAGCATTGATTCTTAAGAACAGTGGAGGATTGTCTCAATTCAAGACTCAAGTAGTATTGATCTTCCTCTGCAGAGAAAGACATGACATATCCATGGTGTCACACAGGTAATATCGGACCATTCTGATGTAGGATTTTAAAATTAAAGGCTAAAAGTCCTAGTAAAACTTCAGAATATTTGACATCTTTTTCAGGCTGTTAAAGCCATATTTTAGTCTTTTTCAGTAAATTGTAAAACAGAATCCTCCTGTTAAGCCAGCTTCATTCCAAGTCTTAGTGAGACATCACATATCCATGGTGTCACACAGTTAATATCGGACCATTCTGATGTAGGATTTTAAAATTAAAGGCTAAAATGTCAAAGTAAATCTACAGTATATTTGACATCTTTTTCAGGCTGTTAAAGCCATATTTTACTCTTTTTCAGGCAACTGTAGAACGGAATCCTCCTGTTAAACCAGCTTCATTCCAAGTCTGAGAGAAACATCACATATCCATGGTGTCACACAGTCAATATTGGACCATTCTGATGTAGGTTTTTAAAATTAAAGGCTAAAATGTCCAAGTAAATCTACAGTATATTTGACATCTTTTTCAGGCTGTTAAAGCCATATTTTACTCTTTTTCAGGCAACTGTAGAACGGAATCCTCCTGTTAAACCAGCTTCATTCCAAGTCTGAGAGAAACATCACATATCCATGGTGTCACACAGTCAATATTGGACCATTCTGATGTAGGTTTTTAAAATTAAAGGCTAAAATGTCCAAGTAAATCTACAGTATATTTGACATCTTTTTCAGGCTGTTAAAGCCATATTTTACTCTTTTTCAGGCAACTGTAGAACGGAATCCTCCTGTTAAGCCAGCTTCATTCCAAGTCTGGGTAACACATCATATATCCATGGTGTCACACAGTCAATATTGGACCATTCTGATGTAGGATTTTAAAATTAAAGGCTAAAATGTCCAAGTAAATCTACAGTATATTTGACATCTTTTTCAGGCTGTTAAAGCCATATTTTACTCTTTTTCAGGCATCTGTAGAACGGAATCCTCCTGTTAAACCAGCTTCATTCCAAGTCTGGGTAACACATCATATATCCATGGTGTCACACAGGTAATATCGGACCATTCTGATGTAGGATTTTAAAATTAAAGGCTAAAATGTCCAAGTAAATCTACAGTATATTTGACATCTTTTTCAGGCTGTTAAAGCCATATTTTACTCTGTTTCAGGCAACTGTAGAACGGAATCCTCCTTTTTCAGGCTGTTAAAGCCATATTTTACTCTTTTTCAGGCATCTGTAGAACGGAATCCTCCTGTTAAACCAGCTTCATTCCAAGTCTGGGTAAACATCATATATCCATGGTGTCACACAGGCAATATCGGACCATTCTGATGTAGGATTTTAAAATTAAAGGCTAAAATGTCCAAGTAAATCTACAGTATATTTGACATCTTTTTCAGGCTGTTAAAGCCATATTTTACTCTTTTTCAGGCAACTGTAGAACGGAATCCTCCTGTTAAACCAGCTTCATTCCAAGTCTGGGTAAACATCACATATCCATGGTGTCACACAGGCAATATCGGACCATTCTGATGTAGGATTTTAAAATTAAAGGCTAAAATGTCCAAGTAAATCTACAGTATATTTGACATCTTTTTCAGGCTGTTAAAGCCATATTTTACTCTTTTTCAGGCAACTGTAGAACGGAATCCTCCTGTTAAACCAGCTTCATTCCAAGTCTGGGAAACATCACATATCCATGGTGTCACACAGTCAATATCGGACCATTCTGATGTAGGATTTTAAAATTAAAGGCTAAAATGTCCAAGTAAATCTACAGTATATTTGACATCTTTTTCAGGCTGTTAAAGCCATATTTTACTCTTTTTCAGGCAACTGTAGAACGGAATCCTCCTGTTAAACCAGCTTCATTCCAAGTCTGAGAGAAACATCACATATCCATGGTGTCACACAGTCAATATTGGACCATTCTGATGTAGGTTTTTAAAATTAAAGGCTAAAATGTCCAAGTAAATCTACAGTATATTTGACATCTTTTCAGGCTGTTAAAGCCATATTTTACTCTTTTTCAGGCATCTGTAGAACGGAATCCTCCTGTTAAACCAGCTTCATTCCAAGTCTGGGAGAAACATCACATATCCATGGTGTCACACAGTCAATATTGGACCATTCTGATGTAGGATTTTAAAATTAAAGGCTAAAATGTCCAAGTAAATCTACAGTATATTTGACATCTTTTTCAGGCTGTTAAAGCCATATTTTACTCTTTTTCAGGCAACTGTAGAACGGAATCCTCCTGTTAAACCAGCTTCATTCCAAGTCTGGGTAAACATCACATATCCATGGTGTCACACAGGCAATATCGGACCATTCTGATGTAGGATTTTAAAATTAAAGGCTAAAATGTCCAAGTAAATCTACAGTATATTTGACATCTTTTTCAGGCTGTTAAAGCCATATTTTACTCTTTTTCAGGCAACTGTAGAACGGAATCCTCCTGTTAAACCAGCTTCATTCCAAGTCTGAGAGAAACATCACATATCCATGGTGTCACACAGTCAATATTGGACCATTCTGATGTAGGATTTTAAAATTAAAGGCTAAAATGTCCAAGTAAATCTACAGTATATTTGACATCTTTTTCAGGCTGTTAAAGCCATATTTTACTCTTTTTCAGGCAACTGTAGAACGGAATCCTCCTGTTAAACCAGCTTCATTCCAAGTCTGAGAGAAACATCACATATCCATGGTGTCACACAGTCAATATTGGACCATTCTGATGTAGGTTTTAAAATTAAAGGCTAAAATGTCCAAGTAAATCTACAGTATATTTGACATCTTTTTCAGGCTGTTAAAGCCATATTTTACTCTTTTTCAGGCAACTGTAGAACGGAATCCTCCTGTTAAACCAGCTTCATTCCAAGTCTGGGTAACATCACATATCCATGGTGTCACACAGGCAATATCGGACCATTCTGATGTAGGATTTTAAAATTAAAGGCTAAAATGTCCAAGTAAATCTACAGTATATTTGACATCTTTTTCAGGCTGTTAAAGCCATATTTTACTCTTTTTCAGGCAACTGTAGAACGGAATCCTCCTGTTAAACCAGCTTCATTCCAAGTCTGAGAGAAACATCACATATCCATGGTGTCACACAGGTAATATCGGACCATTCTGATGTAGGATTTTAAAATTAAAGGCTAAAATGTCCAAGTAAATCTACAGTATATTTGACATCTTTTTCAGGCTGTTAAAGCCATATTTTACTCTTTTTCAGGCAACTGTAGAACGGAATCCTCCTGTTAAACCAGCTTCATTCCAAGTCTGGTAACACATCACATATCCATGGTGTCACACAGTCAATATCGGACCATTCTGATGTAGGATTTTAAAATTAAAGGCTAAAATGTCCAAGTAAATCTACAGTATATTTGACATCTTTTTCAGGCTGTTAAAGCCATATTTTACTCTTTTTCAGGCAACTGTAGAACGGAATCCTCCTGTTAAACCAGCTTCATTCCAAGTCTGGGTAAACATCACATATCCATGGTGTCACACAGGCAATATCGGACCATTCTGATGTAGGATTTTAAAATTAAAGGCTAAAATGTCCAAGTAAATCTACAGTATATTTGACATCTTTTTCAGGCTGTTAAAGCCATATTTTACTCTTTTTCAGGCAACTGTAGAACGGAATCCTCCTGTTAAACCAGCTTCATTCCAAGTCTGAGAGAAACATCACATATCCATGGTGTCACACAGTCAATATTGGACCATTCTGATGTAGGATTTTAAAATTAAAGGCTAAAATGTCCAAGTAAATCTACAGTATATTTGACATCTTTTCAGGCTGTTAAAGCCATATTTTACTCTTTTTCAGGCAACTGTAGAACGGAATCCTCCTGTTAAACCAGCTTCATTCCAAGTCTGGGAAACATCACATATCCATGGTGTCACACAGTCAATATTGGACCATTCTGATGTAGGATTTTAAAATTAAAGGCTAAAATGTCCAAGTAAATCTACAGTATATTTGACATCTTTTTCAGGCTGTTAAAGCCATATTTTACTCTTTTTCAGGCAACTGTAGAACGGAATCCTCCTGTTAAACCAGCTTCATTCCAAGTCTGGGTAAACATCACATATCCATGGTGTCACACAGTCAATATCGGACCATTCTGATGTAGGATTTTAAAATTAAAGGCTAAAATGTCCAAGTAAATCTACAGTATATTTGACATCTTTTTCAGGCTGTTAAAGCCATATTTTACTCTTTTTCAGGCAACTGTAGAACGGAATCCTCCTGTTAAACCAGCTTCATTCCAAGTCTGAGAGAAACATCACATATCCATGGTGTCACACAGTCAATATTGGACCATTCTGATGTAGGTTTTTAAAATTAAAGGCTAAAATGTCCAAGTAAATCTACAGTATATTTGACATCTTTTTCAGGCTGTTAAAGCCATATTTTACTCTTTTTCAGGCAACTGTAGAACGGAATCCTCCTGTTAAACCAGCTTCATTCCAAGTCTGGGAAACATCATATATCCATGGTGTCACACAGTCAATATTGGACCATTCTGATGTAGGTTTTTAAAATTAAAGGCTAAAATGTCCAAGTAAATCTACAGTATATTTGACATCTTTTTCAGGCTGTTAAAGCCATATTTTACTCTTTTTCAGGCAACTGTAGAACGGAATCCTCCTGTTAAACCAGCTTCATTCCAAGTCTGAGAGAAACATCACATATCCATGGTGTCACACAGTCAATATCGGACCATTCTGATGTAGGATTTTAAAATTAAAGGCTAAAATGTCCAAGTAAATCTACAGTATATTTGACATCTTTTTCAGGCTGTTAAAGCCATATTTTACTCTTTTTCAGGCAACTGTAGAACGGAATCCTCCTGTTAAACCAGCTTCATTCCAAGTCTGAGAGAAACATCACATATCCATGGTGTCACACAGTCAATATCGGACCATTCTGATGTAGGATTTTAAAATTAAAGGCTAAAATGTCCAAGTAAATCTACAGTATATTTGACATCTTTTTCAGGCTGTTAAAGCCATATTTTACTCTTTTTCAGGCAACTGTAGAACGGAATCCTCCTGTTAAACCAGCTTCATTCCAAGTCTGGTAACACATCACATATCCATGGTGTCACACAGTCAATATCGGACCATTCTGATGTAGGATTTTAAAATTAAAGGCTAAAATGTCCAAGTAAATCTACAGTATATTTGACATCTTTTTCAGGCTGTTAAAGCCATATTTTACTCTTTTTCAGGCAACTGTAGAACGGAATCCTCCTGTTAAACCAGCTTCATTCCAAGTCTGGGTAAACATCACATATCCATGGTGTCACACAGGCAATATCGGACCATTCTGATGTAGGATTTTAAAATTAAAGGCTAAAATGTCCAAGTAAATCTACAGTATATTTGACATCTTTTTCAGGCTGTTAAAGCCATATTTTACTCTTTTTCAGGCAACTGTAGAACGGAATCCTCCTGTTAAACCAGCTTCATTCCAAGTCTGAGAGAAACATCACATATCCATGGTGTCACACAGTCAATATTGGACCATTCTGATGTAGGTTTTAAAATTAAAGGCTAAAATGTCCAAGTAAATCTACAGTATATTTGACATCTTTTTCAGGCTGTTAAAGCCATATTTTACTCTTTTTCAGGCAACTGTAGAACGGAATCCTCCTGTTAAACCAGCTTCATTCCAAGTCTGGTAACACATCATATATCCATGGTGTCACACAGGCAATATCGGACCATTCTGATGTAGGATTTTAAAATTAAAGGCTAAAATGTCCAAGTAAATCTACAGTATATTTGACATCTTTTTCAGGCTGTTAAAGCCATATTTTACTCTTTTTCAGGCAACTGTAGAACGGAATCCTCCTGTTAAACCAGCTTCATTCCAAGTCTGAGAGAAACATCACATATCCATGGTGTCACACAGGTAATATCGGACCATTCTGATGTAGGATTTTAAAATTAAAGGCTAAAATGTCCAAGTAAATCTACAGTATATTTGACATCTTTTTCAGGCTGTTAAAGCCATATTTTACTCTTTTTCAGGCAACTGTAGAACGGAATCCTCCTGTTAAACCAGCTTCATTCCAAGTCTGGTAACACATCACATATCCATGGTGTCACACAGGCAATATCGGACCATTCTGATGTAGGATTTTAAAATTAAAGGCTAAAATGTCCAAGTAAATCTACAGTATATTTGACATCTTTTTCAGGCTGTTAAAGCCATATTTTACTCTTTTTCAGGCAACTGTAGAACGGAATCCTCCTGTTAAACCAGCTTCATTCCAAGTCTGGGTAAACATCACATATCCATGGTGTCACACAGGCAATATCGGACCATTCTGATGTAGGATTTTAAAATTAAAGGCTAAAATGTCCAAGTAAATCTACAGTATATTTGACATCTTTTTCAGGCTGTTAAAGCCATATTTTACTCTTTTTCAGGCAACTGTAGAACGGAATCCTCCTGTTAAACCAGCTTCATTCCAAGTCTGAGAGAAACATCACATATCCATGGTGTCACACAGTCAATATTGGACCATTCTGATGTAGGATTTTAAAATTAAAGGCTAAAATGTCCAAGTAAATCTACAGTATATTTGACATCTTTTTCAGGCTGTTAAAGCCATATTTTACTCTGTTTCAGGCAACTGTAGAACGGAATCCTCCTTTTTCAGGCTGTTAAAGCCATATTTTACTCTTTTTCAGGCATCTGTAGAACGGAATCCTCCTGTTAAACCAGCTTCATTCCAAGTCTGGGTAAAACATCATATATCCATGGTGTCACACAGGCAATATCGGACCATTCTGATGTAGGATTTTAAAATTAAAGGCTAAAATGTCCAAGTAAATCTACAGTATATTTGACATCTTTTTCAGGCTGTTAAAGCCATATTTTACTCTTTTTCAGGCATCTGTAGAACGGAATCCTCCTGTTAAACCAGCTTCATTCCAAGTCTGGGTAACACATCATATATCCATGGTGTCACACAGGCAATATCGGACCATTCTGATGTAGGATTTTAAAATTAAAGGCTAAAATGTCCAAGTAAATCTACAGTATATTTGACATCTTTTTCAGGCTGTTAAAGCCATATTTTACTCTTTTTCAGGCAACTGTAGAACGGAATCCTCCTTTTTCAGGCTGTTAAAGCCATATTTTACTCTTTTCAGGCATCTGTAGAACGGAATCCTCCTGTTAAACCAGCTTCATTCCAAGTCTGGGTAACACATCACATATCCATGGTGTCACACAGTAATATCGGACCATTCTGATGTAGGATTTTAAAATTAAAGGCTAAAATGTCCAAGTAAATCTACAGTATATTTGACATCTTTTTCAGGCTGTTAAAGCCATATTTTACTCTTTTTCAGGCATCTGTAGAACGGAATCCTCCTGTTAAACCAGCTTCATTCCAAGTCTGGGTAACATCATATATCCATGGTGTCACACAGGCAATATCGGACCATTCTGATGTAGGATTTTAAAATTAAAGGCTAAAATGTCCAAGTAAATCTACAGTATATTTGACATCTTTTTCAGGCTGTTAAAGCCATATTTTACTCTTTTTCAGGCAACTGTAGAACGGAATCCTCCTGTTAAACCAGCTTCATTCCAAGTCTGGGTAACACATCATATCCATGGTGTCACACAGGCAATATCGGACCATTCTGATGTAGGATTTTAAAATTAAAGGCTAAAATGTCCAAGTAAATCTACAGTATATTTGACATCTTTTTCAGGCTGTTAAAGCCATATTTTACTTTTTCAGGCAACTGTAGAACGGAATCCTCCTGTTAAACCAGCTTCATTCCAAGTCTGGGTAAACATCACATATCCATGGTGTCACACAGTCAATATTGGACCATTCTGATGTAGGTTTTTAAAATTAAAGGCTAAAATGTCCAAGTAAATCTACAGTATATTTGACATCTTTTTCAGGCTGTTAAAGCCATATTTTACTTTTTTCAGGCAACTGTAGAACGGAATCCTCCTGTTAAACCAGCTTCATTCCAAGTCTGAGAGAAACATCACATATCCATGGTGTCACACAGTCAATATCGGACCATTCTGATGTAGGATTTTAAAATTAAAGGCTAAAATGTCCAAGTAAATCTACAGTATATTTGACATCTTTTTCAGGCTGTTAAAGCCATATTTTACTCTTTTTCAGGCAACTGTAGAACGGAATCCTCCTGTTAAACCAGCTTCATTCCAAGTCTGAGAGAAACATCACATATCCATGGTGTCACACAATAAATATTGTACCATTCTGATGTAGATTTTAAAATTAAAGGCTAAAATGTCCAAGTAAATCTACAGTATATTTGACATCTTTTTCAGGCTGTTAAAGCCATATTTTACTCTTTTCAGGCATCTGTAGAACGGAATCCTCCTGTTAAACCAGCTTCATTCCAAGTCTGGGTAACACATCATATATCCATGGTGTCACACAGGCAATATCGGACCATTCTGATGTAGGATTTTAAAATTAAAGGCTAAAATGTCCAAGTAAATCTACAGTATATTTGACATCTTTTTCAGGCTGTTAAAGCCATATTTTACTCTGTTTCAGGCAACTGTAGAACGGAATCCTCCTTTTTCAGGCTGTTAAAGCCATATTTTACTCTTTTCAGGCATCTGTAGAACGGAATCCTCCTGTTAAACCAGCTTCATTCCAAGTCTGGGTAACACATCACATATCCATGGTGTCACACAGTCAATATTGGACCATTCTGATGTAGGATTTTAAAATTAAAGGCTAAAATGTCCAAGTAAATCTACAGTATATTTGACATCTTTTTCAGGCTGTTAAAGCCATATTTTACTCTTTTTCAGGCATCTGTAGAACGGAATCCTCCTGTTAAACCAGCTTCATTCCAAGTCTGGGAGAAACATCACATATCCATGGTGTCACACAGTCAATATTGGACCATTCTGATGTAGGTTTTAAAATTAAAGGCTAAAATGTCCAAGTAAATCTACAGTATATTTGACATCTTTTTCAGGCTGTTAAAGCCATATTTTACTCTTTTTCAGGCATCTGTAGAACGGAATCCTCCTGTTAAACCAGCTTCATTCCAAGTCTGGGTAACACATCATATATCCATGGTGTCACACAGTCAATATTGGACCATTCTGATGTAGGTTTTTAAAATTAAAGGCTAAAATGTCCAAGTAAATCTACAGTATATTTGACATCTTTTTCAGGCTGTTAAAGCCATATTTTACTCTTTTTCAGGCATCTGTAGAACGGAATCCTCCTGTTAAACCAGCTTCATTCCAAGTCTGGGTAACATCATATATCCATGGTGTCACACAGGTAATATCGGACCATTCTGATGTAGGATTTTAAAATTAAAGGCTAAAATGTCCAAGTAAATCTACAGTATATTTGACATCTTTTTCAGGCTGTTAAAGCCATATTTTACTCTTTTTCAGGCATCTGTAGAACGGAATCCTCCTGTTAAACCAGCTTCATTCCAAGTCTGGGTAACACATCATATATCCATGGTGTCACACAGGCAATATCGGACCATTCTGATGTAGGATTTTAAAATTAAAGGCTAAAATGTCCAAGTAAATCTACAGTATATTTGACATCTTTTTCAGGCTGTTAAAGCCATATTTTACTCTTTTTCAGGCATCTGTAGAACGGAATCCTCCTGTTAAACCAGCTTCATTCCAAGTCTGGGTAACACATCATATATCCATGGTGTCAGGTTCAAACACTTTACTTTTATGAAATCAAAGACAGTCAAGCAAGAAAACGAGACTCAGACGGTAGTTAGCAGTTAAGACAATTGCAAGAGGAAGAATATGGAGGACAACCTATCATCAGCATTGTTCTCGGTAACTTCAGTGTCTCCGCATAAGAGTCGTTTATTTATTAAACACACACATTGATTCACAGTTGTTGATACAGAAATAACTTTGTAATGGCTATCCAAGAAGAAAAACATGAAAACAGAGCAAAGTGCAAGCGTATGACCTCGGTCTTAAAGATATCTACAACCCGATTTGCTGTAGGCGTTTGCTGTTTCTGTATTAAGAAGAAATCTTTGAAAAGCAGTTTGCTAAATGTGCATATAAGAGCATAAGTTAACTATTGTGAACTGTTACTAAAGCAAAGGATTAACTATTGTAAGATATTAATAAAAGGAAATGAAATAACATACTGAAAAGAAATAGAAGAATAAAAGACTTAATAAAAATGAATTCTCTATCATTTCCTCCTGTTGTACATTTATCAAACATCAGTAATTATCTCTCAGAATATGGTTTTAATAATTACATCATCATGTACTCACAGGAAGGTTGTACTCTTATCAGGGAGAAGGCGAAAACCTGTCTGTTGACAGGAAATTCCTTCTCGACCTCAATAGGAGCGATCGCTCTTTGGCCAAGATAAGGTTAAGTGGCGTTCATTAGGTGTTTCAACATCATTGATTTGCATGGGGCCACATTTATCCTGGTCAGTAGTGGCGGACAGTTGTTGGTATTGAATATGTGCATAGTTGGTCAATGCATGAGACATAGTACGTTGTATCAGAATACGACACAAGGCATTACACATCCTAGCACTATGAAGATTATTACCAGCACTGTCATAAGGAGTAACGATTTTAAGCAATAACCCATACCATGGTCGAAGTCAACCAGGAGAGAAATCCCTTTCTCCACATTATCTGCCTCAGCAGCGTCTCTAGGGCAGTCAAATTGAGATGGCTTGCTGAATAATTCTGCGTCTTTGTCATTATCTGGGATAAAAGTGCAACAAGTAGCACCAATCAGTGTGCATACACGCCTCTGACGCCGTCAATTGGTCCAAAACTAGCCTATTTTGTGGGCAACTAAACGTAAGGCGGTGAGCTCTTGGCGTATTTTGACAGGGCCTGTCGGTAGAATCCATGAACAGCCCCACCCGGTAACTAATTGTTTCCATTCTTAGCTCAATTTTGCCCACCCCTACCCAGGGGAACAAGCATGTACTACCTTTTGGCCCGGTCCACAGTTTGTGATCGTTGGGGCGTCCGTTCCCCATATGCTATCATGCCGTGTGGTAATACTGCGTTTTGCGGCGTGTGTGGTGGTGCGTCACCGTATGCGAGTGATCTGCGGTTCTACTGGCGCCAACGAACCACCCATCCCATCGGTAATTCTAGAAACATATAGGAGCCGCACAGCCAAGAAACCTAGCTGGCCGTATACACCCAGTGCATCGGGGCTTGGAAATAAGGCACTGCAGCAACAGGTATCGCCTGGGTTGTGTTCAGCGTGCCATTGGGCAGTGGTGTACAGGAATGTAGACCACAGCGCAATGCACTCGGGAGACTTCTCCCATTGGTATGGGTCTAGTAGTTATGTGGGCCAATTCTCATCAAGTGGTTAGCACCTGGGGGTATATGGACAGGACCATAGAGGGGACTACGTACCTGCCGTCTCGTGCCAGGTCTTCCACAAACTGGGAGTAGTCTAATTCAGATACATTCAATGGTGGGGGCATTTGCCAATTTACGGATCTATTCATCAGGTAAGGTGTTAAAGCGGAGGGTAGTGCGTGTGGGAAGATAGTATTGGTGTTGGTTTTCGGAACTACGTACGGGTTATTGGCGGCTATTGGCATGCGTGAGCACACATAACAATTGGTGTTGTTTCTGGCTCTGGCTACATTTAGCATAACGATACCATAAGTTCAAATCGAAAGAAAATTGTAAATCACTCTGTAGTCACACAGCCTCGTCATTGAGCACATTGTGAGGCACAGTGATAGTTTCCGTCCATGTGTTGTGGCCACTGGGCGCTGTCGGTGACAGGCAGAGGGCCAGCAGGACGGAGCCCATCCTTATTGGTACCCATAGCTGGAGTATAGAGTCTATAGTCACAGTTGGTTTCTTCAGCAGACAAAGGTTTGATACCGTCTGATCTCCAGTCTAGTCAGGGTGTGGGAATGGGATAACCTTTTTGCAGTGACTTTGGTGTATCCACGTGGATCGTTCTGCAATCTTTACTGCTGTGGGCGTGGTGATGAGCACAGTGGCCCCTCCCACTTTGGTGATGACAGCAGCACTTTCTCTTTATCACTTTTGTCAGCACTTGGTCACCTGGTTGGAGTCTCCGCCTGGGGAGACAGAGAGAAGATAGGCAGATTACATGCACTTTGAACGCTCCTATCTCTAAACACCTTGCACATCCACTCTGCCAGGAGGGCCCTGGGTCACCACTTTCTCTGAGACCCTCCTACAGTAACACAAATGGCCTGCCATGAACCATTTCAAATGGCGTCAGCCTAACGAGTTTGGTGTTATTCTCATGTACAACTCTACAGGAAGACACTCTGGCCATGGCTTTCCTGTCTGTTCCATAGTTTTCTTTAGTCTATTTTACTGTTCCGTTTGTTAATTCAACAACCTGCGCTTTGGGGGTGGTAGGACAATGGTGTCTTACTATGCCTGGTGCTTTCCTAGCAATGTCACTGTCTCATTTTAAAATGTGGACCATTATCACTCCAAATGATTCTTGGTATGCCATACTGTGGAATTACTGTCTTAGCGAGTGTTTTGGCTACAGTAATGGCATCTGCTTTTCGTGAGGTGCTATTATTACCCATTTAGAGAAGGAATCAACCAAGACTAAACAGTACCTGTAAGTACCACTTCGGTTTAGCTCTATGAAATCCATGTGTAGGATTTCAGACGGATGTGACCCTTGTGGGCATTTCCCTCTCTTTGGTCTCACATTTCCCTGTGGATTATGTCTGCAGCAGACAATACAACTCCTACAAAATTCTTCAAGTAAGAATTGAATCCCTTGAAGGTGTGAAACACCTTCTGTACCATAGACATCATACCCGCTGTTGAGACATGGTCTCCCCATGGCTCATCTTAGCTACCATATGATACAAATTCTTTGGCAAGCAGGGCTTGCCATCTCTCTGATATAGGCCATCAACTGAAACAGCACCATCTGCCATATATCTTTCTGGTCTGGGTGGAGTTGTCCTGCATTTTTTCAGTACCTCTGTAGGGACTGGATTCGGAGGTTCCTCTTGAACCGCTAAGTGTAGTCATTATGCTGCTCTCTTAGCTTCCTCATGTTCATTCCTGCTGACTGGATCTTTCATTAGTATGTGCCACATTTGCAAATGGCTAGTCTGTGAGGTAACTGGATAGCTTGAAGTAGCTTCTTCCAGCAAGTCTGCATGTATCTGTCTTTCCTGTAGGTATCATTTCAGTCTCCACTGAGCTAAAACAATGCTGTGGAAAGCATATTGGCTGTGTAGATAGTCACTGATCTGTCTTCTGCCCATTTACAGGCTTCGTGAGGGCAATTATCTCAGCTGCAGGCGGTGCTTTGGAGGCAACGCCCCACTGAGCAGTGGTTTCATTCTGTATATCGACTTGGTTCCGCCTGTTGATGACTTGAGGCAGAACCATCAACACACGTGAATGCTGTCTGGTTGGATCATCTTTCAGTCTTTTCAGTTTGCAGTTTTCATTTGTCTTGTCTACGCATGAATGGGGGTCTCAAATCATCCTCTGTGGGGACCAGTGTGGCAGGGTTCAGTGTGTTACATCTCTTTATCTCTAAATGCGGTTGGGAGAGCAACGTGCATTCATGATGTGATCTCGCTGGAGAGAAAACTCATTCGGGTTTTGGTTATCAGCATGTCCACTGCATGTGGGACAAGCAACGTGGTTGGATGGAACAACACTACTTCCTTTAGACTTTGAACTGCAGGGGCCGCTGCACACACTGCATACACAAGGGTAGAGCACATGCCACTGGGTCCAGCCTTTTAGAATAGGCATGCTGTGTGGAGCTTGAGCCGTGCTTCTGTGATATACTGAGGTCATGAACTTAGTCTTGCAGTCCACTGATTGGACGAAAGGGCTTGGTGTAGTCTGGGAGACATAACACTCCTGAGTTGGCGATTTGGTCTTTGAGAGCATTGAATGCGTCATCTCCTTCCGGAGTCCATGTGAGGTCATCCTTCAGGGCTAGTTTAGCTGGTACATCATGTCCAGAAGAGTTGCGTCGTTTGGGCATACTTTGGTATCCAACTACGGCAGTAGTGCAAGTCAAAAATGCCATCATTTGTCTCTTTGTCTTGGCTTTGGGCTTTTAACACACATGTTTCTCATCATGTGAGGCTTTTTGTTTGAGATTTTTGGCCTAGGAAAATCACTTCCTCCTGACAGAGCTGGAGTTTGTTTCTTGAGGCTTTGTTCCACACTGGCTGGTGTTGGAATATGCTTATGGCATCCTTTCTGTTGGCTTCTTTGTTTTGGCTATTAGGATGTCGTCCCATAGATCAGGACCGTGTGTCCTCACTGTACTTGTCCCTTCCATGCATGACATTATCTCCTGAAAGATGGTGGGACTGTCAGTGAACCTTGTGGCAATCTGGTGTAGGTATACCTTTTTCACTCAGAGGTGAAACCGAACCAGTGCCGTGAGTTCCTGCTGTAGTGGTATGGAGAAGAGGCGTTGCTCAGATCCACTGGTGACCATGTGTTCAGCTTTCAAATTGTTCAGCAAGGTGTGTGGGTCTGGCACACATGGGGCTCTAGTCTGGACTGCTGCATTTATCTGCTAAGGTCATGTACTAATCGCCATGACCCTTCTGCAACCTTCTTTACTGGAAAAATGGGCGTGTTACATTCACAAGTGGGGTCCTCAACTAGAATGCCAGCTGCCTTCATGTTCTGCACAACTGGAGCAATTCCCTTAATTGCGTCGGGCTTTAGGGGATATTGTCTTACTCTTGGCTGTATGATGTTTTGGGGTACACTTCTACTGGTTAGCAGTCTTAAGCAAGCTACATCCGTTTGCCTGTAGACCAGAATGCTTGGGGACTTGAAAGTGGGTCTGCTTCAGCAGTGAAAATGTCTCGTCTAAGTCATGCGTCGAGATGAATGGTTGGTTTGCAACCTACCCAGTGAGCCCTACTCTTGTCACTTTCCCTATGCCCTCTAGGTGCATTCGTCTCCATAGAACCAGGACTCCATTTTCTTCTCAGAGTCTGACAGTCTTGTCACTAAGCATCCATTGGTACCATCTCTGGTACCGATATTGGCCAGTAGGACGTGAGGCTTTCCATCCATCCTTTGTAGAGGCTTTGATTGGGTCTGGCAGTGTCATGTTAGCTGCTGTATCTCCGTTCTGGGTAGTGTAGACATAGTCTACTGTGACTGTCTGTGGGCCTAGCTTCTGGAACTTGTCTTCATAGCTGACCACACTATTGACTTTTATTCTCAAGGGTTGTCAAAGAAAGGGTCTACACACTCAGGAGGCGTGGCCGTTCAGGCCTCTGTATTTGGTTACATGTAATGGCCACTCCTTGAGGAATGATGAGTTTATAGCCTGAGTTGCAACAGTTAAATAACCATACGATGGACCTAAAGCCATGGTGGCAAGGTCCAGCGATAGCTTTGGCGTTCCTCGTCCTTCATGGACATAAGCTGGTATTTTTTTCTGGTCTCATTGTTTCAGTGAAGTTAATGCTATCTTGATCTGTTTCATTGGTCCCGCCTAATAAGGTTTATGGGCAATCTGGGCAGATAACTAATTCTGCCATGGTCTGTGTCTTACGTTAATACAGGGTTGGTTTCGAAATTTTTAACATCTGCATCTTCCCATTAGCTGATACTACGGCTATCCATTTTGGCCTGGTCTTACTGCAGGGTTTTATCTTGCCATCATGTGCCTGAGTCACATAAAACTTCACTCTTTCTCCTCAATGGCAGGGTGTAGTAAGGTTTTAATCTTCTTTGAGGGAGAGGAGAATAATTGGGTCAAGTCATGTTTCAAAGTTGATTGGTCTGAGACGTCGTCTTCCATTGGCTTGATTCTCCCAGCTGTCAATCCTCATGTCATCCATATCTCATCTAAGCATCTGGGTATATGGCGGAGGCAGGAAGCGCACTCCCTCTTCTCTGTTTAGGATCTGGGCATTCTGTTCGGGGCCTGGTTTATCGCAATTGTATGTGCAGTTATGTTTGGCTTTGCCCTTCTACCATTCCTTTCTGTTGGCCCTTGGTAGTTCTCCATGTTAACAGGCCACAGTCTGCATTTGGTGTTAGAGGTTTTCATCTTTGATTGCTCAGGACCTCCTGAGCGTGTGCTGCCCATTCCATTATCTGAATCAGGGTGGCAGTCCTCCAACAACCTGGTGCTTTCTGACAGGTGGCCAAGGCCATGGTCTGAATCCTTCTTCCATACTGTGTAACCTTTTAGCTCTTGGGCTGCAATCTGTAAACCAGGCGTCATCTCCTGCTGGCAGCCATGCTCCAGTGCCGTCCTCCTGTGTACTTCCTCTCACTCTGGCCCAATTATGCGAAACAGATTTTGCAGACTTTGGTTGCTCATTCAATGAGTATAGAGCCATTAACTGATTGAAGTGGTCACCCATTCTGGCATCTTTGGCAGGTCTCCTAACCTCTACCTTGGTGTTCATTTCTGTGTTAGTCCATGGGCGATAACTCTAATAGTGCGGTCTGTGTCATTTCCTTCTCCGTGGTGGGGTTTGACTTTATCATGGGAAGCTATGTGGTTGTTCTTCTGGATCTGATGGCGGAGTAATGGCCAATGGGCACTGGAGGGCTGAGTCAAATGAGCCTCTTCTTTTGGGACAGACAGATCTCTGTGTAAACAATTGATGTAGGGGGATGTCTTTCTCTCTACCCATGGTGAGAGCTGAGAGGTCTCTTCTCTGTTCGGCAGTGGACTTTGATCTGTATCTTCTTCTACTGCCTTGTTCACCTGGGGGTGTATCAGGCTTTGGCTGTATATTAAGCTGGCTGTCACCTCAACCAGCTGTTTCCTCCTCTTACTACCTCCCTCCTCCTCCTCTTCCTTGTCCACATCGTCTTTGTTAAGTGCGCCACTGGCCCACATTTGGTATAGGTGGGCGCCACTACAAGCTGATGTACAGGGAGAGGCTGTTACAGTTTTTCTTTTTTTCTGTCCAGTCTCGTCATCCGGATGCATCGTTAAGGCCATGGCGTTCAATGGTCAGCGTTGGCGATAAATCGTGGCTTCTTGTTGTCGTTTTAACACATTCAAACTGGTTCATCCATAGCACATTCCATTTCTCTTTTGCCTGTAACTCTTTCACATTCCACCGCTGCCAACTGTAAATTGGATGTGCCTTTATTTTTCCTCTAACTGTATCTTTCTTCAACCATATCCGTGCTAGCAAACTATTCTGGAATTCAACTTAAGCACCATCAAACCATACTTATTCTCCCATTCTTTACAAATCTACACTTCCGGAAGGTTTTTATGAATGACATCGTCAGGAATGGCGATACTGTGATTCTGACCATATCTTCTTCCTACATTCTTGGCATTCACACAAACAATAGAACAAACAGAAAACAAACAGAAACAAACAGAAAACTAACAGAAAACTGCGCTGCAACCACTGTTAAACCTTGTGTCTTATCAAAATCCTCAATAACCACAATTAACCTACGCTGCAACAACGTTATTGTTTCCAGACTATAACAATCACATACCCATTTGCAGCCACAACTTTATAGTTTTGGGACAAATAATCAAACAACCACAAATTATACATGTATGCTTTGCAGCAACAGTTTTATTGTTTCAGACAAATAACAAATCCTTGCAAACCATACAATAACCTGCTGTGCAGCAACAGTCTTATTGTTTCAGACAAACAACAAATAACCACTAACATACACTAACCCGCTATCCAACAACACAAAATACACAATAACAAAGACTCAGCAAAACAGCAATAAAAACACACAACAGCAAACTCAGTAACCAAAACCAAACCAGCAATATTATCATGATAGCATGCAAACACTCAGCGGACTTCTGAAAACATTGACTGACAACCACTACACTTGGCAAAAAAGCCAGAAACTGCCAGACTTCTGAGAATATTCAGGCAGACCAAGACACGTCTGCTTCCAAAGTGTTGTGTCGCTCAGTTCTTCCAACGATGAAAATATCAACTGATATTCCCGTTATTTAAGCTGTGTCCCAGACGGAAAAAATAAACCTCAAATCATAGTCTATACTTTGAGCTTTTATCTGGCCCCAGTTAAAGCAAATTATACTCATTGTCCCAGACTGTAAGAATACTCATGGCGATACTGCTTTATTTGTAGTGGCTGAGGCACTGTCCACTTTTCTGGAGTAGACCCTGTGCCCACTCAGAAACTCAAAATAACTCGTCACTCACCACGTGTCTGTTCGCTCCTTGGTAAGACAGATGTCTTGGGCGCAGGGCAGCTGAGACCAACCTAGGGCCGTCCTTGAAGGGGTGGAGCTGTATACAGATCTCCGGCCTTGATCGAGCGTCCTGGATCCTCAGCTGTTGATTCCAGGTTTCCAGCACCAGAAAATGTGGGTTACAGAACACTTTACTTTATTAAAAGGCTGGTCAAGCAAGAAAACAGACTCAGACGGTGGTTAGCAGTTAAGACATTGCAAGAGGAAGAATATCACATATCCTATGGTCACACAGTTAATATACCATTCTGATGTAGGATTTTAAAATTAAAGGCTAAAATGTCCAAGTAAATCTACAGTATATTTGACATCTTTTCAGGCTGTTAAAGCCATATTTTACTCTTTTTCAGGCAACTGTAGAACGGAATCCTCCTGTTAAACCAGCTTCATTCCAAGTCTGAGAGAAACATCACATATCCATGGTGTCACACAGTAAGGACCATTCTGATGTAGGATTTTAAAAAAAGGCTAAAATGTCCTAAGTATATCTACAGTATATTTGACATCTTTTTCAGGCTGTTAAAGCCATATTTTACTCTTTTTCAGGCAACTGTAGAACGGAATCCTCCTGTTAAACCAGCTTCATTCCAAGTCTGAGAGAAACATCACATATCCATGGTGTCACACAGTCAATATTGGACCATTCTGATGTAGGATTTTAAAATTAAAGGCTAAAATGTCCAAGTAAATCTACAGTATATTTGACATCTTTTCAGGCTGTTAAAGCCATATTTTACTCTTTTTCAGGCAACTGTAGAACGGAATCCTCCTGTTAAACCAGCTTCATTCCAAGTCTGAGAGAAACATCACATATCCATGGTGTCACACAGTCAATATTGGACCATTCTGATGTAGGATTTTAAAATTAAAGGCTAAAATGTCCAAGTAAATCTACAGTATATTTGACATCTTTTTCAGGCTGTTAAAGCCATATTTTACTCTTTTTCAGGCAACTGTAGAACGGAATCCTCCTGTTAAACCAGCTTCATTCCAAGTCTGAGAGAAACATCACATATCCATGGTGTCACACAGTCAATATTGGACCATTCTGATGTAGGATTTTAAAATTAAAGGCTAAAATGTCCAAGTAAATCTACAGTATATTTGACATCTTTTTCAGGCTGTTAAAGCCATATTTTACTCTTTTTCAGGCAACTGTAGAACGGAATCCTCCTGTTAAACCAGCTTCATTCCAAGTCTGAGAGAAACATCACATATCCATGGTGTCACACAGTCAATATTGGACCATTCTGATGTAGGATTTTAAAATTAAAGGCTAAAATGTCCAAGTAAATCTACAGTATATTTGACATCTTTTTCAGGCTGTTAAAGCCATATTTTACTCTTTTTCAGGCAACTGTAGAACGGAATCCTCCTGTTAAACCAGCTTCATTCCAAGTCTGAGAGAAACATCACATATCCATGGTGTCACACAGTCAATATTGGACCATTCTGATGTAGGATTTTAAAATTAAAGGCTAAAATGTCCAAGTAAATCTACAGTATATTTGACATCTTTTTCAGGCTGTTAAAGCCATATTTTACTCTTTTTCAGGCAACTGTAGAACGGAATCCTCCTGTTAAACCAGCTTCATTCCAAGTCTGAGAGAAACATCACATATCCATGGTGTCACACAGTCAATATTGGACCATTCTGATGTAGGATTTTAAAATTAAAGGCTAAAATGTCCAAGTAAATCTACAGTATATTTGACATCTTTTTCAGGCTGTTAAAGCCATATTTTACTCTTTTTCAGGCAACTGTAGAACGGAATCCTCCTGTTAAACCAGCTTCATTCCAAGTCTGAGAGAAACATCACATATCCATGGTGTCACACAGTCAATATTGGACCATTCTGATGTAGGATTTTAAAATTAAAGGCTAAAATGTCCAAGTAAATCTACAGTATATTTGACATCTTTTTCAGGCTGTTAAAGCCATATTTTACTCTTTTTCAGGCAACTGTAGAACGGAATCCTCCTGTTAAACCAGCTTCATTCCAAGTCTGAGAGAAACATCACATATCCATGGTGTCACACAGTCAATATTGGACCATTCTGATGTAGGATTTTAAAATTAAAGGCTAAAATGTCCAAGTAAATCTACAGTATATTTGACATCTTTTTCAGGCTGTTAAAGCCATATTTTACTCTTTTTCAGGCAACTGTAGAACGGAATCCTCCTGTTAAACCAGCTTCATTCCAAGTCTGAGAGAAACATCACATATCCATGGTGTCACACAGTCAATATTGGACCATTCTGATGTAGGATTTTAAAATTAAAGGCTAAAATGTCCAAGTAAATCTACAGTATATTTGACATCTTTTTCAGGCTGTTAAAGCCATATTTTACTCTTTTTCAGGCAACTGTAGAACGGAATCCTCCTGTTAAACCAGCTTCATTCCAAGTCTGAGAGAAACATCACATATCCATGGTGTCACACAGTCAATATTGGACCATTCTGATGTAGGATTTTAAAATTAAAGGCTAAAATGTCCAAGTAAATCTACAGTATATTTGACATCTTTTTCAGGCTGTTAAAGCCATATTTTACTCTTTTTCAGGCAACTGTAGAACGGAATCCTCCTGTTAAACCAGCTTCATTCCAAGTCTGAGAGAAACATCACATATCCATGGTGTCACACAGTCAATATTGGACCATTCTGATGTAGGATTTTAAAATTAAAGGCTAAAATGTCCAAGTAAATCTACAGTATATTTGACATCTTTTTCAGGCTGTTAAAGCCATATTTTACTCTTTTTCAGGCAACTGTAGAACGGAATCCTCCTGTTAAACCAGCTTCATTCCAAGTCTGAGAGAAACATCACATATCCATGGTGTCACACAGTCAATATTGGACCATTCTGATGTAGGATTTTAAAATTAAAGGCTAAAATGTCCAAGTAAATCTACAGTATATTTGACATCTTTTTCAGGCTGTTAAAGCCATATTTTACTCTTTTTCAGGCAACTGTAGAACGGAATCCTCCTGTTAAACCAGCTTCATTCCAAGTCTGAGAGAAACATCACATATCCATGGTGTCACACAGTCAATATCGGACCATTCTGATGTAGGATTTTAAAATTAAAGGCTAAAATGTCCAAGTAAATCTACAGTATATTTGACATCTTTTTCAGGCTGTTAAAGCCATATTTTACTCTTTTTCAGGCAACTGTAGAACGGAATCCTCCTGTTAAACCAGCTTCATTCCAAGTCTGAGAGAAACATCACATATCCATGGTGTCACACAGTCAATATTGGACCATTCTGATGTAGGATTTTAAAATTAAAGGCTAAAATGTCCAAGTAAATCTACAGTATATTTGACATCTTTTTCAGGCTGTTAAAGCCATATTTTACTCTTTTTCAGGCAACTGTAGAACGGAATCCTCCTGTTAAACCAGCTTCATTCCAAGTCTGAGAGAAACATCACATATCCATGGTGTCACACAGTCAATATTGGACCATTCTGATGTAGGATTTTAAAATTAAAGGCTAAAATGTCCAAGTAAATCTACAGTATATTTGACATCTTTTTCAGGCTGTTAAAGCCATATTTTACTCTTTTTCAGGCAACTGTAGAACGGAATCCTCCTGTTAAACCAGCTTCATTCCAAGTCTGAGAGAAACATCACATATCCATGGTGTCACACAGTCAATATTGGACCATTCTGATGTAGGATTTTAAAATTAAAGGCTAAAATGTCCAAGTAAATCTACAGTATATTTGACATCTTTTTCAGGCTGTTAAAGCCATATTTTACTCTTTTTCAGGCAACTGTAGAACGGAATCCTCCTGTTAAACCAGCTTCATTCCAAGTCTGAGAGAAACATCACATATCCATGGTGTCACACAGTCAATATTGGACCATTCTGATGTAGGATTTTAAAATTAAAGGCTAAAATGTCCAAGTAAATCTACAGTATATTTGACATCTTTTTCAGGCTGTTAAAGCCATATTTTACTCTTTTTCAGGCAACTGTAGAACGGAATCCTCCTGTTAAACCAGCTTCATTCCAAGTCTGAGAGAAACATCACATATCCATGGTGTCACACAGTCAATATTGGACCATTCTGATGTAGGATTTTAAAATTAAAGGCTAAAATGTCCAAGTAAATCTACAGTATATTTGACATCTTTTTCAGGCTGTTAAAGCCATATTTTACTCTTTTTCAGGCAACTGTAGAACGGAATCCTCCTGTTAAACCAGCTTCATTCCAAGTCTGAGAGAAACATCACATATCCATGGTGTCACACAGTCAATATTGGACCATTCTGATGTAGGATTTTAAAATTAAAGGCTAAAATGTCCAAGTAAATCTACAGTATATTTGACATCTTTTTCAGGCTGTTAAAGCCATATTTTACTCTTTTTCAGGCAACTGTAGAACGGAATCCTCCTGTTAAACCAGCTTCATTCCAAGTCTGAGAGAAACATCACATATCCATGGTGTCACACAGTCAATATTGGACCATTCTGATGTAGGATTTTAAAATTAAAGGCTAAAATGTCCAAGTAAATCTACAGTATATTTGACATCTTTTTCAGGCTGTTAAAGCCATATTTTACTCTTTTTCAGGCAACTGTAGAACGGAATCCTCCTGTTAAACCAGCTTCATTCCAAGTCTGAGAGAAACATCACATATCCATGGTGTCACACAGTCAATATTGGACCATTCTGATGTAGGATTTTAAAATTAAAGGCTAAAATGTCCAAGTAAATCTACAGTATATTTGACATCTTTTTCAGGCTGTTAAAGCCATATTTTACTCTTTTTCAGGCAACTGTAGAACGGAATCCTCCTGTTAAACCAGCTTCATTCCAAGTCTGAGAGAAACATCACATATCCATGGTGTCACACAGTCAATATTGGACCATTCTGATGTAGGATTTTAAAATTAAAGGCTAAAATGTCCAAGTAAATCTACAGTATATTTGACATCTTTTTCAGGCTGTTAAAGCCATATTTTACTCTTTTTCAGGCAACTGTAGAACGGAATCCTCCTGTTAAACCAGCTTCATTCCAAGTCTGAGAGAAACATCACATATCCATGGTGTCACACAGTCAATATTGGACCATTCTGATGTAGGATTTTAAAATTAAAGGCTAAAATGTCCAAGTAAATCTACAGTATATTTGACATCTTTTTCAGGCTGTTAAAGCCATATTTTACTCTTTTTCAGGCAACTGTAGAACGGAATCCTCCTGTTAAACCAGCTTCATTCCAAGTCTGAGAGAAACATCACATATCCATGGTGTCACACAGTCAATATTGGACCATTCTGATGTAGGATTTTAAAATTAAAGGCTAAAATGTCCAAGTAAATCTACAGTATATTTGACATCTTTTTCAGGCTGTTAAAGCCATATTTTACTCTTTTTCAGGCAACTGTAGAACGGAATCCTCCTGTTAAACCAGCTTCATTCCAAGTCTGAGAGAAACATCACATATCCATGGTGTCACACAGTCAATATTGGACCATTCTGATGTAGGATTTTAAAATTAAAGGCTAAAATGTCCAAGTAAATCTACAGTATATTTGACATCTTTTTCAGGCTGTTAAAGCCATATTTTACTCTTTTTCAGGCAACTGTAGAACGGAATCCTCCTGTTAAACCAGCTTCATTCCAAGTCTGAGAGAAACATCACATATCCATGGTGTCACACAGTCAATATTGGACCATTCTGATGTAGGATTTTAAAATTAAAGGCTAAAATGTCCAAGTAAATCTACAGTATATTTGACATCTTTTTCAGGCTGTTAAAGCCATATTTTACTCTTTTTCAGGCAACTGTAGAACGGAATCCTCCTGTTAAACCAGCTTCATTCCAAGTCTGAGAGAAACATCACATATCCATGGTGTCACACAGTCAATATTGGACCATTCTGATGTAGGATTTTAAAATTAAAGGCTAAAATGTCCAAGTAAATCTACAGTATATTTGACATCTTTTTCAGGCTGTTAAAGCCATATTTTACTCTTTTTCAGGCAACTGTAGAACGGAATCCTCCTGTTAAACCAGCTTCATTCCAAGTCTGAGAGAAACATCACATATCCATGGTGTCACACAGTCAATATCGGACCATTCTGATGTAGGATTTTAAAATTAAAGGCTAAAATGTCCAAGTAAATCTACAGTATATTTGACATCTTTTTCAGGCTGTTAAAGCCATATTTTACTCTTTTTCAGGCAACTGTAGAACGGAATCCTCCTGTTAAACCAGCTTCATTCCAAGTCTGAGAGAAACATCACATATCCATGGTGTCACACAGTCAATATTGGACCATTCTGATGTAGGATTTTAAAATTAAAGGCTAAAATGTCCAAGTAAATCTACAGTATATTTGACATCTTTTTCAGGCTGTTAAAGCCATATTTTACTCTTTTTCAGGCAACTGTAGAACGGAATCCTCCTGTTAAACCAGCTTCATTCCAAGTCTGAGAGAAACATCACATATCCATGGTGTCACACAGTCAATATTGGACCATTCTGATGTAGGATTTTAAAATTAAAGGCTAAAATGTCCAAGTAAATCTACAGTATATTTGACATCTTTTTCAGGCTGTTAAAGCCATATTTTACTCTTTTTCAGGCAACTGTAGAACGGAATCCTCCTGTTAAACCAGCTTCATTCCAAGTCTGAGAGAAACATCACATATCCATGGTGTCACACAGTCAATATTGGACCATTCTGATGTAGGATTTTAAAATTAAAGGCTAAAATGTCCAAGTAAATCTACAGTATATTTGACATCTTTTTCAGGCTGTTAAAGCCATATTTTACTCTTTTTCAGGCAACTGTAGAACGGAATCCTCCTGTTAAACCAGCTTCATTCCAAGTCTGAGAGAAACATCACATATCCATGGTGTCACACAGTCAATATTGGACCATTCTGATGTAGGATTTTAAAATTAAAGGCTAAAATGTCCAAGTAAATCTACAGTATATTTGACATCTTTTTCAGGCTGTTAAAGCCATATTTTACTCTTTTTCAGGCAACTGTAGAACGGAATCCTCCTGTTAAACCAGCTTCATTCCAAGTCTGAGAGAAACATCACATATCCATGGTGTCACACAGTCAATATTGGACCATTCTGATGTAGGATTTTAAAATTAAAGGCTAAAATGTCCAAGTAAATCTACAGTATATTTGACATCTTTTTCAGGCTGTTAAAGCCATATTTTACTCTTTTTCAGGCAACTGTAGAACGGAATCCTCCTGTTAAACCAGCTTCATTCCAAGTCTGAGAGAAACATCACATATCCATGGTGTCACACAGTCAATATTGGACCATTCTGATGTAGGATTTTAAAATTAAAGGCTAAAATGTCCAAGTAAATCTACAGTATATTTGACATCTTTTTCAGGCTGTTAAAGCCATATTTTACTCTTTTTCAGGCAACTGTAGAACGGAATCCTCCTGTTAAACCAGCTTCATTCCAAGTCTGAGAGAAACATCACATATCCATGGTGTCACACAGTCAATATTGGACCATTCTGATGTAGGATTTTAAAATTAAAGGCTAAAATGTCCAAGTAAATCTACAGTATATTTGACATCTTTTTCAGGCTGTTAAAGCCATATTTTACTCTTTTTCAGGCAACTGTAGAACGGAATCCTCCTGTTAAACCAGCTTCATTCCAAGTCTGAGAGAAACATCACATATCCATGGTGTCACACAGTCAATATTGGACCATTCTGATGTAGGATTTTAAAATTAAAGGCTAAAATGTCCAAGTAAATCTACAGTATATTTGACATCTTTTTCAGGCTGTTAAAGCCATATTTTACTCTTTTTCAGGCAACTGTAGAACGGAATCCTCCTGTTAAACCAGCTTCATTCCAAGTCTGAGAGAAACATCACATATCCATGGTGTCACACAGTCAATATTGGACCATTCTGATGTAGGATTTTAAAATTAAAGGCTAAAATGTCCAAGTAAATCTACAGTATATTTGACATCTTTTTCAGGCTGTTAAAGCCATATTTTACTCTTTTTCAGGCAACTGTAGAACGGAATCCTCCTGTTAAACCAGCTTCATTCCAAGTCTGAGAGAAACATCACATATCCATGGTGTCACACAGTCAATATTGGACCATTCTGATGTAGGATTTTAAAATTAAAGGCTAAAATGTCCAAGTAAATCTACAGTATATTTGACATCTTTTTCAGGCTGTTAAAGCCATATTTTACTCTTTTTCAGGCAACTGTAGAACGGAATCCTCCTGTTAAACCAGCTTCATTCCAAGTCTGAGAGAAACATCACATATCCATGGTGTCACACAGTCAATATTGGACCATTCTGATGTAGGATTTTAAAATTAAAGGCTAAAATGTCCAAGTAAATCTACAGTATATTTGACATCTTTTTCAGGCTGTTAAAGCCATATTTTACTCTTTTTCAGGCAACTGTAGAACGGAATCCTCCTGTTAAACCAGCTTCATTCCAAGTCTGAGAGAAACATCACATATCCATGGTGTCACACAGTCAATATTGGACCATTCTGATGTAGGATTTTAAAATTAAAGGCTAAAATGTCCAAGTAAATCTACAGTATATTTGACATCTTTTTCAGGCTGTTAAAGCCATATTTTACTCTTTTTCAGGCAACTGTAGAACGGAATCCTCCTGTTAAACCAGCTTCATTCCAAGTCTGAGAGAAACATCACATATCCATGGTGTCACACAGTCAATATTGGACCATTCTGATGTAGGATTTTAAAATTAAAGGCTAAAATGTCCAAGTAAATCTACAGTATATTTGACATCTTTTTCAGGCTGTTAAAGCCATATTTTACTCTTTTTCAGGCAACTGTAGAACGGAATCCTCCTGTTAAACCAGCTTCATTCCAAGTCTGAGAGAAACATCACATATCCATGGTGTCACACAGTCAATATTGGACCATTCTGATGTAGGATTTTAAAATTAAAGGCTAAAATGTCCAAGTAAATCTACAGTATATTTGACATCTTTTTCAGGCTGTTAAAGCCATATTTTACTCTTTTTCAGGCAACTGTAGAACGGAATCCTCCTGTTAAACCAGCTTCATTCCAAGTCTGAGAGAAACATCACATATCCATGGTGTCACACAGTCAATATTGGACCATTCTGATGTAGGATTTTAAAATTAAAGGCTAAAATGTCCAAGTAAATCTACAGTATATTTGACATCTTTTTCAGGCTGTTAAAGCCATATTTTACTCTTTTTCAGGCAACTGTAGAACGGAATCCTCCTGTTAAACCAGCTTCATTCCAAGTCTGAGAGAAACATCACATATCCATGGTGTCACACAGTCAATATTGGACCATTCTGATGTAGGATTTTAAAATTAAAGGCTAAAATGTCCAAGTAAATCTACAGTATATTTGACATCTTTTTCAGGCTGTTAAAGCCATATTTTACTCTTTTTCAGGCAACTGTAGAACGGAATCCTCCTGTTAAACCAGCTTCATTCCAAGTCTGAGAGAAACATCACATATCCATGGTGTCACACAGTCAATATTGGACCATTCTGATGTAGGATTTTAAAATTAAAGGCTAAAATGTCCAAGTAAATCTACAGTATATTTGACATCTTTTTCAGGCTGTTAAAGCCATATTTTACTCTTTTTCAGGCAACTGTAGAACGGAATCCTCCTGTTAAACCAGCTTCATTCCAAGTCTGAGAGAAACATCACATATCCATGGTGTCACACAGTCAATATTGGACCATTCTGATGTAGGATTTTAAAATTAAAGGCTAAAATGTCCAAGTAAATCTACAGTATATTTGACATCTTTTTCAGGCTGTTAAAGCCATATTTTACTCTTTTTCAGGCAACTGTAGAACGGAATCCTCCTGTTAAACCAGCTTCATTCCAAGTCTGAGAGAAACATCACATATCCATGGTGTCACACAGTCAATATTGGACCATTCTGATGTAGGATTTTAAAATTAAAGGCTAAAATGTCCAAGTAAATCTACAGTATATTTGACATCTTTTTCAGGCTGTTAAAGCCATATTTTACTCTTTTTCAGGCAACTGTAGAACGGAATCCTCCTGTTAAACCAGCTTCATTCCAAGTCTGAGAGAAACATCACATATCCATGGTGTCACACAGTCAATATTGGACCATTCTGATGTAGGATTTTAAAATTAAAGGCTAAAATGTCCAAGTAAATCTACAGTATATTTGACATCTTTTTCAGGCTGTTAAAGCCATATTTTACTCTTTTTCAGGCAACTGTAGAACGGAATCCTCCTGTTAAACCAGCTTCATTCCAAGTCTGAGAGAAACATCACATATCCATGGTGTCACACAGTCAATATTGGACCATTCTGATGTAGGATTTTAAAATTAAAGGCTAAAATGTCCAAGTAAATCTACAGTATATTTGACATCTTTTTCAGGCTGTTAAAGCCATATTTTACTCTTTTTCAGGCAACTGTAGAACGGAATCCTCCTGTTAAACCAGCTTCATTCCAAGTCTGAGAGAAACATCACATATCCATGGTGTCACACAGTCAATATTGGACCATTCTGATGTAGGATTTTAAAATTAAAGGCTAAAATGTCCAAGTAAATCTACAGTATATTTGACATCTTTTTCAGGCTGTTAAAGCCATATTTTACTCTTTTTCAGGCAACTGTAGAACGGAATCCTCCTGTTAAACCAGCTTCATTCCAAGTCTGAGAGAAACATCACATATCCATGGTGTCACACAGTCAATATTGGACCATTCTGATGTAGGATTTTAAAATTAAAGGCTAAAATGTCCAAGTAAATCTACAGTATATTTGACATCTTTTTCAGGCTGTTAAAGCCATATTTTACTCTTTTTCAGGCAACTGTAGAACGGAATCCTCCTGTTAAACCAGCTTCATTCCAAGTCTGAGAGAAACATCACATATCCATGGTGTCACACAGTCAATATTGGACCATTCTGATGTAGGATTTTAAAATTAAAGGCTAAAATGTCCAAGTAAATCTACAGTATATTTGACATCTTTTTCAGGCTGTTAAAGCCATATTTTACTCTTTTTCAGGCAACTGTAGAACGGAATCCTCCTGTTAAACCAGCTTCATTCCAAGTCTGAGAGAAACATCACATATCCATGGTGTCACACAGTCAATATCGGACCATTCTGATGTAGGATTTTAAAATTAAAGGCTAAAATGTCCAAGTAAATCTACAGTATATTTGACATCTTTTTCAGGCTGTTAAAGCCATATTTTACTCTTTTTCAGGCAACTGTAGAACGGAATCCTCCTGTTAAACCAGCTTCATTCCAAGTCTGAGAGAAACATCACATATCCATGGTGTCACACAGTCAATATTGGACCATTCTGATGTAGGATTTTAAAATTAAAGGCTAAAATGTCCAAGTAAATCTACAGTATATTTGACATCTTTTTCAGGCTGTTAAAGCCATATTTTACTCTTTTTCAGGCAACTGTAGAACGGAATCCTCCTGTTAAACCAGCTTCATTCCAAGTCTGAGAGAAACATCACATATCCATGGTGTCACACAGTCAATATTGGACCATTCTGATGTAGGATTTTAAAATTAAAGGCTAAAATGTCCAAGTAAATCTACAGTATATTTGACATCTTTTTCAGGCTGTTAAAGCCATATTTTACTCTTTTTCAGGCAACTGTAGAACGGAATCCTCCTGTTAAACCAGCTTCATTCCAAGTCTGAGAGAAACATCACATATCCATGGTGTCACACAGTCAATATCGGACCATTCTGATGTAGGATTTTAAAATTAAAGGCTAAAATGTCCAAGTAAATCTACAGTATATTTGACATCTTTTTCAGGCTGTTAAAGCCATATTTTACTCTTTTTCAGGCAACTGTAGAACGGAATCCTCCTGTTAAACCAGCTTCATTCCAAGTCTGAGAGAAACATCACATATCCATGGTGTCACACAGTCAATATTGGACCATTCTGATGTAGGATTTTAAAATTAAAGGCTAAAATGTCCAAGTAAATCTACAGTATATTTGACATCTTTTTCAGGCTGTTAAAGCCATATTTTACTCTTTTTCAGGCAACTGTAGAACGGAATCCTCCTGTTAAACCAGCTTCATTCCAAGTCTGAGAGAAACATCACATATCCATGGTGTCACACAGTCAATATCGGACCATTCTGATGTAGGATTTTAAAATTAAAGGCTAAAATGTCCAAGTAAATCTACAGTATATTTGACATCTTTTTCAGGCTGTTAAAGCCATATTTTACTCTTTTTCAGGCAACTGTAGAACGGAATCCTCCTGTTAAACCAGCTTCATTCCAAGTCTGAGAGAAACATCACATATCCATGGTGTCACACAGTCAATATCGGACCATTCTGATGTAGGATTTTAAAATTAAAGGCTAAAATGTCCAAGTAAATCTACAGTATATTTGACATCTTTTTCAGGCTGTTAAAGCCATATTTTACTCTTTTTCAGGCAACTGTAGAACGGAATCCTCCTGTTAAACCAGCTTCATTCCAAGTCTGAGAGAAACATCACATATCCATGGTGTCACACAGTCAATATTGGACCATTCTGATGTAGGATTTTAAAATTAAAGGCTAAAATGTCCAAGTAAATCTACAGTATATTTGACATCTTTTTCAGGCTGTTAAAGCCATATTTTACTCTTTTTCAGGCAACTGTAGAACGGAATCCTCCTGTTAAACCAGCTTCATTCCAAGTCTGAGAGAAACATCACATATCCATGGTGTCACACAGTCAATATCGGACCATTCTGATGTAGGATTTTAAAATTAAAGGCTAAAATGTCCAAGTAAATCTACAGTATATTTGACATCTTTTTCAGGCTGTTAAAGCCATATTTTACTCTTTTTCAGGCAACTGTAGAACGGAATCCTCCTGTTAAACCAGCTTCATTCCAAGTCTGAGAGAAACATCACATATCCATGGTGTCACACAGTCAATATTGGACCATTCTGATGTAGGATTTTAAAATTAAAGGCTAAAATGTCCAAGTAAATCTACAGTATATTTGACATCTTTTTCAGGCTGTTAAAGCCATATTTTACTCTTTTTCAGGCAACTGTAGAACGGAATCCTCCTGTTAAACCAGCTTCATTCCAAGTCTGAGAGAAACATCACATATCCATGGTGTCACACAGTCAATATTGGACCATTCTGATGTAGGATTTTAAAATTAAAGGCTAAAATGTCCAAGTAAATCTACAGTATATTTGACATCTTTTTCAGGCTGTTAAAGCCATATTTTACTCTTTTTCAGGCAACTGTAGAACGGAATCCTCCTGTTAAACCAGCTTCATTCCAAGTCTGAGAGAAACATCACATATCCATGGTGTCACACAGTCAATATCGGACCATTCTGATGTAGGATTTTAAAATTAAAGGCTAAAATGTCCAAGTAAATCTACAGTATATTTGACATCTTTTTCAGGCTGTTAAAGCCATATTTTACTCTTTTTCAGGCAACTGTAGAACGGAATCCTCCTGTTAAACCAGCTTCATTCCAAGTCTGAGAGAAACATCACATATCCATGGTGTCACACAGTCAATATTGGACCATTCTGATGTAGGATTTTAAAATTAAAGGCTAAAATGTCCAAGTAAATCTACAGTATATTTGACATCTTTTTCAGGCTGTTAAAGCCATATTTTACTCTTTTTCAGGCAACTGTAGAACGGAATCCTCCTGTTAAACCAGCTTCATTCCAAGTCTGAGAGAAACATCACATATCCATGGTGTCACACAGTCAATATCGGACCATTCTGATGTAGGATTTTAAAATTAAAGGCTAAAATGTCCAAGTAAATCTACAGTATATTTGACATCTTTTTCAGGCTGTTAAAGCCATATTTTACTCTTTTTCAGGCAACTGTAGAACGGAATCCTCCTGTTAAACCAGCTTCATTCCAAGTCTGAGAGAAACATCACATATCCATGGTGTCACACAGTCAATATTGGACCATTCTGATGTAGGATTTTAAAATTAAAGGCTAAAATGTCCAAGTAAATCTACAGTATATTTGACATCTTTTTCAGGCTGTTAAAGCCATATTTTACTCTTTTTCAGGCAACTGTAGAACGGAATCCTCCTGTTAAACCAGCTTCATTCCAAGTCTGAGAGAAACATCACATATCCATGGTGTCACACAGTCAATATTGGACCATTCTGATGTAGGATTTTAAAATTAAAGGCTAAAATGTCCAAGTAAATCTACAGTATATTTGACATCTTTTTCAGGCTGTTAAAGCCATATTTTACTCTTTTTCAGGCAACTGTAGAACGGAATCCTCCTGTTAAACCAGCTTCATTCCAAGTCTGAGAGAAACATCACATATCCATGGTGTCACACAGTCAATATGGACCATTCTGATGTAGGATTTTAAAATTAAAGGCTAAAATGTCCAAGTAAATCTACAGTATATTTGACATCTTTTTCAGGCTGTTAAAGCCATATTTTACTCTTTTTCAGGCAACTGTAGAACGGAATCCTCCTGTTAAACCAGCTTCATTCCAAGTCTGGGAGAAACATCACATATCCATGGTGTCACACAGTAATATCGGACCATTCTGATGTAGGATTTTAAAATTAAAGGCTAAAATGTCCAAGTAAATCTACAGTATATTTGACATCTTTTTCAGGCTGTTAAAGCCATATTTTACTCTTTTTCAGGCAACTGTAGAACGGAATCCTCCTGTTAAACCAGCTTCATTCCAAGTCTGGGAGAAACATCACATATCCATGGTGTCACACAGTAATATTGGACCATTCTGATGTAGGATTTTAAAATTAAAGGCTAAAATGTCCAAGTAAATCTACAGTATATTTGACATCTTTTTCAGGCTGTTAAAGCCATATTTTACTCTTTTTCAGGCAACTGTAGAACGGAATCCTCCTGTTAAACCAGCTTCATTCCAAGTCTGAGAGAAACATCACATATCCATGGTGTCACACAGTCAATATTGGACCATTCTGATGTAGGATTTTAAAATTAAAGGCTAAAATGTCCAAGTAAATCTACAGTATATTTGACATCTTTTTCAGGCTGTTAAAGCCATATTTTACTCTTTTTCAGGCAACTGTAGAACGGAATCCTCCTGTTAAACCAGCTTCATTCCAAGTCTGAGAGAAACATCACATATCCATGGTGTCACACAGGTAATATCGGACCATTCTGATGTAGGATTTTAAAATTAAAGGCTAAAATGTCCAAGTAAATCTACAGTATATTTGACATCTTTTTCAGGCTGTTAAAGCCATATTTTACTCTTTTTCAGGCAACTGTAGAACGGAATCCTCCTGTTAAACCAGCTTCATTCCAAGTCTGAGAGAAACATCACATATCCATGGTGTCACACAGGTAATATCGGACCATTCTGATGTAGGATTTTAAAATTAAAGGCTAAAATGTCCAAGTAAATCTACAGTATATTTGACATCTTTTTCAGGCTGTTAAAGCCATATTTTACTCTTTTTCAGGCAACTGTAGAACAGAATCCTCCTGTTAAACCAGCTTCATTTCAAGTCTGAGAGAAACATCACATATCCATGGTGTCACACAGGTAATATCGGACCATTCTGATGTAGGATTTTAAAATTAAAGGCTAAAATGTCCAAGTAAATCTACAGTATATTTGACATCTTTTTCAGGCTGTTAACCCTTGTATTGTCCTTCATGTCACGGGGACCTGTTCAGTTTATTGACCTTTCTACTACACTCGAGTTGTGCTCCGGGTCCCCGCGACTTCATGTGTATAATTTCACATCAACTGGCCTGGTTTATTTTATTTTATTTTATTTTATTTTATTTTATTTTATTTTATTTTTGACTAACTTACATTGTATATACTTTTCTACTCTTTTCATCTCACACAGTACAAGTATCCAAAAAGATTTTTATTCAGAAGAGATTCAAGGTACATTTTAGTTTGTTTCAGTTAGTATTTTTCCACATTTGTTGCCACTCTTTACCCTTGTATTGTACGTTGCGTCACAGGGACTTGTCCAGCGTATTGACTTTTCTACTACACTCACGTTGTGCTCTGGGTCCCCGGGACCCTCACGTGTATAATTTCACGTCAACTGCCTTGCTGTATTTTGCGATGCATTTTTGTATTTCATTTATTCGCAAGCTTACACTGTAAATATTTGTCTACTCACATTTCACACAGCACAATAATCCCAAGGTGTTTTAATTTTATTCAAAATAGAGTCAAGGTTCATTTCAATTCATTTCAGTTTCTCGTCGTCTTTGCGAACGCGACTCCCGACACACGTCGGTTTGTCCGGCGCACGTTCTTTTTTCTTGCAGCGTAACATCGACGTCCAACCCGGCGCCGCTACCCACAACCCCAAGAGGCTACGGTCTCACGCACTCAGCGCAGTAGTCCCGCGTGCAGCTCCCGCAGATGTATCTCTCGCAGCAGCCGCACACGGTGTGTGTTTTGCAATCCGTGGGCTTTGGACAGAGCTGACACCTCTTCCTCTTGCCGGGCACTCTCTGCGCTCTCGGTTGAGCTTCGGCACCCTCGTCGCCGTCGTCGTCTCGGTTTTCTCGGCCTCGCCGAACGCCAGCTCCAGCCGCAGCAGACCTCGCCGCCTCCGCGGACCTCGCCGCCACGGCTCTGTCGAGCGCGGCAGAGGCCTCCGTGCGAGGCAGATGCCGTCGTCTCTCGATGAGCGGAGTCACAAGCGCCCTTCCCAGCTGTTCGAGAAACGCCCTCCTCCTGTTGAGCTTGCCGCGCATCCACTGGCCTGAGCTCTCGCCACAGCACGAAGGCGTTGTAGGCGGACACGTCGAGGATGTTGTGGAACAGGGCGAGGGGCCAGCGCTGGGTCTTCCTGCGGCAGCTGTACGTGCCGACGAGCTTGTCCAGGTTGTCCACGCCGCCCTTGGTGCGGTTGTAGCAGCACCACGTTCCTGTTCCTCTTGGGCACGTAGGACACCAGAGCGGCGTGGTGGGCGTGAAGGCGAACTTGGACGAAAAGACCGCACGGCCCTTGGTGGCGAGCAACGCCCCCGGCAGCTCGGGCTTGTTTTTGCGCATCGTCCCACCACGGTGAGGCGCCTCAGCGAGCAGCCGCTGGGCCAGCGCATAGGAGGTGAAAAGTTGTCGCACGTCACGCTGCGCGGCCCTCAGGCCCTCGGTCACGTCCAGCAAAACGCGGAGCCCAGATTCTTTCGGGCGTGCCGGTCACGGACTTGCCCGTGTAGAGCTGCATGTTCCACGCGTAGCTGGAGCGGGCCTCAGGCCACCCACGACTTGAGTCCGTACCTGGCGGGCTTGCTGGGCATGTACTGGCGGAAGGCACATCGACCTTAGGAAACACACACACACGCACACACACACACACACAAATAAAATTACAATGGGTACAATGGGCACAACGGGACAAGAACACACACAGCAAAGACAGCCCACCTTGAAAGGGAACCAGCTGCTCGTCCACAGTCACGTCGGGCCCGGGTCGTAGAGGCGAGGCAGCCGCCGCCCACGCGGCCCCACACGCCTCGCACGGCCGGCAGTTTGTCCGAGGCTAGTCTGGCGGTTCTCGACTCGCGGTCGTCGAAACGCAGCAGTCTGGAGTAGGCGTGGAACCGTTTGACCGGCATCGTGGCGCGGAAAATGGCCCTGCCGCTCTCCTCGTGCCACAGGCTCTCCAAGGCCTCGTTGCGGGACCTGTACACGCCCGCGAGGATCAGAAGCCCGAGGTAGGCTCGCAGGTCCGTGCCGTCCATCGCCTTCCACTCGCCGGCTTTGCCGTATCGCCTGCGGCCCTCGAGGTTGGTCGCGGCCAGTACCGTTTTCTCTATTCGCTGTGTGACAAACAGCTAGAACGCAGAGAGTATGTCGCGGACGCGCTCCGCGGCGTACTCTGTGGGTCCCCGGCTCGGTGGTATCGGAGCGGAAGCAGAAGCGCGTTGGCCGTCACGGTCTGTTCGGCCTCGGTCCTGTTCATCTGCGTCTTCTTCGGTGGCACGGCGATGAGCTCGGGGCCACTTGGATGATACGCCGAGGACCATTCGATTTTGCCGCCTTTTGACAAAAACATTTCCCTGTCGCCATCCTCAACGTACTCGTCGTCACTGCCCTCGCCTTCTCCACCCTCGCCTTCTCTAACCTAATCGTACTCCTGCTACCCTGGTCTTCTCTAACCTCATCGTACTCCTTGCTTTTGCTACCCTCGTCTTCTCTACCCTCGTCTCTCTAACCTCATCGTACTCCTCGCTTCACCACCCTCGCCTTCTCTACCCTCGTCTCGCTAACCTCATCGTACTCCCCGTCTTCACTACCTTCTCCTCCCTCTTCACCCTCTTCCTCTTCACCCTCTTCCTGTTCCTCTCCTCCCTCTTCCCCCTCTTCTTCTTCTTCTTCTTCTTCTTCTTCTTCTTCTTCTTCTTCTTCTTCATATTCTTCATCGGGCCTTTGTTGCCCACTTTCTCCACGTTCGCCTCCTTGTTCAACTTCAACATCGTCTTGGCCTCGGTCATCGTCTTCGTCGTGTTCTCCTTCGCTCTCGTCGCAGCAATGGTCCTGTTCCCAGTCCTCTTCTGACGCGCACACGCCACCGTCAGAGTCACAGTGGCGGTCGTGTATGTTGCGGGCCTCTCGTACTTGGTCTTCTTCTCGTACGTGCACTTCAGCGGGGACATTGCGAGCGGACCCACTGACGATAACCCGATGCAGCTTCAATTCCAGAGTCAAACGACGGGCCATGCGGACGTCGCACCAGTGCAGAGGTCCAAAACAATACGACGTAAGATGACAACAGAAAGAAGACGAGACAAATGTGTCTGCAGTTTATACTGTAAATGTGTGTGTGTGTGTGTGTGTGTGTGTGAATGTATTTCACTTTCCCTCTTTCATACAATACAACACAAAATACATTTGACCCAAAGGCCGCGGCAGTAGAGATACGCAGTCAAATACAGGACGGGTCCCAGGGACCCGAGGGCCGATGCCGCTGTAGTGGAAAAATACTTTGAATACTGGCCCGGGTCCCAGAGACCCAAAGGGTCAGGTCCACTGTAGTAGACGTGTCGTGAAATGAAATCAACGTGGGTCCCGGGGACCCGAATGCCAATGCGTAGAGTCAAACAAACTGAACGTGTCCCTGCGACCCGATGGCCAACACAAGGGTTATACTGTCAACATGTCCGTATGTGTGTGTGTGTGTGTGTGTTTGTAGGTGTGTGTGTGTTACATCTATGTAGTAGACCGAGGTCAAGCATTTAGTTTTGTTGTTAATTTTATTTCCCTCTTTCATACAATACAACACAAAATACAATCGAACCAGTGGCACGGATGTGGAAGAACAATACAATCGCATTCTTCCCCGGGGTCCCAGAGACCCGAAGGCCGAGGCGGCGATAGAAGTGAAATACATTAAAATACAGGACGGGTGCCAGGGACCCGAGGGCCTAGGCCGCTGTAGTGGAAAAATACTTTGAATACTGGCCCGGGTCCCGGGGACCCCAGGGCCGATGCCGCTGTAGTGGAAAAATACTTTGAATACTGGCCCGGGTCCCAGAGACCCAAAGGGTCAGGTCCACTGCAGTAGACGTGACATGAATTGAAACCAACGTGGGTCCCTGGGAACCGAATGCCAAAGCAAAAAGTCAAATAAATTGGACAACACAAGGGTTGTACTGTAGTTACGTCTGTGTGTGTGTGCTTGTGTGTGTGCGTGTGTGTGTGTGTGTGTGTGTGTGTGTGTGTGTGTGTGTGTGTGTTTGATAAATATATTTAGTAGACCGAGTCAAAACCTTTGGTTTTCTCTTAATTTAATATCCCTCCTTCATACAATACAACACAACATACCTAAATACATCCGACCCAAAGGCCGCGGCAGTAGAGATTCTCAGTCGAACGCAAGACGGGTCCCAGAGACCCGAAGGCCGAGGCGGCGGTAGAAGTGAAATACATTAAAATACAGGACGGGTCCCAGGGACCCGAGGGCCTAGGCCACTGTAGTGGAAAAATACTTTGAATACTGGCCCGGGTCCCGGGGACCCGAGGGCCGATGCCGCTGTAGTGGAAAAATACTTTGAATTCTGGCCCGGGTCCCAGACACCCAAAGGGTCAGGTCCACTGTAGTAGACGTGTCGTGAAATGAAATCAACGTGGGTCCCGGGGACCCGAATGCCAATGCGTAGACACAAACAAACTGAACGTGTCCCTGCGACCCGATGGCCAACACAAGGGTTATACTGTCAACATGTCCGTATGTGTGTGTGTGTGTGTGTGTGTGTGTGTGTGTGTGTGTGTGTGTGTGTGTGTTGTAGGTGTGTGTGTGTGTGTGTGTGTGTTAAATCTATGTAGTAGACCGAGGTCAAGCATTTAGTTTTGTTGTTAATTTTATTTCCCTCTTTCATACAATACAACACAAAATACAATCGAACCAGTGGCACGGATGTGGAAGAACAATACAATCGCATTCTGCCCCGGGGTCCCAGAGACCCGAAGGCCGAGGCGGCGATAGAAGTGAAATACATTAAAATACAGGACGGGTGCCAGGGACCCGAGGGCCTAGGCCGCTGTATTGGAAAAATACTTTGAATACTGGCCCGGGTTCCCAAAGACTCCAAGGGCCAGGTCCACTGCAGTAGACGTGACATGAATTGAAACCAACGTGGGTCCCTGGGAACCGAATGCCAAAGCAAAAAGTCAAATAAATTGGACAACACAAGGGTTGTACTGTAGTTATGTCTGTGTGTGTGTGCTTGTGTGTGTACGTGTGTGTGTGTTTGATAAATATATTTAGTAGACCGGGTCAAAACATTTGGTTGTCTTTTTAATTTAATATCCCTCTTTCATACAATACAACACAAAATACCTAAATACATCCGACCCAAAGGCCGCGGCAGTAGAGATTCTCAGTCAAACGCAAGACGGGTCCCAGAGACCCGAAGGCCGAGGCGGCGGTAGAAGTGAAATACATTAAAATACAGGACGGGTCCTAGGGACCCGAGGGCCTAGGCCGCTGTAGTGGGGGGAATACGATTGAATACCGGACCGGGTCCCGGGGACCCGAGGGCTGATGCCTCTGTAGTGAAGAAAAACTTTTGAATACTGGCCCGGGTTCCCAAAGACTCCAAGGGCCAGGTCCACTGCAGTAGACGTGACATGAATTGAAACCAACGTGGGTCCCTGGGAACCGAATGCCAAAGCAAAAAGTCAAATAAATTGGACAACACAAGGGTTGTACTGTAGTTATGTCTGTGTGTGTGTGTGCTTGTGTTTGTGTGTGTGTGTGTGTGTGTGTTTGATAAATATATTTAGTAGACCGAGTCAAAACATTTGGTTGTCTTTTTAATTTAATATCCCTCCTTCATACAATACAACACAAAACATCTAAATACATCCGACCCAAAGGCCGCGGCAGTAGAGATTCTCAGTCGAACGCAAGACGGGTCCCAGAGAACCGAAGGCCGAGGCGGCGGTAGAAGTGAAATACATTAAAATACAGGACGGGTCCCAGGGACCCGAGGGCCTAGGCCGCTGTAGTGGAAAAATACTTTGAATACTGGCCCGGGTCCCGGGGACCCGAGGGCCGATGCCGCTGTAGTGGAAAAATACTTTGAATACTGGCCCGGGTCCCAGAGACCCAAAGGGTCAGGTCCACTGTAGTAGACGTGTCGTGAAATTAAATCAACGTGGGTCCCGGGGACCCGAATGCCAATGCGTAGAGTCAAACAAACTGAACGTGTCCCTGCGACCCGATGGCCAACACAAGGGTTATACTGTCAACATGTCCGTATGTGTGTGTGTGTGTGTGTGTGTGTGTGTTTGTAGGTGTGTGTGTGTGTGTGTGTTAAATCTATGTAGTAGACCGAGGTCAAGCATTTAGTTTTGTTGTTAATTTTATTTCCCTCTTTCATACAATACAACACAAAATACAATCGAACCAGTGGCACGGATGTGGAAGAACAATACAATCGCATTCTGCCCCGGGGTCCCAGAGACCCGAAGGCCGAGGCGGCGATAGAAGTGAAATACATTAAAATACAGGACGGGTGCCAGGGACCCGAGGGCCTAGGCCGCTGCAGTGGAAAAATACTTTGAATACTGGCCCGGGTTCCCAAAGACTCCAAGGGCCAGGTCCACTGCAGTAGACGTGACATGAATTGAAACCAACGTGGGTCCCTGGGAACCGAATGCCAAAGCAAAAAGTCAAATAAATTGGACAACACAAGGGTTGTACTGTAGTTATGTCTGTGTGTGTGTGCTTGTGTGTGTACGTGTGTGTGTGTGTGTGTGTTTGATAAATATATTTAGTAGACCGGGTCAAAACATTTGGTTGTCTTTTTAATTTAATATCCCTCTTTCATACAATACAACACAAAATACCTAAATACATCCGACCCAAAGGCCGCGGCAGTAGAGATTCTCAGTCAAACGCAAGACGGGTCCCAGAGACCCGAAGGCCGAGGCGGCGGTAGAAGTGAAATACATTAAAATACAGGACGGGTCCTAGGGACCCGAGGGCCTAGGCCGCTGTAGTGGGGGGAATACGATTGAATACCGGACCGGGTCCCGGGGACCCGAGGGCTGATGCCTCTGTAGTGAAGAAAAACTTTTGAATACTGGCCCGGGTTCCCAAAGACTCCAAGGGCCAGGTCCACTGCAGTAGACGTGACATGAATTGAAACCAACGTGGGTCCCTGGGAACCGAATGCCAAAGCAAAAAGTCAAATAAATTGGACAACACAAGGGTTGTACTGTAGTTATGTCTGTGTGTGTGTGTGCTTGTGTTTGTGTGTGTGTGTGTGTGTGTTTGATAAATATATTTAGTAGACCGAGTCAAAACATTTGGTTGTCTTTTTAATTTAATATCCCTCTTTCATACAATACAACACAAAATACCTAAATACATCCGACCCAAAGGCCGCGGCAGTAGAGATTCTCAGTCAAACGCAAGACGGGTCCCAGAGACCCGAAGGCCGAGGCGGCGGTAGAAGTGAAATACATTAAAATACAGGACGGGTCCTAGGGACCCGAGGGCCTAGGCCGCTGTAGTGGGGGGAATACGATTGAATACCGGACCGGGTCCCGGGGACCCGAGGGCTGATGCCTCTGTAGTGAAGAAAAACTTTGAATACTGGCCCGGTTCCCAAAGACTCCAAGGGCCAGGTCCACTGCAGTAGACGTGACATGAATTGAAACCAACGTGGGTCCCTGGGAACCGAATGCCAAAGCAAAAAGTCAAATAAATTGGACAACACAAGGGTTGTACTGTAGTTATGTCTGTGTGTGTGTGCTTGTGTTTGTGTGTGTGTGTGTGTGTGTGTGTGTTTGATAAATATATTTAGTAGACCGAGTCAAAACATTTGGTTGTCTTTTTAATTTAATATCCCTCCTTCATACAATACAACACAAAACATCTAAATACATCCGACCCAAAGGCCGCGGCAGTAGAGATTCTCAGTCGAACGCAAGACGGGTCCCAGAGAACCGAAGGCCGAGGCGGCGGTAGAAGTGAAATACATTAAAATACAGGACGGGTCCCAGGGACCCGAGGGCCTAGGCCGCTGTAGTGGAAAAATACTTTGAATACTGGCCCGGGTCCCGGGGACCCGAGGGCCGATGCCGCTGTAGTGGAAAAATACTTTGAATACTGGCCCGGGTCCCAGAGACCCAAAGGGTCAGGTCCACTGTAGTAGACGTGTCGTGAAATTAAATCAACGTGGGTCCCGGGGACCCGAATGCCAATGCGTAGAGTCAAACAAACTGAACGTGTCCCTGCGACCCGATGGCCAACACAAGGGTTATACTGTCAACATGTCCGTGTGTGTGTGTGTGTGTGTGTGTGTGTGTGTGTGTGTGTGTGTGTGTGTGTTTGTAGGTGTGTGTGTGTGTGTGTGTGTTAAATCTATGTAGTAGACCGAGGTCAAGCATTTAGTTTTGTTGTTAATTTTATTTCCCTCTTTCATACAATACAACACAAAATACAATCGAACCAGTGGCACGGATGTGGAAGAACAATACAATCGCATTCTGCCCCGGTGTCCCAGAGACCCGAAGGCCGAGGCGGCGATAGAAGTGAAATACATTAAAATACAGGACGGGTGCCAGGGACCCGAGGGCCTAGGCCGCTGTAGTGGGGGGAATACGATTGAATACTGGACCGGGTCCCGGGGACCCGAGGGCCGATGCCGCTGTAGTGAAGAAAAACTTTTGAATACTGGCCAGGGTTCCCAAAGACTCCAAGGGCCAGGTCCACTGCAGTAGACGTGACATGAATTGAAACCAACGTGGGTCCCTGGGAACCGAATGCCAATACAAAAAGTCAAATAAATTGGACAACACAAGGGTTGTACTGTAGTTATGTCTGTGTGTGTGTGCTTGTGCTTGTGTGTGTGTGTGTGTGTGTGTGTGTGTGTGTGTGTGTTTGATAAATATATTTAGTTGACCGAGTCAAAACGTTTGGTTGTCTTTTTAATTTAATATCCCTCCTTCATACAATACAACACAATATACCTAAATACATCCGACCCAAAGGCCGCGGCAGTAGAGATTCTCAGTCGAATGCAGGACGGGCCCCAGAGACCCGAAGGCCAATACCGCAGTAGTGAATATGTACAGTTGAATGCAGGACGGGGCCCAGAGACCCGAAGGCTGACACCGCAGTGGTGGAGAAGTACATTTGAAGGCAGGACGGGTCCCAGAGACCCGAAGGCCGACATCGCCGTAGTGGAGAAGTACATTCGAATGCAGGACGGGTCCCCGAGACCCAAAGGCCGATTCCGCGGTAGTGGAGAAATACATTTGAATGCAGGACGGGGCCCAGAGACCCGAAGGCCGATACCGTGAAGTGAAACAAGCATTGGTCCCCGGGACCCGACGGACAATGCAAAATGTCATATAAACTGCACGGGTCACCTTGACCCGATGGACAACACAATGGTTAAAGCCATATTTTACTACTTTTAAGGCAACTGTAAAACGGAATCCTCAAGTTAAGCCAGCTTCATTCCAAGTCTTGGTGAGACAATGCATATCCATGTTGTCACACAGGTAATATCGGTCAAGTCTGATGTAGGATTTTAAATTTAAAGGCTAAAATGTCCAAGTAAATCTATAGTATATTTGAAATATTTTTCAGGCTGTTAAAGACATATTTTACTCCTTTTCAGGCAACTGTAAAACGTAATCCTCCTGATAAGCCAGCTTCATTCCAAGTATGGATGAGACATCACATATCCACGGTGTCATTCAGGTAAAATCGGACAATTCTGATTTAGAATTTTAAAATAAAAGGCTAAAATGTCCAAGCAAATCTACAGTATATTTGAAATATATTTCAGGCTGTTGAAGCCATAATGTACTCTTTTTCAGGCTAATGTAAAACGGAATCCTGCTGTTAAGCCAGCTTCATTCCAGGTCTGGGTGAGACAAGACTCATCCATTGTTTCACTCAGGTAATATCTGACCATTGTTATGTTGGATTTTAAAATTAAAGACTTAAATGTCTAATTACAGCTATGTTTGAAATCTTTTTCAGGCTGTTAAAGCCATATGTAACCATTTTTCATGCTACTTTAAAACAAAATCCTCCTGTTAAGCCAGCTTCATTCCAAGTCTGGTTGAGACATCACATATCCTTGGTGTCACTCAGGTAATATTGGACCATTCTTATGTAGGATTTTAAAAACAAAGGCTTAAATGTCTAATTATAGCTATATTTGAAATCTTTTTCAGGCTGTTAAAGTCATATTTAACTCTTTTTTAGGCTACTGTGAAACGGAATACTTCTGTTAAGACAGCTTTATTCCAAGTCTGGGAGAGACATCACCTATCCAGTGGGATACTCAGGTAGTATCGTACCATTCTGATATAGGATTTTAAAATTAAAGGTTAAATGTCCAAGTAACTCTATTGTGTATTTGAAATCTTTTTCAGGCTGTTAAAGCCATATTTTACTCTTATTCAGGCAACTGTAAAACGGAATCCTCCTGATAAACCAGCTGTATTCCAAGTCTGGGTGAGACATCCCATATCCATGTTGTCACACAATTAATACCGGTCAAGTCTAATTTAGGTTTTTAATTTAAAGGCTAAAATGTCCAAGTAAATCTACAGGATATTTGAAAATCTTTTCAGGCTGTTAAAGTCATATTTTACTCTTTTTGAGGAAACTGTAAAACGTAATCCTCCTGATAAGCCAGCTTCATTCCACGTATGGGTGAGACATCACATATCCACGGTGTCATTCAGGTAAAATCTGACCATTCTGATGTAGGATTTTAAAATTAAAGGATTAAATGTCCAAGTAAATCTACAGAATATTTGAAATTGTTTTTCAGGCTGTTAAAGCCATATTTTACTCTTTTTCAGGCAACAGTAAAATAGATTCCTCCTGTTAAGCAAGCTGCATTCCAAGTCTTGGTGAGACATCCCCTATCCATGTTGTCACACTGGTAAAATCAGACCATTTTGATGTAGGATTTTAAAATTAAAGGAATATATGTCCAAGTAAATCTACAGTATATTTGAAATGGTTTTCAAAGCCATATTTTACAAATAAAATATGGCTTTTACAAAGCACATCACATATCCACGGTGTCATTCAGGTAAAATCGGACCATTCTTATGTAGGATTTTAAAATTAAAGGAATAAATGTCCAAGTAAATCTACAGAATATTTGAAATTGTTTTTCAGGCTGTTAAAGCCATATTTTACTCCTTTTCAGGCAACTGAAAAACGAAATCCTCCTGCTGAGCCAATTTTTTTCCAAGTCTCTGTGAGATATCACATATCTACAGTGTCACTCAGGTAAAATCGGTCGGTTCTAATGTAGGATTTTTAAATGAAAGGCTAAAATGTCCAAGTAAATCTACAGTATTTTTGAAATGGTTTTCAGGCTGTTAAAGCCATATTTTACTACTTTTAAGGCAACTGTAAAAAGGAATCCTCAAGTTAAGCCAGCTTCATTTCAAGTCTTGTTGAGACAACACATATCAATTCAATTTCAATTCAATTTTATTTATAGTATCAATTCATAACAAGAGTTATCTCAAGACACTTTACAGATAGAGTAGGTCTAGACCAGATAGAGTAGGTCTAGACTACACTCCAGAATTTACAAGGACCCAACAGTTCTAGTAGTTCCCTCCAGAGCAAGCAACAGTGCGACAGTGGCGAGGAAAAACTTCCTTTTAGGAAGAAACCTCGGACAGACCCAGGCTCGTGGTGGGCGGTGTCTGACGACCGGTTGGGGTTAGAATGAAGAGTGGCAATAACAGCCACAGAAAAGATAACAGTTTGTAGTAGTTCTTTGTAGTAGTTCATGGCATAGCAGGGAATTGTGCGGCATTACAACGCACAGCAGGACGTAGCAGGATGAACACGGCATCACAGGACGTGTAGCGGACCATGGCTACAGCTGCTACCATGATGTTGGAGCCTTCCTGATCCGAGGGAACATGCTGGGGGAAAAGAACATAAGGACTCCGGGAATGACTCCCAGAGCTAGGTTAGTAACAAGCATTTCTGGGACATAGATGCACACAAATGGAAAGATAGAAAGATAAAAAGATAGAGCAGAGAGGAGCTCAGTGTGTCAAAGGAATTCCCCCAGCAATCTAAAACTGTTACAGCATAACTGGGAGAGCATAACTAACTAGGAGAGCATGACTAACTAGGAGAGACAGGGTAAAGAGAGCTGCCGGATCGGGCTAGACTCTCCCCAGCCGGATCGGGTTGTATGCCCTGCCTCCCTCTAGTTTTATTATATTATTGATTGTATGATAGATAGATCTGACAACTATGACGAGAAGCAGGTAGGCCGGGTTAGGCGGACAATATTCAATTCTATGCCCTAACTATACGCTTGATCAAAGAGGAAAGTCTTAAGTCTACTCTTAAATGTGGAGACTGTGTCTGCCTCCTGAACCCAAACTGGAACCTGGTTCCACAGGAGAGGAGCCTGATAGCTGAACGCTCTGGCTCCCGTTCTACTTTTAGAGACTCTAGGAACCACAAGTAACCCTGCATTCTGGGAGCGCAGTGCTCTTGCAGGGTTGTAAGGTACTATGAGCTCTTTAAGATAAGATGGTGCCTGACCATGAAGAGCTTTGTAGGTGAGAAGAAGGATTTTAAATTCTATTCTAGATTTTACAGGAAGCCAATGCAGAGAAGCTAAAACAGGAGAGATATGATCTCTTTTCCTGGTTCCTGTCAGAACACGTGCTGCAGCATTCTGGACCAGCTGAAGACTTTTTATGGACTTTTTCGAGCATCCTGATAGTAAAGAATTGCAGTAATCTAGCCTAGAAGTAACAAATGCATGGACTAGTTTTTCTGCATCATTTTTAGACAGGATATTCCTGATTTTAGCAATATTACGCAGGTGAAAAAGGCGATCCTTGAAATTTGCTTTATGTGGGAATTAAAGGACAAATCCTGATCAAAGATAACTCCAAGATTCCTCACAGTGGTGCTGGAGGCCAGAGTGATGCCATCCAGAGTAACTATCTCTTTGGATAATGCGTCACGGAGGTGCTTGGGTCCCAGAGCAATAACTTCAGTTTTATCTGAGTTCAACATTAGAAAATTACAGCTCATCCAGGTTTTAATATCCTGAAGGCACATTTGAAGTTTAGCTAACTGATTAGTTTCATCCGGCTTGATCGATAGATATAATTGAGTATCATCTGCATAACAATGAAAGTTTATGGAATGCTTCCTGATAATATTGCCTAAAGGAAGCATATATAAAGTGAACAGGATTGGACCGAGCACAGATCCTTGTGGGACTCCATGACTAACTCTGGCGTGCACAGAGGATTCATCGTTAACATGAACAAACTGAGATCGATCTGATAAATAAGACTTAAACCAGCTTAGAGCTGTCCCTTTAATGCCAATTAAATGTTCCAGTCTCTGTAATAAGACATGGTGGTCAATGGTATCAAATGCAGCACTAAGATCTAATAACACCAGTACAGAGATAAGTCCTTTGTCTGATGCAATTAGGAGGTCATTAGTAATTTTCACAAGTGCTGTCTCTGTACTATGATTAACTCTAAATCCTGACTGAAAATCCTCATATAAACTGTTGCTATGCAGAAAGTCACACAGCTGTTTGGCGACTACTTTCTCAAGAATCTTAGAGAGAAATGGAAGGTTGGATATAGGTCTATAGTTGGCTAAAACATCTGGATCAAGGTTGGGCTTTTTCAGAAGAGGTTTAATTACAGCCACTTTAAAGTGCTGTGGTACATAGCCTGTTAATAAAGACAGATTGGTTATATCTAGTAGAGAAGTGTTGACTAAGGGTAAAACTTCTTTAAGTAGCCTAGTCGGGATGGGGTCTAAGAGGCAGGTTGATGGTTTAGATGAAGAAATAATTGAATTAAATTGATAAAGATCAAGTGAAGCAAAGCAATCTAAACATATATCTGGTTTTACAGCTGTTTCTGAGGTTCCTGAGTTTAGAGATAAGTCAGTGCCAGTTAAAGGCAGGTCTTGGTGAATTTTGCTTCTAATAGTTATAATTTTATCATTGAAGAACCTCATAAAGTCATTACTACTAAGAGCTATGGGAATACTTGGCTCAGTAGAGCTGTGACCTTCCGTTAGCCTGGCTACAGTACTAAAAAGAAACCTGGGGTTGTTCCTATTTTCCTCTATTAATGACGAGTAGTACGCTGCTCTGGCATTACGGAGGCCCTTCCTATATGTTTTAAGACTATCTTGCCAGATAAAACGAGAACTTTCTAATTTGGTGGAACGCCAAATCTTCTCAAGTTTCCGTGATATTTGCTTTAATTTGCGAGTTTCAGTGTTATACCATGGAGCTAACCGTCTTTGTTTTATTATCTTCTTTGTTAGAGGGGCAACAGAGTCGAGTGTCATTCGCAACGAGCCTGCTGCACTATCAACAAAATGATCAATTTGGGAGGGACTAATAGCATAGGAGTCCTCCGTTACTTTGTGACTTGGTAATGAATTAAATGCTAATGGAATCACATCCTTAAATTTAGCTACAGCACTATCAGATAGACATCTTGTATAGAAGGTTTTGCCTACTGGCGTGTAGTTCAGCAGTATAAACTCAAAAGTTATCAAACAGTGGTCAGACAGAAAGGGATTCTGTGGGAACACCATTAAATGTTCAATTTCAACACCATAGACCAGAACAAGATCGAGGGTGTGGTTAAAACGGTGAGTCGGGTTATGAACACTTTGACAGAAACCAATAGAATCTAAAAGAGAGATAAACGCAGTACTAAGGCTATCATTCTCATCGTCCACATGAATATTAAAATCCCCTACAATAACAACTTTGTCCGTTTTTAGCACTAAATTTGACAAAAACTCTGCAAATTCAGATAAGAATTCAGAGTATGGACCAGGTGCTCGGTACACTATAACAAATAGAACTGGCTGCAGTGATTTCCAACTTGTGTGTGAAAGACTAAGAACAAGACTTTCAAATGAGTTATAATGTAGTTTAGGTTTAGAGCTGATTAGTAGACTAGAATCGAAGATAGCTGCAACTCCACCTCCTCGGCCTGTGCCTCGAGGAATGTGAGTATTAATATGACTGGGGGGGGTGGCTTCATTCAGACTAACATATTCTCCATCACCCAGCCAGGTTTCAGTAAGACAAAATAGATCAATATTAGAATCTGATATTAATTCATTTACTAGTACACCTTTAGAAGAGAGAGATCTGATGTTTAAGAGTCCACATTTAATTCTCCTATTCTTTTGCACTATTGCACTTGTGGTTTTAATTGTTATGAGGTTTTCATGCACAGCTCCTCCTCTATTTACCTTTGATTTAAATAATTTTAATGGACGGTGGGCAGACACCGTCACTATGGGATTTTTACTAGATAACTCCTGGAATAAAGGAGCAGAGAAGTGTGTTAGACTACGACTCTGCCTCCAGGTCCCAGCTCTGGATTGTCAGGGATTAGGTCCACTAATAAACTTGTCCAGATTTCTGGAAATAAGAGCTGCTCCATCCCAAGTGGGATGAATGCCGTCTCTCGAATCAGACCAGGTCTTCCCCAGAAAGACTGCCAGTGATCCACAAAGCCCACATCATTAGCTGGACACCACCTCGATAGCCAGCGGCGAAATGACGACATGCGGCTGTACATGTCATCGTTGGTCAGATTTGGCAGAGGTCCAGAGAAAACTACGGTGTCCGACATTGACTTTGCGTATGTACACACTGATTCAACATTGATCTTGGTGACCTCCGTTTGGCGTAACCGGGAGTCATTAACGCCAACGTGAATAACAATCTTGCTGTATTTACGTTTATCCTTCGCCAGTAGTTTCAAATAAGACTCAACGTCGCCTGCTCTGGCCCCCGGGATACACTTAACTATGGCTGCCGGCTTCGCTAACTTCACGTTTCTCAAAATAGAGCTGCCGATAACCAGAGTCGGTTTCTCAGCGGGTGTGTTGCTGAGTGGGGAAAATCTGTTAGAAACGCTAACAGGCTGGTGGCGGTCCGTGGCCTTTGAAAGCTTACGGCTAACTCTTCCTCGTCCTCGCACAGTCACCCAGTTACTATGTCCTGGCTGCTCAGGAGTTGCCGGGGGACGGCTACCAGAGGCTAACTCAGGCTCAGGCCGGCCCGCGCCGACTACCGGGGGGGGGTTAGCTACAGTAACTAACGACTGGTCTATCATGGTGCGGAAACGGACTTCTAACTCACTAAGCCTCGCCTCCATGTCTATAAATAAACTACACTTGTTACACATACCATTGCCGTTAAAGGACGCAGAGGAGTAACTAAACATCTCACACATCGGACAAGACAAAGCAGGAGAGGGAGACGACATGGCTAACTGCTAAGCTAAAGTCGCTAGCAGCTAAGCTAGAGTATGGTAGCGTTAGCGCTAGCTACCAAGCGTTCAAAACAACTGTTATTTAACGAAAGTAACTGAAAGACGTAAAACAAATGCTTATGCCTATGCCCCGTTGATGCGAGCTCTAAGCGAAGCAAATGTAGTTTAATGCACAACCTTTTCTCTAGTTCCAGTCACTTAACCAGATATGGCTAACAGCTAAGCTAAAGTCGCTTGGCGTTAGCTACCAAGCTTTCGAAAACTGTTTATTTAACGAAAGTCACTGAACATGTAAAGAACTGTGAATGCTTAGGCAGAACTACTATAAGAATAAGTGTTTAGCGGGCAGTTTGCCGCTGTAATAGCAAAACTAACAAATTGAACTAACGCTAGTATTTTAGCGAGCAGCAACACGCTACCAACACACAAGCACAGGAAACGGAAATGAGTCAGGTACGCTTACCGTGTGATGCATTCAGGTTCACACGGGAACCTTGTTGTCACACAGGTAATATCGGTCAAGTCTGATGTAGGATTTTAAATTTAAAGGCTAAAATGTCCAAGTAAATCTATAGTATATTTGAAATATTGTTTAGGCTGTTAAAGCCATATTTTACTCCTTTTCAAGCAACTGTAAAACGTAATTGTTCTTGATAAGCCAGCTTCATTCCAAGTGTGGGTGAGACATCACATATCCACGGTGTCATTCAGGTAAAATCGGACCATTCTTATTTAGGATTTTAAAATTAAAGGAATAAATGTCCAAGTAAATCTACAGAATATTTGAAATTTTTTTTCAGGCTGTTAAAGCCATATTTTACTTCATTTCAGGCAACTGAAAAACGAAATCCTCCTGTTAAGCCAGCTTTTTTCCAAGTCTCTGTGAGATATCACATATCTACAGTGTCACTCAGGTAAAATCGGCCGATTCTAATGTAGGATTTTTAAATGAAAGGCTAAAATGTCCAAGTAAATCTACAGTATATTTGAAATGGTTTTCAGGCTGTTAAAGCCATATTTTATTACTTTTAAGGCAACTGTAAAAAAGAATCCTCAAGTTAAGCCAGCTTCATTTCAAGTCTTGTTGAGACAACACATATCCTTTTTGTCACACAGGTAATATCGGTCAAGTCTGATGTAGGATTTTAAATTTAAAGGCTAAAATGTCCAAGTAAATCTATAGTATATTTGAAATATTGTTTAGGCTGTTAAAGCCATATTTTACTCCTTTTCAAGCAACTGTAAAACGTAATTGTTCTTGATAAGCCAGCTTCATTCCAAGTGTGGGTGAGACATCACATATCCACGGTGTCACACAGGTAAAATCGGACCATTCTGATGTAGGATTTTAAAATTATATGCTAAAATATGCAAGTAAATCTACAGTATATCTGAAATTGTTTTTCTGGCTGTTAAAGCCATGTTGTACTTTTTTTCAGGCAACTGTAAAACGGATTCCTCCTGTTAAGCCAGCTTCATTCCAAGTCTGCGAGAGAAATCAGCTATCCATTGTGTCACTCAGCTAAAATCGGACCATTCTAATGTAGGATTTTAAAATTAAAGGCTAAAATGTCCAACTAAATCTACAATAAGTTTGAAATCGTTTTTCAGGCTGTTAAAGACATATTTTACTCCTTTTAAGGAAACTGTAAAACGGAATCCTCAAGTTAAGCCAGCTTCATTTCAAGTCTTGGTGAGACATCACATGTCCATGTTGTCACACAGGTAATATTGGTCAAGTCTGATGTAGGATTTTAAAATTAAAGGCTAAAATGTCCCAGTAAATCTACAGAATATTTAGGGCCCGAGTGCCGACATCGGCGGAGGCCCTATAGAAACTGAAGGAATTATTGGCTCGCTAGCGCCCCCTATTAAGAAAATTGAGCCCCTGACATAAAACTCCATTGTAGCCCCACCCTAAACCCAACAGGAAGTTCGCCATTTTGTATTGAATATTCAAAATTAATGCGATTTTGGCCATTTCCACATGTTGTACTCTAACGAACTCCTCCTAGAGCTTTCATCCAATCAGCTTCAAACTTGGTGTGTGTCATCTTAACATGTTAATGATGAAAATTTATTAAAAGAAAAACTTGGGGCGGCCATTTTGTGCGATTCGCCATCGAAAGAGGAAGTGGGTGTAACTTGAGCGTACTTTGTCCGATTGGCTCAAAACTTTCCAGGATTCATCAGAGTCCGCCCCTGACACCATATACACGCCGCTATTGGCTCAAAGTCATAGTGCCCCTAGTGGCAACAGGAAGTAGGCCTAAAAGACAAGGTGCTCTACTTTAACAAACTCCTCCTAGAGCTTTCATCTGATCAACTTCAAACTTGGTGTGTGTCATCTTAAGATGTTGAAGATGAAAAGTTATTAAAAGAAAAACTTTGCATCACACGGTGTGGGCATGGCATGGCGGCCATTTTGAGTGTTTAGCGATGAAGGAGAAAGTGGCTGTAACTACAGTGTACATTGTCGTATCTGCTTGAAATTTTCCACAATCATCAAGAGTCCAGGTTAGCAAGGGCCCATCCAACGCTGCTTGCAGCTTTAATTTCAAATTGGTTTCTTGAACATGAGAATGAGTTTACTGTACTAAAATGGCCCCCACAGTCCCCAGATCTCAACCCAATAGAGCATATTTGGGATGAGGTGGAATGGGAGCTTCGTGCCCTGGATGTGCATCCCACAAATCTCCATCAACTGCAAGATGCTATCCTATCAATATGGGCCAACATTTCTAAAGAATGTTTTCAGCAACTTGTTGAATCAATGCCACATAGAATTAAGGCAGTTCTGAAGGTGAAAGGGGGTCAAACACAGTATTAGTATGGTGTTCCTAATAATCCTATAGGTGAGTGTAGATTTGAAACTTGTTAGTGAGGACTAGATTAGAACTGGATTTAAAGCAGATTCTCATTTCCAACTTCGCTCTAGGTGTGTCTGTTAAAACAGACAATTCTTTTGATGCTTTATTATATAAAAATTCTCTTTTGTACCCTCTGCTATCTCTCTGCTTAACTCTGTAAAGACTTTGTAAAGTCGGCACATGAGGAACACTTCGACTTCATTTTTAATGTTGTGGTATTTATTTCCCCATTTGGTCTAATCCTGTATTTTGAATTGATGTCTTTGTTGTCATGTACTGTATGTCAACTTCTTTGCTAATGCAGCAAAATTAATCACCCCTCAAGAACAAATAAAGGTCTTAAATTGAATTATTAAATCAAGCAACAGTATAAACACAGGCATGGGTATCTATGGGTGTATGCAGCGTTCAGTTTCTATGCTCCTCATATCTGGAACAAACTCCCAGAAACCTGCAGGTCTGCTGCTACTCTCAGTTCTTTTAAATCAATGCTGAAGACCTTTCTTTTTGATGTTGCCTTCCTTTAAATGATGTTCATTTCTTTACTGTTTATTCTTTTATATACTGCACTGTAACTTTTATTCCTGTGTTTTATCTGTTTTTATTTTTGAAATGTTTCTTCTGTTTTTTTATGGGTTTTATTTTCTTTTAACTGTTTTTATTGTTTTTAACTGATTTTGTGTAAAGCACTTTGAATTGCCCTGTTGCTTAAATGTGCTCTATAAATAAAGCTGCCTTGCCTTGCCTTGCCTATGTGTGTAATTCTGCAAATAACATTGTAAAGGCTACCATACACAATGCACATAGCAATCATATGCTAGCAAAAAACAAACCCACTATTAATTCCATTATGTTAATGCAGTGTAACTGTAGCATGAAAATAATGCACCTAAAATACAAACGTGAGAAGGAGGGTTCCACAATCACCATTATAATCGCTTCAACAGCCAGGTGTAACCTAGGTAACAGGGGAAGCACACAATCAACATCATTAGCTAACTTACTTTAAATGAGCTATAGACCAATACAACAGGCTTAAATGAACTGACATGAGTTATAAGACTAACAGTTCTCACACACACAATCTCAACTAATTGTCCTCCGGACAGCTTGTCGCGCTTTTTTTTTTAATCAGAGCCCCCCGGGGTCATCTGAGGAAAAAAAAAACTAAACCATGTGCACAGATTCATAATCATAATAAACGTGAGCAAAGTAGGAAAGCTATTCAGATTCAAACTTCTGGGATCAATTACTCTATAGCGAAATGACATTACATCACAAATGACATCTTTCCTAACGTAATAAGGTTAACAATGAGCTACAAACTCATTTTTATCAAAACAAGCCATTCTCCAACCTGGAGAAATAAGACTGGTCTCTAGCAGCAGCAGCCGGCGGATGTCTATAAACTACAACACTGACGCCAACATATCTGTTAATTTGATTAACTAAGGTAGTGTTTCCAAACTTATGTTTTAACAGCAAGTCAACAGTGCTGTAATACAACTAGGAGGGGACAAGTTTTAAGGTAAGAATATACTGTATTTACAATCTTTCCCATTTTGCTCGTTTATAAGTCTTTGAGCATGGATCCTTTTCTCAGCTGACCCCAGGGGGCTCCATACCCTTTCCTCACTTGTGTGGCGCACACCCGCTTGCAGTGTGAAGCTCGTGTCCACGCTATTCTCCAACATGACCTTTCGTACAAATCTAATTTATCATTAGTCATTTTGTAAAACATGAGTAGAAAGTACCGATGTGTTAAAACGTAAGGAGTAACAGTAAAAAGTTGCCACAAAGATAAGTAAAAATCTACTTCAGTAATAAAGTATTTGTACTCCGTTACTTCCCATTTGTTTATAGGAAATTATACCCAATGATTGAGTTAGAAAGGGACTCTTTGAGTAAAATAAATATGATACAAGACTGGAATACGTCAACTTTCACTCAATACCACAATTTTTCTCCAATGCTGGAAAATTGAAGACACCCAAAATTTGTGAAAAGTAGAGATTTTTACTTTTAGTGGAAGCAATCATGTTGGGTATTACATTTGGGTAGTGATATAGGAAAATGCGTAAATTTGACCCAAGAACACTCCTTACACACACACCTGCTAAACTTAGTTGAGAAACCTAAATATAAAACCAAGTCTTTCAATAAAACTTGTGCACATGCACAACACCATTATCCTTACCAAATGTTTAATGCCAATAAGACAAAACTAGAGGGGATTCAGATGCGATCAATTTCATTCATTAAAATTATACATTGTCAGTCAAATTTTATTTAAAAAAAAAAAAAAAAAAAAAAGGAAAAGCTCAGTTGGTCAAGAGTAAAGCCATTTAATATTTGTTCATCTTATGTAGACAGTGCCACAATTTCTGGGGAGCATTAAAAGTATCGAGGGTCACCTATCCAAACTTAGGAAAAGGTTATTGATTAGCCATTTTCTTTCATCATTGTAGTAGTTGGATATTGATATCCAAAAGTATGGATTGAAAGGACCCTTGTGAGAGAAGACATGAGTCCTTCAGGGACAGCCGGTGGTGGGTGGCGTTTCTAGCTCAGGAGTTGGATATTGGGGAAAGAAAGGATATTGGCAATCAAAGGTATATTCGAGAGAGTGGTGGTGTCCTTCAGGGGGAGCCATTGGTGGTGTCATCTCAGCCTCAGGAGTTGGATATTGGGGATTTAAAGGATATTTGTGAGCGTGGTGGTGATGGTGTCCTTCAGGGAGAGCCATTGGTGGCGTCATCTCAGCCTCAGGAGTTGGATATTGGGGATTTAAAGGATAGTAGGGATGTAAAGGATATTGGGGATGGAAAGGATATTTGTGAGCCTGATGGTGTCCTTCAGGGAGAGCCATTGGTGGAGTCATCTCAGCCTCAGGAGTTGGATATTGGGGATAATAGGGATTGAAAGGATATTGGGGATTGAATGGATATTTGGGAGAGTGCTGGTGTCCTTCAGGGAGAGCCATTGGTGGTGTCATCTCAGCCTCAGGAGTTGTATATTGGGGATTTAAAGGATATTTGTGAGCGTGGTGGTGATGGTGTCCTTCAGGGAGAGCCATTGGTGGCGTCATCTCAGCCTCAGGAGGCTGATATTGGGGATTTAAAGGATAGTAGGGATGTAAAGGATATTGGGGATGGAAAGGATATTTGTGAGCGTGGTGGTGATGGTGGTGTCCTTCAGGGACAGCCATTGGTGGAGTCATCTCAGCCTCAGGAGTTGGATATTGGGGATTTAAAGGATAGTAGGGATTGAAAGGATATTTGAGAGAGTTGTGGTTTCCTTCAGGGAGAGCCATTGGTGGTGTCATCTCAGCCTCAAGAGTTGGATATTGATTGAAAGGATATTGGGGATGTAAAGGATAATGGGGATGTAAAGGATAATGGGGATGTAAAGGATAATGGGGATGTAAAGGATAATGGGGATGTAAAGGATATTTGAGAGAGTGGTGGTGTCCTTCAGGGAGAGCCATTGGTGGGGTCGTCTCAGCCTCAGGAGAGGTATATTGGGGATTGAAAGGATAGTTGGGATGTAAAGGATACTGGGGATTGAAAGGATATTTTTGAGAGTGGTGGTGATGATTATGATGATAATCAGGGAGCGCGATTGTTGGTGTTGTCGCTGCTGCTGCTGTTGTTGCTGCTGCTGCTGTTGTTGTTGCTGCTGTTGTTGCTGGCTCAGGCGTTGGGTATTGGGGATCAAAAGGATATTGGGGTTGAGGAGCTGGAGGTTTGGGACACCAGAGTGAGACTGGACGTCCCTGCCAACGCATAGGGAGCACATAATTTCCATCCTTTGGAGGAGGAAAACAAAAATTGTATAAGTTTGTGAGTCAATTACATATTTAGTATATCAAGTTACAGCATTTCTAATACAAGACAATATGCACTACAAACACTGCAACCATCTAATGGCATGTTTGCATGAATGACTTATCAAATTAGTTGCAGATGTCAATATTTCAGCCCTTGTTACACCATAGTCATAAGTTTTACATTGTCAGGATTAGCCACCGATTGTCACTCTCTCCATTCTGGAGTACAACATTTAGCATTAAACAGTATTACCTTTTGAACCATGTTGCAGCCACCATAGGGAATCAACATGACAAGCCCAAAAGAATTCCTCTGCATGATGTAGCCACAGGTGGAAGGAACTTGGGACAGAGGTATTGGAGGTGCATTTGCTGTGGGGGAAGAACATCGCAATGAGAATATGCAGCAATTGGTGGGTATACCTACATTGTACAGTTTTAATTAGGCTTTAGAGATTATAAAATGATTCAAATTACCTTGTTCCACAGCAAATTGTGAAGCTCCTGGTCCCACTGCTCTGAACTTTAACTTGTCCCAACCACACTGCAAGGAGGGCGACATGCGCTTCCATGCTGCTTCTCTGGATCTAGCATTGTATTTGTGTTCTTTCCCCCAGCCTGAAAAGGGACACTGACTATTTAACATTGCAAAATATGGTAAACTGAGTACTTCAAATTTTCTACTCCAGCTCTAGGTTTTGTCTCATTTCAGAAAGTGAATGAGTTTCATAACACAGATAGACCACCTTTCACCTACTTAACACTGATAAGATAGGTACAGTCTATACATTGGAATAGAAGTGATTTCTTTAACATATTGTATAGATAATTCAAATGCGATACATTTAAATTACTTTTTGATGTATGCAATTCAGATGTTTTTTGTGATTTTTACTGGGTTGTACTAGTCTGTATTTCTCAAATTCAATACAGTGAAAGTTAAACAGTTCACCTGCAAAGTCTGCTTGATATTCAGCATCCTCCTCCACAGAAGTGTTTAAGGTTGACTTGTTGGTCCTGTTTATGACCTGTGGCCCAAGACCTGACCCTTCCTCAAAAACTCTTCCAAACACAATTTTCCCTTCTTTGAAACCTATCCTTCCAGCTGCATTGGCTTCTTTTCGCCACTCTGTTTCCTTCAGTCGATTACAGTCTACAGTTTGCCCCAAATAACACATCAGAATAACAACTGCAGTCAAGTAAACAGTAGCACTTTTTCCTTTGTGAAACATTCTGTTGCACATGACCTCTAGCAATGAGGCAAGCTAATGGATTGAGCTTTGCCACAGCTTTTAAAGCTGGACCGTTCTCTGCGAGCAGCTGCTGCAACAACCAATCAAAAGCGGCCACAGGTGGGCTAATTGATGTGGTTCTCTAATCAACTGACATTTGTTTCACCTGGGTAATGTTGTCAAGGAATCTGCTCTTCTGCATCCCAGTGCGGTAGGTGGCAGTAATGCACCTTTAACTGGTTGTCAACCGCCAATAATAATAATAATAATAATAGTAGTAATAATAGTACTAATAATAATGTCAAGGTTGCTATCAGAGACAGGCAGCAAGGTACAAAGGGTGCTGGTTATTTTAAGATGTCATTATCAATGTTTTTTTCCCCAGTTCAGAACCAGATTTATCTCACTAAATAAATACACAATAAAGACTACTGCGGAGTCCAAACTGAGAGGGGCCCAACCACTCTGCCATCTTTGGGAGAAAAACATTAAAGCATGTGTAACTGCATGAAAATGTAGATGGAAATGCACAGTCCTTTACAAAACCTTTAAAAAAACATCAAATCTAAACTCAGGAAAGCAATGGCAACATGTCCAGCTTCATGACAACTGGGAAACCTTCATCTGCAGAAGAAGCTCTAGAACAGTTATGGACTTTGAGGTGAGGTTGTTTTGTACTTTTTTTGTCTTCAACTGAAATATTACTGATCTGATTTTAACATATTAATTTCAGTTTAGAAATACCAAACGTTCAAACTCAAATAAATAGCACTGGATGACGACATCTACATATTAAAAGTGAAAATGAATTCATATTCAGTCTAACAAGATTTGAAATTGTATCTAATTTCTTTTTTTTTTGTTTCTGCAGACCACATTGATGGAGATTACAGTCAGCACTGTGACAGTATTGTACAGTATATTGTAATTGTGTTACATAATATTCATGGGTATTTAAACCAGTCAGCCAGTGGCCAAAATGATAGTATGTTTACACATTGCTATTTCATCTCCAAGGTTACTGACAACACAGCATGTGTGACTGATTGAGGTGAGTGCATTACTGTACAATGTATGTACTTGTGTTTTTTGTAGGTGTGCTATTTTTTATTGGAATATATCACACTCAAATTAAGATATAAAGTCAATATAGTAAATACAGTTAATAGGTGTATTGCTTTACCTCATATTTATTTTTTGTTTTTTATGTCAGTCTGACCTCTGCCTGTCTTCTTATGCATGCTAATTGATTACATCTTTTGGAAATTATAAAGCTGATAATTGTACTGTATAAGTGTGTGTAATAGAAACATAATGTGGTTCAGAATCTTTGACATATTTTTCATGTGATTGCTTCCTAATGTATTTTACTGTAGCCTATACTGTATATTCATCTTCAGTAGGAAAGAACACAGTAACTTTACTCCAGTCAGAAGGACAGACAAAAAGATGATGTCCAGCTCTTCCTGTGAGTCTGCTCCGTCATAATTAACATAAATGAATGAATTATTAGAAAATAAAGCTTACTGCAAAGGAAAATCTTTAGTTTTCTACCTTTTTTCACACCAGTGTTTACTATTAGTAGTAGGATTTGATCCAACGATGCAACAGTAACTTTTGTTTACCATTAGATCATTTAATTTATTTATACTCTTTATTGATCCCCTGTGGGGAAATTACAATTTAGATGCTGCTGCTGCTACATTAGAGCATGAGTTCAATGTGCCACAACCAGTCCTGGATGACCACGTAAGACAGATCGAGTAGTAAACAATACACAATCGTTTTTTTTCCTTTTCAGCTCTGTTTTTTAATCAATACATGCATAATATATCATAGTTTTACTTCATTTGATTTGTGTTTTTCTCTGGGTTTGGTAAGAGGATACCAGAGGGCTGTCCACAGTCTGTCAGTGACCCACCCACCTATTGTATCAGAGCAGCAGGAGTTCTGAGGTACAATCGGGAGTCTGACAACCACAGGATAAACTTAACAACCATTCTTCCAGCGGTACAAAGATCACATATCTATTGGAAATTCCCATACAGAAACATGGTTTTATGTTACTGATTAGTCCAATTTAACACTCTCTTGTCCAGTCCCAGCTTCAGACAGAATACCCAGTGAAATGTGAATACTGTGGACAAAAGGTCCAACCTTCACTAGATCTTCCATGGGCACAGGGGCCAGAGGTGAGAAAGAGAGTCAATAAACACATTTCCCAAATGTACCTGATGCACTGCTGACCTCCTTGCATCCTCTTTTGTGTCCACCTTAGCCCATGCCACTCTTCTGCTGTGTCCAGTGGCAGCAGCTGTGGAAGACGCTGCTGAAGTGGAGCCGTTTGGTTGAGAGGAGGTGTGACCTGAGGACTAGTACTCCAACATCATCATCAGGAGACCAGCCAGCCACAGAGATGAAAGAGCTTTCCTTCCAAGGCAAAGAGATGGAGGATTACAACAAGTTTATCCTGGATTTACCGAGTGGACTTGGGTACAAATTGGCATCTTAAAATGTTTTGTTTTTTTCTAATCCAACCCACATAAACACAAATATAGTAAAATGATAATGTTAATACATTAAACATACAATTTTGTTTTTTTTAGAGAATCAGAATTGAGTATCTATGAGGATTTCTCAATCCAACTACCTGTAGCAGCAACCTGTGAGTAACGGCTCAGTAAGCAACATACAAGTTGACAGCTTTAAATCTGGTCATGATGAACAGAAATTAATTGGTATAGCATGTGCAAAAGGTATTTAGGTGACTTTAGATTGGTCTGTGAGACTGATAGTTTGTTCTGTGCTATTGTTTAGTGACCCCAACATCAAAGGTCCTCACCTTCCGGCTCTCTTGTGCTCCAGAACAAGGATGCTGGACATTATACACTGAGAAGCACGTGAAAATAAAAGAGGAAGAGGAGCAGGTGTTAGTCCCTTTTTGTGACCACAAGCCACTTCAGTTTGGCATATGCCATTATCAGGTATACCAGATATTAGTTTTTCTTTATTAAAGCCATTATACCTTGCCTTAATTGAAGTATTAACAAATAATCATAGTTTTTTTAACAGAAGTCATAGAAGTCTACAAATATGTATATTAGTTTTCTTTGCACATAATTATAACACCCCCCATGTGGCCACACTGTGTCTGATCAATGCATAAATCCCCAACCACACAATAGCTGTTCTTAACAAATGTAACCTTTTGTTATTGTGAATAGGCAAAACATTTATGATTATAACCATTTATGGCTATTAAAGAGTTACTCCAGCAATTTGTGATTCTTAAGTTAGACGACAGACAGATTTTGAAAAGATTGGTCAAAATCAGAGCAGCAGAGAGGCCGAGCTATCTTGATTTTTGGTCCCTATTGCTCAGGCTTAAAAAAAAAACTTGATCTTACATTTCCCATAATGCAGTAGCTTCTTTTGTTAGACTCTGTCTGCTAAATGCCCACCTTTTCCCACACCATCATTTTGCAATGGAGGCTTTCTATTCTGAATTTGTGGTCAACATGAACATCTTTTGACCTTGCATACTGTATGTTATTCTTATATGTTCACAGGATGGGGAAGAATTTCACAAGAAGTATTATTCCAATGGCATGACATTTCTTACAGTGTTCCCTGATGGCTCTGCTCAGGTCTTGTATCCACTCACAATTTAATCTCTGTAGAAAGTGGTTTCTGTTTTAAGTGGGTTTTGGCATGGAGTCAAAGAGTGTTTGACTGTATGTGCAATACAGTGGGTGTTCCTATCCTTATCATCATGGTAACAGCTATCCCTCAGGCCTCTTGGCTCTTGTTGTCGTGGTCACCGAAGAAAAGGGTAGGGTCTGCATCGTGTATGATGATAGCAATGCCTCCTGTCAACCAATTAGAGCAATGTTCCAGTCGGATGGCAGAGCGACGTGTTATCACAGCAACGGAAACATATGGTACCAAAAGTGTTTTTATATAAATAACTATCATTCATATTACGTTTGTAATAAATTATTCATTATTCAGTATTTAGGTGTATATAAATTAGGCAAATTAATATCCGGTTTCTGTAGTAATGAGTGTATTTCATGTATGGTTTAAGCATAACCTATAATGTGTGATGTATGCATGTGCATTTATGTTGCAGGCTTTCCTTAAACAGTTCAGGCGGTCAGTGTTTGGATGAGGCGGGTGCCAGGGTTCGTCGGTGGAGCTGGAGCAGTCCCACTCCCCTGCATCCAGTCTTCCTGTCCATTAACAAAACTGTTGGGGTCCGAGTCCTCGAGAAGGAACTAGTTTTTGTCTCTTTTCTGGCAAAAGGCCAACAGGCAAAATTCAGTGTGGGTACCTGCTGCGCTCAGGTGAAGCATTGTTCTCTGTTTCTAACCAACTTCATGTTTTCTGTCCATGTTCATGTAGCAGTTGACAGCATTTCCAGCACTGTTTCAGTAACTTTTTTTTCTCTCTAGTGTGAATGTAAAACAGATGGTTCAGGGCCATCAGTATTAAAGGAGGAGTTTGTTTTGGCAGCCAGGATTAGGATCAACACGGCCCTTCGGCATCTCAACCAGTACCTGATGACACCCTCACATCCCTGGCTGCCGAAGACAAGGCCCTCACCTCAAAGCTATTCAGTCTAATGAGACTTAATTTAGCTTAAAGGTTTATCCTATGGATGAATAAAGAACCTTCATCCATAGGTGTGTTTATTGTTTTACTGTGATTTGGATACCAGAGTAATTAAAAGGCAATCAGACAACATATCAAACATTAGCATAAAAGATACGTTTTTTTTTCTCTACATAACTTAATGGTTCTTTTCAGGAGGTATGATGGCATTTACATCACAATACTGAACCGTTTTCACTCCTGGATGCTATTTTGAGTTTCTTGAAACCCATAGGGAATGATCTCAAAAGGTAAACAGTTTTTTTGCATACTGGATTATATTGCCAACAAATAAATTATTTTGTCATTTTGTTCCCTAAACTTTCTTCACTTACTAAAACTCATAACGAAGTGATGTGACTTTACTGTGGGGAAATATCCAAAATTCAACAGGCGTGTACGGCACTGTGACATCACAAAGTTTTAGTCTTACATTGTATTAGCCCTTAATCTGATTTGTGTCCAATCAGTGTAAACCCTCAAGTCTTCTTGAGGTTGAGCAGATGGCTAAGAGATGTGCACTCATTAATCAAGCAGGCCGCCTGCTTTACGGAACAAACAGCAATATCTCCCAAGATATTCAGATTTCCTACTCTTCCTCCCAGGTTATTTAACTGACTAAACCTCAGGGTATAATTTATAAACACCCGATTCCACCACAATCAATTTGTACACCTTGACACCAAACCACCGACACGTAGTTTAATAGTTACAATATGTTTTATTAATCTTCTTAGCTTCCTTAAGGTTATGCAAATATAAAAATTATTCAGAAATTATATCAAGACACAATTTCCCAATGGTATTTTCACAACAGTGATTGTAAGTGTTGCATTGTCTACACGACTAAGCTATGTTTAGAACAATAAACTTAAAATTCTACATGTGGCTCAGTAGTACAAATGACATGTTTTGTTATATATATTCACATAGATAAATCATATGCAGAAAGTTGTAAGAATCAATGTTAAATCTCTCCTTAAGGGACCATGAAAGTCACTTGAATGAAATCTGCAGTAGTATGAATAGTACAATAAAACGACAAACTAATGGCCGGCACTATTGCCATGGATCCCACTCTGGTGTCAGGGGCGAGGCGTCTCCAAGGGGCATGGTGAAGATTGATGGGGACATCCAGTCTGTGCTAGCAGTCTTCCTGCTTTCAGCGCAGACCTTCATAAACATCACTTCACAGCCCAATAAGAAACCCACCTCAAACCTAGACAGGAAGAGAGGGAAAGCAGATCAAATAAAAAATAAAAAATACCTTTCCTCAGGCCAATATGTCTAAAGTATGGAAAAACATGAGTTTAAGCAAAAGACTGATTATACACAAAACAGTGCTATGAACACTACTGCACTTACATGGAGGGGCTTTAGCTCGAGCCAGGATGTGACGAGTAGGGTTAGGAGTGGTGGTGTGATCCTGTGTTCATGTGAACATTCATCTTCATCTCGTTGTCCAGAATTTGCACAAGCTGCTGCATGGAGGGAAGGTGACCCGACTCTAGTTTTGACCACACTGGAACATCTACAGAAAGATAAATTATTCCACTGTAATTCACTGCATTTTGTTCCATCGCCACGCAACTTTATTCTTATGATATTGTTAAAGACTCAAATTGATTTGGACCCAAAAGCATTGGGTTCAGTCAATAAGCCCATTGTTGTGAATCACAGACTCACCATTTAATGTGATTTCAAAAGCTCCTGTAGACATACACTGGTTTTCAATCATATTGCTGAGGAAGAACACCATCATGCAGGCATAGATCTGAAAGAAACTTGAGTTAAAAGTGCTGCACAAAATTTATTTTTTAACTGGCAGCTATGTTTGTGTTTCTTGCATTGTACTCACACAATGAATCATGAGCGCAGTGCACTGACAAGATACTGTTTAAGTATTAAGACCCACAGGATGAATGAGGTGCTCTATTGAAAAGGTTAATGTGAAGCTGCTTTACTTTGGAGTGACGGGCAACAACTTCAGGTGAGGTTCAGGCAGATTTTAAGGGTGCAGGATTCAGAAAATGGTTAATTTTTTAGGCTAAAGATTCAATTCAAAAATCTATTTGATTGAAAAACGATTCTGAATTTGAAAAAACAATCACAGTATGTAAATTTAGTTAGTTTCCCAATTTGATAATATACACGGCATTGCAAAACAAAAAAATAAATCATTGAATTTTTGGAATTCTATGAATTAATTTTGAATAAGAGCTTGAATTGATTCATGAATGTAAAATCGGTTTAGCAGATTTAATAATGTATTTTTAGCAAAACACGAATCTGGTTGTTCAAGTCACCTGTAAAAATGATATTTGTTTGTCAGGATTAGCAAAATAAGTTCAAGCCAAACGCTTATTAAGTCTGTTCTGTCTGCAATTGTAAGATTTTTCTGATAGTCATCCGTTTGACATACATACAAACCCCATTACATTTTATCCGCCTCAGCTTTCTGTTCTTTTTGTTGGGAAATATCAAATCTATCTTTGGGGATAACAGATCCAAGCAAAACAATGCCTAAAAACACAATCTGGAGACTCCAAATGAGCTAATTAAACCCCAGGGGATTGAGATGTGCTTGTCAGTGTGTATGCACAACTGAATTAGATAAACACAGCCAAACTATAGCCCACTTTGCTCCATTTATAAGAATCATACATTTCTGTGCAATATCTTTGGTAATGACTAGCAAAATAAATGCTCAGCGGCATCAGTGCAAATTCACCAATAGGATCAGACCTTTTATGAATCCTGTAATTCCAGTAAAACTTACCTTATTTCCCTGGCCCCACTCCCAGATGCCTGGGGCTTGCATACCAAGAAGGGCGAATGGGTCCCTGCCGATAATAATCAGTCCAATCACCAACAGTTTGAACACAGACAGGAAGGAAGCAACGTGTCTGAGGAAACAAACAAAAAAACTGGCTTTTAATACAATTTCTAGACAACAAAAGATTGTTAGAGATACTGTATATTACAGTTATCTGGAGAGATGAGAGTCTGTAGTTTGTCTTAGAGGGCGTTAATCATGTTCAATAAACACAGTTTGTTAAAAAAAAAAAAAATCTAATCATTTACATGAAGTAAATGATTAAAAATATGGTTTCACTTCTGAGGCAATTGTAACGCTTGTTTTACACTGTGCTGAGGGAGATGGGGGTGACCGTGATTTATACAAATTAATTAATTCTATTGTGTTGCATAAACAAGGAAATGGAGTCAACTGCACCACTGGCTTAAACCTTGTTTAATATTGTCTATGGGGTTTTCTTTTGTGGGGTGCAAATGTTCCATCAAAACAGAGCCAACGTTGCTGTGTCCGCAGCTTAGCACCGCCCACAGACAGTTGGAATTGCAGACAACCGGAGCATTTTTCCTCTTATCTCAGAATGTATGTGTGGAGTAGCCCAACCTTCCTCTACAACAATGTGGATGGATAGATCTGGCAATGTGAGACAACACCTAATCTGTAACACAGAGCCTGAATACCATTTACTCTGGTTTTACTACATTTAAACTTTAACGTCAAAGTGGGTAAACTATATCGTGTCAGCGGACACATGGTTATTTTCCCAGTGACGGAACCAGAGATGGACACGCCAAAAACTAAAGAAAAACACTGGAGAATTTGAAGCCCAGGTTGTGATACGGTCTTTTCTTTAAATAGAGGTAATCTCTGGTGAGTTTATTAGAAGTGCAACTGATGAGGACCTGAGGGTCTTAGTTACACCACGCCTTTATCTACAACACCTGGGACAAGTGCAATTGTCACACATAATAGACTCAGCAACTAGATTATAGGCCTACAGTATGTTCCTTATAATACTCTTTTACCTAGACCTTTGTTCCAAAGTAAAAAAACAAAAACAATTGTATCCCAAAGTTAAAGAAGTGTGTTAAGAAGAACAGTGTTTGGCTTCCTTCTCTGACGCTAGAGCACAGAGAGCCCCGCAGAGCAGATCTGCCAGAAGATGGGAAATGTGCCTCACGAGACGTCTGCTGCTCCACCCCTCCCCCCATGCACTCGCGCCCATAGGCACTCTCGCCGATTTTTTTCAAATACTGAGCACACGTGTGCCAGACTGCCAATAAGCTACAATAATTTCAAATTAAACATTGCAGTTGGTGCTAAGTGGAGCGTCTGTCATAGTGTGATTGGTTATGTTGCTAGGCTACTAGACAGGTGGTATTAATTCTTAATTTCCCACAAAGCTGATTGCAGTTGTCAGTTACACTTTTCATCTCCAATCCTATCTGTATTTGTGAGAAGTGGCACTGTCCTGAGTTGAAAGACTATTAGAGTTAATAGGCTAGAATTTTATACGATCAACCACAAAAACCAGGAGGACATTAGACATCCAACAGGCGTTTTCAAAAATGTTTCGAATTGTTTGGCTTCTAATCTTTTACAGATTGTGAACACGTTTCTTGTTTCAGGAATCAGAACAAAAAAAGAAAAGAACAACCTAAACACATCACTAATGAGCAACTATAGGCCAATATCAAACCTTCCGTTTTTAAGTAAAACCATTGAAAAAGCGGTTTTTCAACAACTCAACCATTTCTTGTCACTAAACAACAGTTTTGATACCTTTCAGTCAGGTTTCCAACCACACCACAGCACTGAGACGGCTCTTTTCAAAGTCTTTAATGACATCCACCTTAACACAGAGTGGCAAATTTCATTGTTAGTACCTCGATCTCAGTGCTGCATTTGACACAGTCGACCATGACACATAACTAGACCGATTGGAAAACTGGCTTGGCCTTTCTGGCTCAGTACTAAACTGGTTTGAATCCTACTTAAAGAATAAGGACTACTTTGTGTCAATGGGTAATTATGCATCTGAGCATACAAATATGACGTGCGGAGTTCCCTAAAGCTCCATTCTGGGGCCTCTTCTGTTTAACATCTACATGCTTCCACTGGCTCAGATTATCGAAAACAACAAAATAAATTACCATAGTTATGCGGACGACACACAAATTTACATAACCTTATCGCCAGGGGACTATAGTCCAATGAAAAAACTGACTAAGTGCATTGAACAAATTAACGGCTGGATGTGCCAGAACTTTCTGAAATTAAATGAAGGAAAAACAGAGGTGGTTGTTTTTGGAGCAAAAGAGGAACGATTCAAAGTCTGCGCTCAGCTTCAAACAACAATGTTAAAAACAACAGACAAAGCCAGAAATCTTGGTGTAGTCATGGACTCTGACCTGAATATTAACAGCCACATTAAGACAATTACAAAGTCAGCATATTATCACTTTAAGAATATATCAAGGGTTAAAAGGACTTCTGTCTCAGCAGGATTTGGAAAAACTTGTCCATGCTTTCATCTTCAGTAGACTCTTTTTTTTTTTTTTTTTTTAAATCGGCTACTGATTTTACATTTTAAAACTAGGGGGGACCGTTCATTTCAGGTTGTTGCACCGAGGTTGTGGAACGCTTTGCCTCCTTCCATGCGCTGCTTAGATTGTGTGGAAAACTTTAAAACTCAGTTGAAAACTCTGCTTTTTAAAGAGGCTTTTAACTAGATGGTAGGGTGGTTAGGCTGGTCTTATGTGTACGTGTTATTCTTTTGTTTTGTTTTTGTGATGCATTGTATTTATGGGAGTTGTTAATGCTTCCTTTTGTTGTGAAGCACTTTGTGATCTTCATCTGAGAAAAGTGCTATACAAATAAATTTTACTTACTTACTTACTTACTTACTGCCGATTCAGAACGCTGCTGCTTGAGTGCTCACTAAGACCAAGAAAGTGGATCATATCACTCCAGTTCTCAAGTCTTTACACTGGCTTCCTGTGCCTCAAAGAATTGATTTCAACGTACTTTTGCTAGTTTATAAATCACTCAATGGTTTAGGACCCAAATACATTTCTGATCATCTACTACACTATGACCCACCCAGACCTCTCAGGTCATCTGGGACAGGTCTGCTTTCTGTTCCTAGAGTCAGGGGGGAAGCAGCATTCAGTTTCTATGCTCCTCATATCTGGAACAAACTTCTAGAAAACTGCAGATACGCTACTACTCTCAGTTCTTTTAAATCAAGGCTGAAGACCTTTCTTTATATGGTTGTTCATTTCTTTAAATGTTTAATTTCTTATGCTGCACTGTAACTTTCATTCTTGTGTTTTATATGTTTTTATTTTTTAACTGTTTTTGTGTAAGGCACTTTGAACTGCCCTGTTGCTGAAATGTGCTATACAAATAAAGCTGCCTCGCCTATGCTTGCGCCATGGAGAACCAGACACCGTTCATCTAGAAACCCTGCCTACAAGAGGAGGCAGATCTGGTAAAAAAAAAAAAAGTATTCCTTCAAACAGTAAGTAATCCAAACAAAGAACTATGAATTTTTATTATAATTAAATTAATTATGCAGTTTGCCAATCATCTTTTCATTATTGTCTATACCCCTCCAGTGTTGGTGAGTAGTTTGTGTTATTTTAGATTTAAATAGTTGTTATAAGGCAAGGCAGCTTTATTTGTAGAGCACATTTCAGCAACAGGGTAATTCAAAGTGCTTTACACAAAAACAGTTAACTAAACAGTTAAAAAAAATAAAAACATAAAAAACACAAGAATAAAAGTTACAATGCAGTATAAGAAATTAAACATTCAAGAAAAGAACAATTTAAAAAAGGCAACATCAAAAAGAAAGGTCTTCAGCCTTGATTTAAAAGAACTGAGGCTGAAATAATGAATCATGTATAATTCAAGTATTGAGTTTCTGAATGTTGTGGTGTTATTCTATTAGATTGTTTATCCAAAATGGATTAGTAACCAATTATTAATCTGTACTAATAACACGGTGTACCCATGACCTACATTTTTCATTTCTAGCCAGTAGTTCTAGGGTTGGGTATTGTTTAGATTTGAAGTGCTGGGTCAAAACAGGTCACATACTTTTTTTACAGAAGAAAAAAAATACTATACAATACATATTCACAATTAACTTGTTACAGTTTATGAAGGGTTCAACAGTAAGGGTTGCCTGATGGCTTGGGGAAAGTAAAACACCACGTCAAGCAAATGGGTTGTTATAATCTTGCGAAGATAATTTGCATTGACCAATGTGAATTGGCAGGTTGCAGCCCAGCCAAGTTTCAACTTGCCTCATCATGAATCTTTGGTCTGCACTGGGCTTACGTCTATACAACTACCAAATACAAATCCATGGGCAGATATGCATGAGAATTCCATCTCTTCAGTCAAATCCCAGCTAATTCCAGGCAGCTTTCAGGCTGCTTTAATAAAGCTGCATAAAATCCACTTGTAACTAGGCAGACAATCTCTCTCTTACCTATAGAGGGGCACAGGAAGATAATTCTCTCCTTCAATACGGATGTCTGGGTACCGCTGGTACAAGGCCTGCGTGTACTCCTCAAACACCCGCTTGTACCCTCAGGAAATGCTGCGCAAAGACAAACACGCTGTTAGAAAGACATACACAGAGTGCAGATGCAACATTAAACATTGACCAAAGACAGTCACAGCATTACAATGATCTCTACGCGACTTTGCGAATATAGCCTTGAAATCTGGCACATGTGAATCCCACCTGTTTATCGTTTTTCTTCTTTGCACGTTTAGTGGTAGTGTGACATTCCATAGTAGCACTTTAGCCTACTTTAAATGCCAAAGCAACGTGTCCGTTTGTGGCATAGCTATGTTTGCTTAAGAGACAGGCTATGTTTACGACGAACTGTTCATAAAAAGTGTCAAAAGTAACTTCCACAAAACCGAAAAACTAGCTATACTTAGCTAGTCTTGTCAAATTAGGACTAACGTTACATTATCCCAGAGAGGCTAAAACAGTTTCAGATTTGTAAAGACATAGCTAGCTAATTCTATTTGTGAAAATGCAATAACGGGAGATTTCACTGTATTTTTCACGTATTTACCACATTAGACCAGGTCTAGATAAAAACAAAACACTTCTTAGTCAAAGTCGACAGATTTAATGCTTTAACGTTACCTAGCAAAAACGTCTAACGTTACTAGCTAGCACGCTTTCACAACATAGTTGCAAAAAACGTAGGTTCAGTCGCTAAGCAATGCCGAATCGGAAGCGATCAGGGTAAAATTTAATTTTAACTGCCAAACTTGAGGATGCAAATCGGAAGCTAATTCAAGCGTTGTAAGCGGGGTTCATGAGAAGAGTAAAAAATCCGGAATTTACACAACATGTATTCTCCCAGTGTTTGAATATGGCTGAGTAATTTCGTTACTAAATAATGAACGTAACACTAGCTAACGCTCCAGCTCCTATAACGTTAACGTTACCCTCCTATTAGTTATTTTTGGCCTACTCCATTATCCGGGGTGTTACACATTAGCTAGCTAGCTTACAATGACTCGCCAGGTTTTTGCTTATTTGCTCACCAAATTTGAAACTTTAGAAGGGGTCCCGTAGCAAACTGCATCTTCATCTTCTTCACGCCGCTGCTGTCACCAGACGTGGCGCAGCACAGCGAGAAAACCCCCAAAACGAGGAGCGAAAAACGCAACCACTTCATCGCCAACCGTTCCGTGGTTTGTTTCCTCACTAGATGGAGAGGCAGGCCGCAGGTTAATCTGTAGCTAGCTAGCTACGTCCTGTCCACTGTCTATGGTCCCTCCCTCCTTTTCCTCTTGTTCTAACTAATCTTGGATTTTAAAACACAACTGGCCAACATCTTTAGCACCACCTATTGCTCTGGCTGTTGCAGCATAACCGTCTCATGTTGTTACAGATTGTAGCTTGTTTTGTGTAGAATTATGTGTTGGAAATGTAGCTAGCTTCACTGAAGAGCTTTAAATAAATAATTAAACATTGCTTAGTTTAGCATTAAGTTATTTCCTCTCAAACAAACCTAAAATAGTGTTATTATAAATACATATCAAGCACCTTCAGAATCAATATTGAATGGTAAATACAACCAAAACAACTAGCTAGCATAATGACATTACATATATGTGTGTAGTGATTACTAACAAAAAACAGTGCATTGTAATTTCCCCACTGGGGATTAAACGTATAAATTGTATTGAAAAGTACTAAAAGTAGGCTACTCATTAAACAAAGTTTCGGATTATAACAATGTATGCATAATGCATACATCACTTTAATGTCCAACTTGGTAAAGGTAAGGTTATTTTAACTACTGTAACTGCTGGGTAGCTTGAACATTTTCCCCAGGGACCAGATAGATTTAATCTTAATTTATATTATTATTACACCATTTATTTGTATTTAAACCTGTAAAGTAACTATAGTTGACAAATGTCATGGAATAAGAAGTACAAAGTGAGTAGAAGTGTAAAGTAGCAGGAAATTTAAAGCAAAGTACCTCAAAATTGTACTTGGTTGTCTGAATTTTACATTAGCGTAAAACATGCTGTCATTGTTTTGGGTGCCTGGTAAGACATGAAAACACCCACAGTGAGAAGTGCTGCATCTAACAATATACACAAGTAGTTCCTAAAGTAGTTTCTTAAAGACTTGAAACATTTTCAATGAAATAGTGTTGCAATACATTTTATTTAATACGGTTGTTAAAAACATTTTAAACCAAGCTGTTCAAAAACAGACATTTTTAATAAACATTTTGTGAGTAAGTCATGGGTTCTTCTCAGTATCTTTGCCTTGCCATGCTCTCCTGTTCCACAGCAGTTTGCAACGCCTGTACTGTATCTGTGGATGACAGAAACAGAATGAATAAATAAATTAAAAAAAAAAGGTAAAACATGTATCCACCTAGATTTTGGACCTTTACTAATGCAGTTGTGTCCTGGCACTTGATGTCCTGACAATTGATCTAGTCAGCACAAGGTTTCTTCTGCGTTTCCCCTGGTCAGCATGCAGCTATTACAGGTTTTCTAGATAAACTATTTGAAAAAAGGCCATTACAGACTACCATTGCCCTCAAACTACTACATAGCCTCCATCTGAATCCAGGAAATGCTCATACCCAAACATTTAAAAAAAAATTTCCCCCCACAAAAGCACTCTCATCTGGTCTGCAAACTTAAACAGAGTTCAAGTCTCCGTGAGAATAATAGTACAGTTTCCCGTTATATTCAATAGCAGTCCAATGAGGTTACATTTAATTTAATTTTGTAGTAAATTGCTAAAGAGACAAACATAAACAAGATCAAGCTGTGGTTTGTACAAACCCATTAATTTCTTTGCATTATCCACCAGGTCGGGGAGTCCTTCCTCAACATTGTAAGAGGTTTGGCTCATTGCCTTGAAGAGTTCATTGGCCCTCTGAGAAACAAAAGTTTGAGGACTTGAGATATATATATATATATATATATATATATATATATATATATATATATATATATATATATATATATATATATATATATATATATATATATAGATTAGCACTATTCCTGTATGCTGTAAAGAAGAGCCAACTTAAAAGTTACCTGAAACTGTACATAAACCTTCTCCTCCAGCTCTGCCACTTGAGATATTGCATCGTATACACTGGTTTCCACAACAGATTCCTAAAACACAAGCAAAAACCTTAGCAAATTATATATACACACAATATAATCAATATTAATTATGATTTTGTGCAAGCTGACCTCCTCTGTGGAGCTATTTATAGGCTCTTGTGCCTTAGCTTCTCTGTTGACCTTGGATTTGCCATTCAGTTCCTTCACTCTGCCAAAGATCGGAATTTTTTTTTCAAATTTTATCTTCCCAGGCATGATATTCTTTTCATGTTAAAATCTAGGAGTTTCTTTCACACAAAACACATAACTGGAATTAAGTCAAACTCCAAAAGGATAAATACGTACCTGTCAGCATAACGTAGCGTGTTCATCGTGTATTCACATGAAGTCATGCCTGGAGACACCATGGCAATCTATCAAATAAGCAAAGGAAAAATATGTGTACATACACTCTGTTGTGAATAGTGTGTGGGTTTAAGTACAGAGTTTGTGCTTGTTTGGTGTGAATCTGCATCAACCATTACAATGTTTACAGACCATAATACGCTGTATGCCAAACTCAAAGTAAGTCAAATATGGGGTTTTAACATACCATGCAGGTCTTGGACTTTTCTCCAACGAAGGAGTCCCTGAGGACTTTGGTCAAAGTGCTCATTCGGAAAGGAATGTGATCGCTGTTCATTCCCAGTGAGCGAATACACTCCTACAGGACACAGGAGAGGACACACAGACACGTTAGGTGTAATTTTTCAATATCTTATTAGGTGCTTTGCATACATATTTAATATTTGGACAGAGCTCTGATAATGCCAGGAGTTAAGCATTTTACTCTTCTTTACAGTCTCAATTTGAGAGCCATGGTTACATGGCATCTAGCTGAGGGGCAAGAGAGAAAATTGGCTCTTCTCACTTTTCATCCACAAATAAATATGTATCTGGCGTGTGCGTGCCACAGTCTACCTTGAGAGCCAGCAGGCTGCGGTTGATCTCGGCAGTCTCCACTAAAGTACTGCGGTCATTGCTACTGACGTCAGTGCCGCGCTCATTGCCAGCCAAGTCAATCAGTGAGAATTTGCCATGCAGCGTGGTGGCGCGGTCATTGCGCCGCAGGATGATCTGAAGGATGGCATGAGAGCGGGATGAGTTGGCGTTGGCAGAGGTCTGGCCTGATGTTCTGGAGAGACAGCAGGACAGAAGGGAAAGCAGCCAGGTTAATGTACCGGTAGTATATATGTAATATATTTCATGTCTGATTCTTAAGTTAACAATCACATGCTCAGGGCTGGACAGTGCGATCCGCTTCACAAAAATCTGTCTGTGCGATGAATGAAATCATCGCACTAGCGCCTGTGCGATAGAGCTTTTGCGCTGCGTGAAAGAGCTGCTTGTTTGTGAGTGAGGTGAGCGCATCGCTATTCTACTTGGTTGTAATCTGACGGCACCTGGATGCGAGCAACAAATGTGATTATGAAAACAATGTACTATGTTCATTTAAAAAAGGTCATGAAATAATTTAAAAAACTTACTATTTGATACTTATTGCCTGTGCTACACATCTTTCAACCTCTGTAGCACCGGTGCTTTGCGCAAAAAACATTAACCTACAGCCCTGAATGCTTTGTCTTTCATGTTGCAACATAAACGTTCTTAAGACGGAAGTACCTGCATGCACTGCCCTGCTGGATCATCTTGATGACCTTTTCTGCGTTGGACACATAGACCTCCTCCAGGCCAACCACCTGAACCTGCTGTCGGTCGTCCTCCAGAACACGGAGCAAGGTCTTCTTATTCAGCAGGTCATACACCTGAATCAAAAGTATATTTCACTTTTAAAAGATGCTCTAAGCAATAATGGGTGACGGCACTACTTTTTACTAAGTACTAAGCACTAAGTATTTTCAAACAAAACGAGGCTAGATCGCCCCTCCCTCCTCCCGTCCCCTCCCTTCCGTGCACTAACCCCCCAACCCCTTCTTGTCAATTATTGGCTGGAACGCTGCAAGACTTGTTTCGTGGTGCAGGTGGGCACAGTTTGTTTTTGTAGACCCTGGGCTGTTCTACAGAGAACACGTTTTTTTTACAGTGTGTTCAGGGAACCGGCAGCTCGGACAGTGAGAGGTTTGCTATGTGACGAAAAATGTAGTCTAAAAAACACGTGACTTCACTTAGAGCACCATTGAGATAACTTGAATGAGCCGATTTTAATGTAAAACATTCTTAATAAAAGTGTTCATGGAGGTAAAAGGTTTTTTTTCTTACTTTTCCATTGTAAATCTCAAAGAAGCTGACATAAGCAGAGAGGTCCAGGTGAGCATATCTCCGGTGGTTCAGATAGGTGAAAACATCCTGGGCTACAAGGGAAAGACTCAAATTATTCAAAATAAAGTTAGCATGTAAAAGGCCAGTTTTAGACAATCCTGAGGGTAGATTAAAGAGAAAATGAATGGAGATGCAATAAGACTCATATCTGAGTTAACAAAACCATGCTGATTTAATTTATTCCCGTTAATACTGATTTAGTATTTCCTTCAACAAAAAGTGCATGTACAGTTTACACACCCATGCTACAGTTGATTAAAAAGAGGATTTTAAGGAAGAACATTTATTTATAATCCATTATTAATTCACAAAGAAAATTGGCGTCCTTAAAAGGTTGGATTTTCCTAAATCTTTTGAATTAAGGCATTAAGATAATTTTCCAAAAGGTTTTTTTTTTTTAAATCAACTTTAGCATGGGTGTGTAAACTTATGCAAGCCAATATAGAGCCATTGGGTGGATAGTTACAGCCCTACCTGCCAAGGCGTAGATTCCTTTAGCGCTGTTCTGCTGCTTCCCTGTGAAATCACCTCCCATAGTCTAGGGAGATAACGTGCCAAACAAGCAAAAAAATAATAAATACATTTTACAAATGCTGCTTCAAGATAAGTCAATATCAAACAGCAAGCGGAGGCTTACATGAGTCTTCCCACTTCCAGTCTGACCGTAGGCGAAACATGTTGCCATTCCACCTTCGAAAATGGAATGCACCAACGGTTTGGCTGTGAACCTGAAGGAAAAAAAATTGCATTTGTCATAAATTGAAAACTTTGTAAAACCCAGAAAAAGACGGCAATGGCATGTTTAGATATTACACCTTGAGTTTTGATTAACACTTTACTGAATAGATACACATTACAGTAAACATTGCTATCTACACTTTCCTTGGCCATGTTATTTACAGCTCTGGGGAAAAAATCCCTCAAAAGATTCCTTAAATCCGGACCTTACAGAGAATGTTGTGTGGACCAGCCAGACCTTCCTGGAAGGTTTGGCAATGTGAGACTAGTGTACATTGTTGCTAAATAACAGGACAAATGAGGACATTACTTGTAGACCAGGTCGTTGGTGGCGGTCTCATTAAAGGAGTAGTCAAAGTGGAATATTTGGTTCTCCAAGTACTTGGTGAGGTCCACCTTCTGTTTTGGCTCATGGGCAATCAGAGTACCATTTCCAGGTACAGACACGACATCTATCTCCTTTTTATTAGTCTCTGGAATACACACAAATGTCAAATTCCGCAATTAAAAACAAAAAAAAACTTTAATATTTTTACACATGATACTGTATACAGGATGTTAGAAATCACATACCTTGTTTGTTAAGGGGGCGCTTGCGAACGCACACACAAATCCTGTGAGGTTCAATCTGTAAAAATACAACATGTGCTGTAAGTATGGCAATACAACTTCATACAAGGACTCCTTTGTCCCTCATGCCATCAGACTCTACAACTCCTCACGGGGGGGGGGGAGGAAATAGGGCAGAGAGGACAATACAATACATACATACATACATACATACATACATACATACATACATACACACACACACACACCTGGACTTAAATTAACACCTGGTCACTTTATCACTTTAACACTGGACTCAACACTGACACTTTGATAATAATTTATGGTCTTTTTTTGTCTTTGACGAATGTTCTTATTGTTGTTATTATTACTGTTATTTTGTTGTCTTTATACTGTCTTTTTTTTTTTTTTTCTTGCTAAAACTGCTGCTGGAATTTTCAATTTCTTCGCAGGAGTCATCCCAAAAGTCTAAGTCCAATCATTCTTGAGTCCAAACTTACATGCTCATTTGTAGATAAGGGGGTTATTTCCAAGGTCTCTCTGAAGTCTTGGATCATCTCATAGAACTTCTGGTTTGGTCGGGGAGCCTCTCCAAACTAAAAAGGAGACAAAGGGAACGTAAATACAATGTGAGATGGACCTTCTGGGTATAAAAGTTCCTACCAATTAAAAACAAGATAGAAAAGGCAGAATAAAATAAAAATAAAAAATAAGCTCACCTTTCCTCTCTTGGTCTGCATGTCGGGGGGCTTTACAACACAAGACAGTCTTTTGTTGCCTTTGTTTAGCTCTTTGGAAGCCACAGATTTTCTTCTGCCTGAAGTGCACAGAGATGAAGTACATTTCCTTTTTGTTAGATCAAAAATAAACTAATAATGAATTAAAATCTCATTCTCATCACCGCAACATCCAACAAATCTAGTTACAGAATTTCTTGTATGTACCAGATTACTAACTACCTGTTTATACTTCTGAGAGAACATGGAGTTGATACAATCTATGTGTGCCTAACCACCAAAATATTAATAAAACAAACAATTGTTTAAAAAGGAGGCTGCACTTGTAACATTCATGTGTAGAGCTTTCTACCTTTGTATGGGTTATGCTATAGACCCAAGTGATCCAATGGATAACCATGATATCATGTTCATGTAAAATGTGTAACTGACCTTTGACTGCAGGGGGAGGAAGCATTATGTCAGGTTCATTTTCCTTTATTGCCTCACGGACAAAAGGAAGCGACTGTGCTGGTTTGGGCTCATTCTTTCCATGGCGCCGATTATGAAGTGCTAGATAAGGTGAAGCGTGCAGTTTAGTAAAGACATAAAACTATAAAGTACTAAATATTTAGAAATTATCGAACAAAGACAGCATTAAAAGTATTAGGTTGCACGTAGAAAATCCCTGAAAATGTACTCTAGTCCATGCAACAACATATTCCATATCTTGTGATAGTACTGCTAATGTGTCAAGTGGACGTGCAAAACATACTGTATGTGCAGGTCCTGCAATTACCCGTCACTGAGAAAAGTAGTTGAAACAAGTATGTGTCTTGCCTCAGTTTGTCTCAAGTTTTTGGGACAAGGTTCCAATTTTTGAATTTCTTTTCAGTAAATCAATACCAACCGGAGTTTGTGAGGAGCGATGATGAAGAGGGGAGATTAGGGTGGTCCGTCTCTAGGCTTGCCTGAGATGACTCGGAGGTCGGGACTGATGCTACAACAGGGGCCGGGCCTGGAACAAACACGTCTGCCTTGTCTGAGACCGATTGGCAACTGAAAGTAAGACAAATCCAAGTCAAGCAGCTGCAGTATGAGTGTCAGTGTCTTAAATTAAGTACTGCTAGCATGGTTTTCCTGGGGTTAAATGTAATCCAAACCATGGTACAAAAGAAGGCTACACTGTACATGACTGTAGTCTGCCAAATGAAGAGTGACCACAGAAACAAATTTGCCATTCTGAAAAAAGACCCGTCAGAGACCCAAGTGACAGAGACGTAATTCAACAGGTGCAGAAAAGTGGAAACTGAAGTGCAGAAGGTATTAAAATGATTATTTTTGCATATGTAAATATTACTGACTGAATTAAAGTGTTATTTTAAGTCAATTGTGGGAAAAAGCAGTGCATTGTGTTATAGCAGTCCACTCTATCACAAATGGATAAACAAGCATGCACCTTTGTTATAAGTGATGATACAGAGCACTCCCTTCCTCCCCTCTTTATTCCCACCCAGAACATAGAACAGATTAATAGTCAAAAATATAGTAGTGCATGCCCAAAATTACCCAATAGCCAAAGTTATCCATTTGCAAACCTGTGCCTCAATCTTTAAACTGAAGTAAATGATTTTTTTAATGAATAGTCAGTGGCCAGGCCAGAATGTTTAGCACTTACACCCTGATCTCATTAGCAATAGAGTAAAAGAAATGAAGGGTAATTTGCTTCAGAGAGAGGAACATGCACAACATGCCGACCTGACTCTTCAGCCTGGGTGACTGTTGGAGCCGAGGCTTTTGGACGGAAACAAAGCTGTTAGGAGCCAAATTACACGATATGGCAATCTAAAACAAGCAAATAGTACAATATATTTACACACAGGAGGTAGGGGCAGGAATTCTGGATGAGCGCAGTCGACCTCATACTTCTATGGAAAGACAGAGAGAGAGAGAGAGAGAGAGAGCTCATTGCATCAGTTATTTAGATGCTTTACAATGTTTCCATCCAGGACTAATGTTGAACCCTATATTTCACAATCCAATGGATAAGTCAAAATATCCATTAAACTTTCTTTGTCATTTATTGAGAGTGGAATTGTTGTAGGAGAGACAAAACAAGGAAGCAGCTCAGACAGGATTATTTGATTACAACTGTGAAGTTCCAATTCTTAGAAATATGGCCCCGCCTGTTGGCATTGACAACAAGCTGCTTTAGTTCTTTGTTGTATGGAAAAGTCAGGTGGCTTACCTTGTCTAGAGCAGGAGGTGCTGGGTCAGAAGCGGGGTTTGTGACAGTCTTTATATGGTCCAAAAGCTCTGGATTGAGTGTGCACAACTCACTCAAATCAACCTAAAATCAAACCAACTTACATTAGATGTCAACTTGATTAATACTAACAATATTCAATTCAATATTACAAACAGAGTGATGCCTGTTTCACATGGACGGGTTGACTTTACATTCATATTATTATTATTATTATTATTATTTAGACTGACTTTCTCTCAGTGCCCCCAACTAACGTTAATTGACTTCCAGCGTCCCTGGCTGGTTTCACAATAACACAAACGATGTAAGGTTAACAAATATCTTTTCTATGTATTTTGACATACTTACCTCCTTTCCTCGGCAGATATTTCTTTCATTCCATTCGACCATAACAGTAGACTTGACGGTATCCGTGGACTTCACCGTCGCCAGATGTACTCGACCTGGTTTACAGACAAACAAACCGCAAGTCACCGTCATGTGTGTTTACGAAAGACAGCGTTATTATTTAGGGTATAAATTGCAATAGAAAACAACACCAGCTCACCATCACTGCGACTGATTTTCACAGAGAGTCCAACAAGAAGCCTGGAAAGGTTGGCCTCCATTGTACTTTTTTTTGTGCTGTAACGTTAACGGAGAAATTTAAATCCCGCTAATGATAGGTTAACTTGCGCTACCTAGCAAGTTTGTCGTGGTCGCTTTAAAACTATATATTCCTTTCCTTGATAAATGAAATAATAATCTTGTCTGGTAACTTTTTCTCGCCACCTAACGTCAAAAAACACACTTACCTAGCATCCGTACCAATTCCAACGCCGCCAAAGTTTGAAAGTGGTGTTCCGGGTACTTGAGGATCTGATTGGTCCTCCGCGGCCTTCTTCTTCTATGGCTTTTTTTCAAATGTAAAATCCAAATTGGCGTTATTCTGCCACTACCTGGATCAGTAAGGAACGACATCTGTCATATAAATCAATTGTTAATTCTGTATCTGGTATTCTTTATTGCATTCAACTTGCGTATAACTAGTAGGCTCTGTGGGTTTATGCGTAGGCCATTAGAAATCATTTTGAGAAAGCTATTTTTGTGACATTATACTTTTGCACCACAAGGGTACACTTCAGAGAGAAGCATGCCACACTACTTTGATGTCACCTGCAGAAAGAGTTTATGTGTAAAAAGATACGGAGAACTTATAACATCTATTGCACTCTGAATAATGTATAGGCTACTTGCCACAATGTTTAGCCTTCTGAGTAGATTTCTCACAACATTAAAATACTTTTTACAGCTGATATGTTTGATTAACATATTGTAAACTTCTCATATTTAAAATCCAGGAGTAACAGTAATGCGATGCCAATGGCAGAATATAATATGTTTACATATAAGAGCTTGATAGTTGATAGACATGATGGAGTTTAACCTAATTCAAATTGGTTTTGGGGAAAATACTTATCTGAAAATAATGCTTGTTTACCGAATGCCCCTGTCCTAAATTGCAACCTGACGTTATGAGATATTACAGTTTTCAGATCAAGTGAATATTACATAATTATGCAACGAGAACAACACATTTAAAACTGTAAGAAAAACATTACAAAACATTAATATAGATAAGTATTGTGGCAATTTCCCATGTAGTACATTTATCAAATATTATTGGTATTAACTTTGTCTTGCATCACAAGGACTTTTTCTCATTTATTACATCATTACCTAACATCATTTTTCATGTTGAGTTTGTTACTCCACAGTTAAATGTGCTGTTTCTTAATATTTTGCCACTGGCATTTGTAATAAAAAAAGCACATACATTGTAGTAGCCTTAATACGTTTTCATAACAATAGAAAAAGTAATTTGTATATAAATCACTGCTGATTTATATTTATGGTTGGGTGATATGTACTGTGAGACAATAGAAATGTGTCAAGTGTCAGTGGTTTTACTGTACTGTGCATACAAAGGTCCTGTATCCATCCCTTATTAATGAATGTTCCTCATTGTACGTCACTGAGGTTAATGTTACAAATCAGCTGTGAACTGCTAAATTCTGATCTATTTAGCCTATTGCATTTCATCCATGTGAGCAGAATTCTGTGTTTGTCCACATGCTCCCTCTCTTCCCACACCCATGGCAAACCAGGCACAACAGTTCAGTCCCCCATGACATCAACAATCAGGGACAGCTGGAGAATGACCCATAATGCAGTTCAGACTTGCCTTCAACGTGGGAGGCTTTCCATTTTTCCTCTTTTCTTTTTGCCCCCCCAGCCTCCTCCACTCCTCCATACCCACACCCTCTAAGCCTCCAAACCTCCTAACTATACACAAGCCGGACTTATGTATACACATTCCCCGCAAGCGAACGCTGACACATGACAAATCAAAGGTCTAATAAACAGCTTGTGCTGAACAATTTCCCCCCCACCACCAAAGGATGAAAAATAAACAAATCCCTGTCGGTTTGGCCCAGCCAGGCCATTTGGTAGGTCTGTCTGTCGATGACTGGGTGGCCCAGGGCTGCTCGGTGTGAGGCCTGGGACGGAGCCACAACTGTTTCCTGTGAGCGGCCCAACCCCCAGAACTTCTCCACAACTTACTTAGTGGGTGGTATTCCCCTCCTCCTTCTTTTCCTCACATCCCCAAAACTCAACACCCTCCTCTCCTCTCTCCGTCAAACCCTCCTCTCCCTTCTTTGCGCTGAGTGCTCCTTCCACCTTTTCCTCCCTCCAGTCAGTCCATCTATTCTTTCAGCTTCGGTCTGAGGCTAAACACTTCCTCAGAGTGGATGGAGTCCTCAGAGTGGATGGAGCAGGCTAAAGCTGAATCCCATTTCTCCATGTTACCCCTACCCCTTACTCCTAGCCCTTGGCCCTTGAAACCAAGTGGTAAGGGCTAGGGGTAAAAACATACCCCACTCTGGACAGACACCACTTGGTTACATCACCATACAGTATTGATCTTCTTGTTTCTTCTGTGTCTGTGTGTTTACATGTTCCCGTCTGCGTGTTTTTGGACATGTGTCATCTCTATAATGACATTAATTACGATGACATTGCTTAAAATGATGCCACATGGGCACTTGACCCACAACATTTTTCTCTTTTATATGTCTCTTTGAAATCCAATGAAATCTAGTAGTAGTAAAACTTCCTGTTTTAAATTATAGGGAGACTAAACAGCAGTGGATGTGTGTGGATCCTTAAACGTTGTTATGACACTTTGAACTTCTATGGAATTTGAATTCATGTACTTACTCATGATATCTTTATTGGTTTCAAGTTAGTCACTTAATTGTCTCCATGTGTATGTCTGTTTCTGATAAGTCTATATCACATCTGAGTATTCTAGTGGTCTTTACCGATTGACATGTTTTTACATGAACGCCAGGTCATAGGGACGCACAATGTGAAGTGGCAGCCATTATGGTGATGATGAATGTTTCAGTTACTCTTCTCAGTTGTATAAGACAATGTGCATAAATATATTTGTGCTAGATGTCATGGAAAACCACAACAGCTGAAGCTTTTGGTTTTGTTAGTTTTTGTATGCATTCACTGGGAATTGCAGAAGAGTTTGACAGCTTGCTCAGCATGTTATAAATTAAAATTATCACTACACACTGGATGAAAATTAATTTCCCTCAGACAAACTCTGTGACACAATGCTGATAATGATTCAACAATTACTGGGAAGAAGTTCTTCCTAAACGGTAGTCTCTTTAGTCCTTGCACCAGCATGTTGTGTGGATGTTGCAGTCATGGAAAAGCAGCAGCACAATTTTGAGGTGCTTGTTTCTCAGTCTGGAGGGTCTTGGTGGTTGATTTTGAGGAAGGAGGGGCCTTGTATCTGTTGGCCCTGAGTCTGTTTAACTGCTCCCCTTTTCCATCTGTCCAAAAGCATATTTTCTCAGTGTATAGAAAATTGGCAGAGGCCATGGCTCTGTTCCCCTATACAGACAAAACAAACACACACGTGCATACAGTACGTGAGCTGAGCACACTTATGAACCACCCAGGACGGCTGACAGACTGAGAGGAACAAAGAAGAAAAAAAGGTTGAAGAAGAGTACCAATTCTCATTCTCTCCTGTCAATTGTTTTTTAAAATTACACAATTTCTGACCAACATAGCATTTGATATCCATAATTTACATCTCTAGAATGGCTTTAATATTTTTAATTTTAATTAATAATTAATTTTTAATTTTAAAAAGGAGTAGTTCATAATTACTCCTTGTGGATCATGGAGAAACTCTTAAATGCACCATGTTGATTTTTGACAGCCAATACTCACAGTGATGCTGGAATACAGACCAACAGGATGGTTAAGGGAAGACTAAATACAGAACGTATATGTTGTTTAGCTTGAAATATAAATGGTCAAAGTAAAAAGTTAGTTTTTTACCAAATAGTTTGGATCTTATTTAAAGGAAACCCTATCTCACATATTAGGATGTCTACGTTGCATTTTACAACATGGCCAGCAGAGAGCAATATAGCTACAAACACAAAGAGCAACATGCAGGCAGTGACAGCAATCTCTGGACTTGGAAATAAAAGCATAAACTGGCCCAATATTGGAATATAACTTTTATATGTGAGCTTTTCTATGGTGTCAACCAGTTGATGGTCGGGTGTGATTAATGTTTCATAACCAAACTTACTGTGCGTCCAACGTAGCTACAGCAGGGATTTAAAACTTTGACGGCCAAGGAGCCAAACTGAGCAAATACTGAGTGAGTTGGGACCTTTTAGTCATTAAAGCATGTTAGTATTCTTGGCATGTGGGGATCCACTGAAACATGCCAGTGACCCATTTTGGTGCCTGGTCCATCATTTAAAAAAAAGCTGACATATAGACTGAGCTTACTCTTCAAACACATTAAAGCAGTGAAGTAGTTCAGTAAGCTCTGTCACACAGACCAGGCCCCAGTTAGCCCAGCTGGCATATTTCATTTGTTATTTTTATAATGCTTTTTATTTATTTGGTCTGCAGTGAAGAACGGTCTAGGTGGTGGACACAGCTGCAGTTACAGTATGGCAATGGCTTGTCTGTCTACAGGTTGGTTACTTCTGCAGTACCACACACTCTTACTGATAGCAATCATTTAAAACTGTGTCATACCAAAGTTGATACTTTGACTAGACTAATAAGAATTTAGTTGATTCAGTCTTTGTGTTAATGATTTGCTAGTAATACATGTAAGTTCACACAGATAGCCTTGTTTTACAGTATCAAGCAGCAAAGTGTGTGGACTGAGTGAATGAAATCCTTTGTTAAACAAAAATAAGAAATGATGCAGACTAACTTCACACCTGCACCTCACATCCACTCACCTCATCTGCACGTTAGAGACCATACCATATTTAATATGTTTTTGTTAGTCAGCGCCCACGACCAAGTTCAAAACCTGCTAATCCTCAATGACCAATCCTCCTTTCTGGTCTCCATGTTCATTTAATACAGGCAGCATTAAATGCATTTTTGATTGATTAACTGACCACCTTCAATTTCAATAAATATATCCTATTTTTTTGTATGTTCTTTAATTACAGACCGTTATCACTTGCAATATTTGTTTAGCTGTAACTTGCAAATGTTGGAGGACATAATCATTACAGCATTGTGTAGCCCAATTAGTCTATGTCCATGCTCCTCAGATCTCTGCAGGGTAAATCCATTCCTGAGTTTTCTGTTGCATGACTAAAACTTTTGAATGTACACACGTTCCACCAAAACAAGTTCCTTCCTGATGTTATTTTGCAGCGGCACTGTTGCGCCGCTTGGTGCTCAGCACCACCCAAGACTATTGTGATTGGTCTAAAGAAATGCCAATAAACCAGAGCACGTTTTTCTCCCATACCTGGAATGCAGTCTGGCAACGCGAGACTGATTCCCAATAAAACCATAAAACATATAAATACATATGTCTAAAAAGCAATATTTGCACTAGTAAGAAGAATTTTTATAACCAATGAAAGAATTGGCAACACCAGTTTTGATATTTAAAGTGATATAATCTGACATGTTTAGTAAATATTAAGACACATAAGACTTTTAGGTCTTTTAGGACACTTTTAGGACATTAAGGTCTTGTGTGCTACAGTATTGAATGCCATTAGTGTTATTGCTTTACACCCACAGCCACACACACACACACACACACACACACACACACACACACACACACACACACACACACACACACACATGTTCAGTCACAGAGTGCAGCTCTTGGTTTCTTTGTTTCTCAATTTGGTCAGTAACTAGTCCACAGGGCCAGTCTGTCACTCACAATTTCCCTGTTGGTCTTCATCAGTTTTCCATTTCATACCATTGAGCACAGAGAAGGCTGCTTCACTGCTAAAAATAAGAAAGACAAATTAGACTACGACTTTAAACTTTTCCTTTGAAACTTTAGTGAAATAATAAAATGTATCTGAAACAAATTTGTATCCTTGACTATGAAATTAGCCCATAAATTCTATTCTTGAATTCAATCAGTTTCTTCATGTGAACGATAAAGGTTGAGAAACTGCAGGCCTGCACACAACCTCTTTAAGGGAACACCAGTCATAACCACAAACCATGAATGGCACAGAAATGTGTCAGTGTGCTTTGGAAATTAATCCTCAAAACCCACCAGTGTTTCTTTGTTTCTTTTTTTACGGGACTCACCAGAGAAGTCAGATGTTTGCTTGTATAGTGCAGGGTACAACATGCAGACCCCAAGTGCTTAAAAAAAACAGCCTTCCCTGAAACCATGACGATGGGATGCAAACATTACAATCTTATCAAGTAATTTGTGTGTATCACTAATTCCTAAAAGCGTTATTTTCCTATATTAAGAGAATAAATCTGCCAGTGCAGTGAGATGAATGCAAAATGATCCTATCCACACCAAGATAATATATTTTTATTATGTGTGGAAAGCTAAGGGTCACCTTTCCAAAAAGGACTCATTTAGCTTGGATAAAAGTTGTCTGCATTTATAATTAGCTGCATATTTGTTGGCAAGACTACCTTGGCTCATCATAAATAATGTGCTGTTTGTTAAGAAAATCAGCAAGCCTTCAGTCCGAGACAAATGAAAGCCCATACTTACTGTAGAGGCTAAGTCCAAGCTTCAAACCACTGAGGTGACTTTCCACGGGGAGAGTAATTGACGCACTTTTTACCTTTTTTGATCAATGAAAGTGAACACCACTGGTTCTATTTATTTCCATGAGATATAAGTTCATAGTCCAGACAAATCACTGCTTTTATGTATGTTGTATGTTCATGTGGTGTTGCTGTGCATGTGTCCGGGTGTGTGTGTGTGTGTGTCACCGTGTGGTCAAAAACTGTATGTGCTTCCAGGTTGCACCCGAGGTATCAAGGATTGGTTCCTAGTTATACTAAGGGCACTAATTGTCTCTTACACTTACCGTGATCAAGAAAGCTGAACTGACATAGGGGGAAAAAAGACATAGAAAGTCAAACTATGAATAAAGAAATACAGCAATAAAGAAACCACAGCACTAGCCACACTGTGAGTTCTGAGTTGTGGTTATAAAACACCACAGCAAAACTTTAGTTTATCATCAAAGCTGTCGCCATCATTAAACAAAAGATTGGAAATATTAATCTTGCACATTGCCGCTTACACCTCACAGTGACACAATCATTTTAGTGTTGTGTATCAAGGCAGCGTACATATATTGATGTATTTACACAAAGTTAAATGCTTTATTGAATGAAATAATTTTCCTATATTATTTCCAAATGTACTAAGTTTCCAAACAGCACTGTCAACTTCTCTTGTTTGTGATTGTTACTGTGGACCTGTGCTTGTTAGCTATACCCTTACAGTACTCTAATAAGACACTGTTAGTTTTATCGTTAGTGCTCCACAAATGTGTTAATGCCATTGTTTGCCTTTTTCATTTCATGGACAATCATTTGGCAGACCCTGCAAACAATATTAAAAACACGCTTATGCATGGTGTCAATTACAGTTGATCCTCTGGTTTGCCTAACTTGCTTTAGAGTAAGGCTCTGCCTTATTACTCCCCAGCCTGCCCTGGTCCTCCTCCTTCTCCTCCTCCTCTCCTCTTCACCACATGAAATGGCTGTCTGTGCCAGCCTAGTGCTGAGCCTTCATTAGCTTTTACTACCCCACTTGGATGTGTTTAGCTTTGCTCTCTTTCTTTGCCTCTCTGTGTGTCTGACTGTGTGTGTGTTTGTGTGTGTGTGTGTGTGTGTGTGTGTGTGTCACCCTCTGTATGTGTCTGTGTCTGCATATGTTTAATTACCAACCCCCGCCCTCCCTTTGGAGTACCCCTCAATGCTATGCCACCATATCATTACACTGTGGCTACAATTTAAACTTCAGTCACACACACACACACACACACACACACACACACACACACACACACACACACACACACACACCCTGGCTGGCCTGCAAATTGTAAAGAGGAGACAGTGGGGTACTCTAGAGAGCTGCTTTAGCTCCTTTCTTCTCCCCTAAAATGGAGTTCTTAAATGGAAACACACACAAAGAGAGTGATGAGAAGAAAGAGGGGCAACATGAAAAACACAACAGAAAATGCAATGCCGCAGAACGCTACAGCACAACGCATCTTGACTGATCCACAACTACGTCTGGTGTTCAAACTGTTATTGTTTGAACTAAACAAACCACACAAGGCCCCTGCCTTACGAGGCTCATATTTAGGCCCTTCTGTAAACAGCAAAGCACAGAATGAATCAATTAAAAGGGCATTACGCTGGTTCCTGTTTATTTAAAACATGTTTACACTATTCGGGCCCTCCCACCTGTCTGCATGATTGCCTGGAACTTCGTATTCCTTCTCCTCCTCCTGCCACCCCTCAATAGGCCCGGTCACGGCCAAGGTATATCATCAAATGATCTCACACACACACACACACACACACACACACAGAGTATAGATTACAAACACATTTGTTATGTTAAAGAGCGTTTTCAACAAATATTGATCTCGTTCTTCCTCTGTTTCTGGGAGAGATGATTAGAAGAACTCAGAGCAACAATCCGGTGCAGTGTGCAATCAGAGCTGGAATATATATATATATATATATATATATATATATATATATATATATATATATATATATATATATATACAGGCAGCAGTAGAGAAACTATACTCTCAGAGGTGTTTTTCATTTTAGAGAATATTCACAAAATGGCGATAGAGCAAATGATTGCAGTGAAATTAACATGTGCATGCTTTTCGTTAAAACATCTGACAGTAGATTATTTAGAATGCTACATTAAAAATGGCTTCAAATGGCTTGATAACAGTAAATTACGTAGGTTAAAGTGACTAATGCCTTAAACTATTGTTCACTGCAATCATAGACATCATTAGCTGACTGACAGCGTTCAAAAAACATTCATATTGTTGTTTTAAAAAAAATATAATTTATCACTGTATGGAGGCCTGCAAAAGAGTTTTTGTATTGAAACAAAGCATTGCTGTGGATGTGGAGAGAAACAATCCCCATTCCTTGGATTTGTGTGGTATGTCACCCTGAAGTCTGCTTTCTCACTGGCTTTACGGCTAATTCCCCCATTCTTCTCTGCTGCGCTTAGTGCAAAAGTACAAACACATACACCACCCCCTGCTTCACACAGACACGCATGCCAGTGCATGTTTTTACACAAACACACACACACACACACACACACACACACACACACACGCTTTTCTTCACTTTTATTCCACTAATCAGCCCTATTGAATTCCAGCAACAATGACCGCTCATCCTTGGCCCACCCAAGCAGTGCACACACTCACACACACATGCATACACACAAACACCAGCATCACCAGATCACGAGTTCACTCTTTTGTTCCTTCATTGTGTTTTCTTTTCCTTCATTGATCTCACCTTCACACACAGGTCAGGAGTTGGCACTTGGAGAGATCGTGTTATCTGGACTATCAGCTACTATCTGGGCCCACACATTGCACTCACAGACAGAAAAGGGGGAGCTAGCTCTATAAATCACACCTACATCCACTACTCTCTCACTCATGTAGAATAAGTAAGGTTATATGTTCATGCTGCCTGTGATGGTATAATGTAATACTGTAGACTGTAATGTTCCATTGTTGTTATTTTATGTTATTTCACTTTTCTCTGTTACCCTAATTTTACTTCTAAGAAATATGTCCAATAATGTGCCTTGGAATGGTTTAAAGAAGCTGGAGCTCCAGATCGTGCAATTATTAACCTAATTATTCATTATTAACCTACATCACTTAATTGTGTTTCTTGGCTAAAGTGTTTTAGCAATAATTGTGCTAATGATAGAGGAGACAGATAAGAGGGCAAAGACGGAAAAATATGCGAGTGAATTAATTCCATAGATGTATACAATACAATACACTGCTTCAGACACACACACACACACACACACACACACACACACACACACACACGCACACACGCACGCAGTAATTAATCTTGAGAATGCAGATGGTGTATATTACAAACATCTTGACACCACATTCATGCGATGGCAGATTTTTTTAAGGTCTTTTAATTATTTTCTGTCAGACAGTAATCAAACAAGGGGACTAGAAGTTCAATACTGTCACACCAATCTTTTAGTTCATTTTTTTAAATTAATGTTAAACATAAAATAGTTTTTATATATATATTTTTCAATCCAATCCCTTTACACCAAGGTCAGAGGTCAGAATCAGACATAAAGAACAAGACCCCAGGGTGGGTAAGGTTGACATCAGTTTTTCGGTTAAATTATGGTCTTTCGGCTGGGTCTTTCCATACTCTGTATACCATCCTGTTGTCACATACCTATCAAAACCCTAAATATCCTCCTTCTAAACCAAAACATAAAGAAAAATCAGTTACAAAGGTAAAGTAAGTTCTCTTTTCTTATCTGACACCTCCGTACAATGCCTAATGCCTGTGGGAAACTCAAATACAACAAAGATTTGTATGTGTGTGTGTGTGTGTGTTTTTGCATGTGTGTGTGTGTCTATTGAAACCAGCCTGTGTCATCACATTTGTTTCTGATTATTTCATTTTCTTTCTGTGGTATTTACAGGAAAATAAGTGGGTGCTTTTAAAAATGTTATGTCTTGCCATGGTGTATTCTGAAATAAGAATGTTTTAATATTACAACCACATTAAATGCAATAAGTATTTAGATTATAACAATGTGGTACAGTGGCTTTTTGCACACTTAAGTAAGGTTGCCTTTTTTTGGTGAAGGTTGCATTTTACTCCCTGTGATCTCCTTCTTGCATGCTCCTTTGTTCATAGCTGTGAATATTATTCTAAACAACTGTTTAGCTGATTTCCACCAAATGCATGCTGGGATAGGCTCCAGTCTTGCTGTGACCCATAACTGGACAGCATGTTTTCATTTTCTTGTCACCGAGCTGTAACATTAAATACAACATGTGCTCTCAGGATGACATCACACAGGGGGCAAATACGTTCTAATTAACCTACAACTTTAAAACTAAATCAGTTTGGACAGTATAGTTCACTACTTTGGGGTGTATGTGAGATTGCATATACAGCTAGGTATTAACATTGGCGACTGTGAGATTTGTGTGTGTGTGTGTGTGTGTGTGTGTGTGTGTGTGTGTGTGTGTGTGGTTTAGTTTAGAGGTGGACGTGCATGACAGTAACTTCAAAAGACTGAGGTATCAGATTCAGACATGGGCTGCTTTGCTTGGGCTGACAAACGAGGAGCTGTTGTGTGAGAAGCAAAGGAATTTACAGCATCTACCTTTCATCTACACAGGTGGGCCTGTGTGTGTGTGTGTGTGTGTGTGTGTGTGTGTGTGTGTGTGTGTGTGTGTCTACATGTGTGTATATTTGTGTATGAGGAGGCAAGGGGGTGTATGCGTGTGAGTATGTAGTTTGTTTTGTGTTTGAGACTTTGGTTTTTAAGAATGTGCAGTGCACATAAGCACAGTAGTGATATGAGTGCCAATGTGAGTGTGTATGCTTGTGTGTGTGTGTGTGTGTGTGTGTGTGTCTGCATTCTCAATGGCTGAGATTTAGACAGACGAGTCACAACAATGATCCAGGAAGCCAGTGATCCAGACACTTTCCAGGTGGTTCAACGCTCCAGATCAGTGGTTCTCAGTGTAAGTTGATTGTTCATGAAGTGGGGACATTTTAAACTCTGCAGTAAGATAATACATATTGTTTGCATTCAACAATGTAAAAATAAATCCTATCAAACATGCAGGAATGTGACAGTTTGTAAATTAACACATTTTTAGGGATTATTTCCTAAACCTTGTGGGTTTTTCAGTGGGTGTCAGGTGATTGACAGGAAGCAGTGTTGCACAATATAGAAACACTCACCTCAAGCATGATGGAATAACAATAAAACACAAACTTAAAGCAAATGTATTCCATCCTGCAGTGAATTATCAATTTAATTATGATCTCTTTACATTATAAAAAGGATAGGGCGCAAGAGGAAAGTTAACAGAGTGAAATGGTTAATTATTTGGTGACTGTGAATGCCAGCGGCAAATTTTTAAAGAAATCCAACTTTACATTTGGAAACAACTTGGTATGGGTCAAAGTTAGCCTGGATGCCAGCCGAACTTGGCCCCGCCCACAACATTTGAGGTCGGGAAGTTTTATCTGGATCTGTTGTGGAGCAACTATGCTCAAACCAGAGCTGTTCGGACTAATCAAATTGTCAGGGTGGGCTTTATTCGATGACGGACAGATGATCAATTAACGTAATCAACCATGTCGCCAAAGAGCGCTCGGGTTGAATTTGTTTACAACAAACGAAAAGCTGCCGCTGGAGAACTGAGATGTGTAGATTCTGCTATCAGGTTTGGAATAGAAGATATTAACAGCACATTAATTTAAAAAGAAGAACAGAGAACCGCGATCAAGGCATTTGTTGATTGGAAAGATGTTTTTGGCGTCCTTCCTGCAGGATTCAGCAAGAGTTCAACATAAGTCACATACTCCGTTGCTCTGATTGGTTGTAGATCCATCCAGTTGAGGCATTTTCTTTCCTGGTTTGGTTGAAACACGCTCCATAATCACAGCCCAGAGGAGCAGTATCAGACTCACATTCTGACTAGAATCTGAGTGTGATGATGTCAGGCTAGGTCAACGTGTTAGTTGCGGGAAAACATTTTGATAGTAGCACTCAACAACTCAGAAAGGTCAAAGATGTTACCAGGATTATCCTTTGGGGACCATGCAAAATTTCCATATCAGTTGTCAAAGACTTTCTGTTGGAAAGATGCTGACGAATGGACCAACTGACAACGTCATCATGGGTGTCTGGGTGCTAATTGGGGGAAATAAGACATATGATCAAGTCTGTTAATTAAGCAATGCTTTTTGAATATTTGTGGATCAAATATTTAAGTTCAGGCAGAGACTTGCTAAAACGGCTTGCATGAGAGCTGAATTTTAGATTAAATCTACTTGGATATCATTAGCATCTCATAGTTTAAATTATGACTGATGTATAAAACATGAACCAGGCATTGCACACTGAATGTAACATATGACTAAGACACAGTTTCATATTCTTAAATGGTTTTGATATATCAGGGGATTCCTAATTAATGCTGATTTCAGAAATTCAGTTGATTTTTGGTAACCTTTGTGAACTGGGTAAAACAGTGTGTGTTTAATTTTATAATAGCGCCATGTATCAATGACCCAATGTCCTATCAAAGATATCCTTTCTATCTTTTGCCGGTGCAGTAATACCTTTATAATGATGGCCTACTGACTGTCACATGTCCATATGTGATTTGTCCTGTATAACTTCTCTTGACTAGAAATAATTGTGTTTTACCATGATTAATGAGGCTAAGAGATCGTAGTAAGAGTCTTGAGCATCTAGCCAATTTCATTGTTTCAGTGAGATTTAGACTTAAAAATTAATTTGTATTTGATCCAGGGATACTAGTGGGTTTAAAATATTTCTATAACATACTGAAAATCCAACCTTTTGTTTGACACCGTAATGCATAATAGAGTAGGTCTATTTAACTACTATATTAACAGTAAACACTGTCAGTTTGTAATTTAGTTTTCAGTTTGACAGTCCTGACCCTCTATTTGCAGGGTAACAGACACAAACCCACACTCAAAAAAGAAAACTGGCAAAGACCACAGAAACACTTTTTCCATTCAATTTATTTTGTTAGTTAAATTTCTATAGCAGGTGAGGGAACATAACGGTCACACAAGGGTTTTCTTGAGCATAGTTTTCAGAAGTCACAGTGTTTTAGACATGGACAAAAAAAGATAAAGAAGGAAGGGTCAAGATGAAATGTAAAAACATGGTGTAATGACACAATCCTACACACCTTCTCCTTCATCTGCCCCTTCTTCAACAAAAAAAAAAAAGGTCTCTGCTCTAAAGTGTTGTCAACCCCTCCCTCCCACGACCCCCAATACAAACAAACTCAGCAACAAATAGATAT